>CM060480.1:30689323-31039323 GCA_030544235.1 Lepturacanthus savala
GGTGTCACACATTATCAGCAAATTAATTTAATTAATTTAACACCTGCAAAGGCCTTTAAGTGGTCCCTCTGTCTAGTTCTATAGGCGACACAATCATGAATCACAAAGATCCTAAAGATGATCATTGACACCTGGTACAATAAGGACAAGACACAACAGGTGATTGGTAAAGAGGGTGGCTGTTTACAGAGCTCTGAGTCCAAGCACATTAATAGAGAGGAGAAGGAAGGAAAAGATGGGGTAGAAAAAGGTGAACAAGCAATAGGGATAACTACATCCTGGAGAGGATTGTGAAACAAAACCCATTTAAAAATGTGATTGAGTGTAAAGTTTCCACAGTCAGTGATGGTGTGGGGTACCATATTATCTGCTGCTGTTATTAATACCTATTTAACCAAGTAACATAAAACCACTTCAAGAAACATTTTTAATGTAAATCCAACAAATCTTTAATTTAAGTGCATCTACCAGGAAGTTTTCATGTTTCCTGCTGCTGACCAACTTTATGGAGATGCAGATTTCATTTTCCAACAGGACTTGGTACCTGCACACAGAGCCAAAGCTACCAGGACCTGGTTCAAGGACCATGGTATCCCTGTCCTTAACTGGCCTGAAAACACACCTGACTTTAACCCCATAGAAAATCTATGGATTGTTGTGAAGAGGAAGATGTGATACACCAGGACCAACAATGAGAAGAGCTGAAGGCCATGATCAGAGTAACCTGGGCTCTATAACATCTGAGCAATGCCAAAGACTGATGGATTCTATGCTGCATTGCTACAACTAAGTATTGATGCTGGACATACTCATACTTTTTATATGCATACTTTCAGTTGGCCAACATTTCTAGATTTTTTTTGGATTGGTCTTAAGTAATATTCTAATTTTCTGAAATACTGAATTTTGGATTTTTTTGTTGTCACTCTGTGTGTAATGAGTGAATATAATATACAAGTTTCACTTTTTGAAAGGAATTACTGAAATAAATCAACTTTTTCACGATATTCTAATTATATGACCAGTACCTGTATGTTTTATTATGCACCATGAGATCCTGTGTCCTGCTGTCCTTACCTTGAGGTTAAGTACAGGGTATGACCTTTAACCTTTTGACCAGAGGCTAACACAGACCCACAATTGTACATGTCACAACATCTGCATCCCATATGACATCTCATCTTCTAAGTCAGGAGCAGACAATACACTCACTCTCTGTGTTTCAGGGACCAGATGGAGCTCAGGTTCAGTTTGTGCAGCAGGTGGCGCTCTAACATCAAACTGTTTAGTCTCACAATCCAGTTTCTTTGATTCTGTGGGTCCAGACAAACTACGCCATATGAGCTGTGCCCATTTCTATCTGCACACATTTACCAACATTTAATATCTCCTGATCTCTCCTCCCCATCCTGCCTTTTCTCCTTGAAGTCATTACACAGCAGATCTGTAGCTGTGTGTTTTTGCTCTGAATGACAGATGTGAGATGATGAAAATCAAACTATAGCCCTTGAGTTAGGTAATAACATCACATCACATCACAACATACACACACACACATACACACACACTGCTCCTCCTCCTGCTCCTCTCAGTAACTAGGTCGGTGTTGACATTATTTTCTTGTGTGTTGACATGTTCCTTTAACATCAAGTGTTTGTTTGGTCACGTTAGTTTTTTTTTTTTTTTTTTTTTTACAGACCAGAGCAGCTGAGAGTGAGACAGCAGCTACTGAGCATGTGCAGAAATTGCAGCTCATTGTGCTTCATGTCACAGCCACAGCTGCCATTTTGTGTTTTTGTTAAAGCTTAGACATCAGCAGCTTCTGGATAGTTATTTCCATTAATAGAATATTGTAATTAGTGTGGATCAGTGGTCACTAACCACACCCACACTCATCAAAATAAAAAAACAAGGAACGAGTGGAAATATCTGTTTTTGGTACAATTAGTCCGACTATGTCCTGAATTATCTTATTGTTTGACTTTTGGCTTTTGATCTCATTTTTTTACTTGTTTTAGATAAGCTGCACATTTACTAAGATTCAAAATAATTCAAGATAAATCTACTCAGTACTCAGACTAATTATAATAAAAATGAGTTATTTCACCTGACGATATTTAATATTTGGCATTGAGCATTTTACACACAATTTACACCTGCCAGATAAAAATAATCTTAGACCTAAAACTAACATTTGCATTTTACATATACAAACATGTTTTAATGATTGTTTTAAAATTTAAAAATGTTTTTCTTTATTTGAAGCAGCAATATGGCAGCAGAAAGAAACGTGTGTATTTACTGACAGATGCATTATTCTTAGCATCAGTCTGTTCCTCCTCCTCAGCTTCTCTGCAGGAGCCTCTTGATGTGGAAACAGCTGCTGTTAACACTGCTGCTGCTGTTACTGTTACTGCTACTGCTGCTGCTGCTGCAGTTACTGCTGCTGCTGCTGTTACTGCTGCTGTTACTGCTGCTGCTGTTACTGTTACTGCTGCTGTTGTTACTGCTGCTGTTACTGCTGTTACTGCTGCTGTTACTGTTACTGCTGCTGCTGTTACTGTTACTGCTGCTGCTGTTACTGCTGCTGTTACTGCTGTTACTGCTGCTGTTACTGTTACTGCTGTTGTTACTGTTACTGCTGTTGTTACTGTTACTGCTGCTGCTGTTACTGCTGCTGCTGCTGCTGCTGTTACTGCTGCTGTTACTGTTACTGCTGCTGCTGTTACTGTTACTGCTGCTGGGTCTTCCCCGGGGCCGCTGCGCAGAGGGATGTGCCCGGAATACCTCACCAGGGAGGCGTACAGGAGGCATCCTCACTGGATGCCTGAGCCACCTCAACTGGCTCCTCTCGATGTGGAGGGGCAGCGGTTCTACTCTGAGCTGCTCGCGGATGACCGAGCTTCTCACCCTATCTCTGAGGGAGAGCCCAGCCACCCTGCAAAGGAAACTTATTTCGGCCGCTTGTATTCGTGATCTCATTCTTTCAGTCACTACCCAAAGCTCAAGACCATAGGTGAGTGTTGGAACGTAGATCGATCGGTAAATCGAGAGCTTTGCCTTTTGGCTCAGCTTCTTCTTCACCATGACAGGCCGAAGCAGGGCCCGCATCACTGCAGACGCTGCACCAATCTGTTGGTCAATCTCCCACTCCATCCTCCCTGCACAAGACCCCGAGATACTTGAACTCCTCCACTTGAGGCAGGATCTCATCCCTGGCCCAGAGTCGATGGCACTCCACCCTTTTCCGGTCAAGAACCATGGCCGCAGATTTGGAGGTGCTGATCCTCATCCTAGCTGCTTCACACTCAGCTGTGAACCGCTCCAGTGAGAGCTGAAGGTCACGGTCTGATGAAGCCAATAGGACCAGATAGCAGCGACCCAATCCAGAGGCCACCAAACCACAACCCCTCAACACCCTGGCCTTACCTAGAAATTCTGTCCATAAAAGTTATGAACAGAATCAGTGACAAAGGGCAGCCCTGATAGAGTCCAACCCCCACTGGAAACAACTCCGACTTATTACTGGCTATGCGGACCAAGCTCTGGCACCAAGCCTACAGGGACTGGATAGCCTGTGTCAATGGGTCCGTAACCCCATACATCCAGAGCACCCCCCACAGGACTCCCCGAGGGACACGGTCAAATGCCTTCTCGAAGTCCACAGAGCACATGTAGACTGGTTGGGCGAACTCCCATACACCCTCCAGGACAGTGCTAAGGGTATAGAGCTGGTCCACACTTTGACAACCAGGATGAAAACTACACTGCTCCTCTTGAATCCGAGGTTCTACTATCTTACAGACCAGGGAGGCTGAGGAGTGTGATCCCTCTATAATTGGAACACACCCTCTGGTCCCCCTGGAACCCCCCCTGGAACCACCCCCGCTGGTCTGCCAGTCTAAAGGCACTGCCCCTGATGTCCACGCAATGTTGCAGAGATGTATCAACCAAGACAGCCCTACAACATCCAGAGCCTTGAGTAACTCCAGGCTCCAGTCTTTGAAGTAATCTTCAAGTATTCTCCCCATCGACCCAGAACGTCCCGAGTCGAGGTCAGCAGCACCCCGTCACCACTGAGCACAGTGTCAATGGTGCACCGCTTCCCACTCCTGAGCCACCGGATGGTGGTCCAGAAAGTCTTTCTCCATGGTCTCCCTGAACTCCTCCCCTGTCCGAGTTTTTGCCTTAGTAACTGCTGAGGCTGCATTCCACTTAGCATGACGATACCCATCAGCTGCTTCAGGAGACCCACAGGCCAAAAAGGACTGTGTAGGACTCCTTCTTCAGCTAGACACCCGCTGGTGTCTACCAGTGGGTTCGGGGACTGCCACCATGACCGACGACCTTACAGCCACAGCTCCGGTCAGCCACCTCAACGATGGAGACACGGAACAAAGTCCACTGGGACTCAATGTCCCCCGCCTCCCCCAGGACGGTAGTGAAGTTCTTCCGGAGGTGCAGGTTGAAGCTCTTTCTGACAGGAGATTCATCCAGACATTCCCAGCAAACCCTCACAGAACATTTGGGTCTGCCAGGTCTGACCAGCCTCTTCCCCCACCATCGTTGCCAGATCACTACCAGGTGGTGATCAGTTGACAGCTCCGCCCCTCTCTTCGCCCTCTGTAAGGACTCCAAGAAGGGTGGGTACTCTGAACTGTCATTCGGCGTATAAGCACAGATGACAGTCAGAACCTGTCCCCCCACCCAAAGGGGGAGGGAGGGTGAACCCCAATGTACAGGCACAGAGCGACGGGGAAACAAGCATTCCAACCCCAGCCAGCCTCTCACCGGGGACAACTCCAGAGTGGTAGAGAATCCAACCCCTCTGGAAGAAACGGGTTCCGAAGCCCACACTCTGCGTCGAGGTGAGGCCAACTATATCTAGTTGGTACCCTTTGACTTCACGCACCAGCTCAGACTCCTTCCCCACCAGAGAAATGACATTCCACGTCCCCAGAGCCAGTTTCTGCAGCCAGGGGTCAGACCGCCAGGGTCCCCACCTCCAACTGCTGCCGAAATCTCTCCTCATCCTCCCTCTATGGGCCCCCCTCACAGGTGGTGAGCCCATGGGGAGGGGTCAAACCTTCGGGCTGAGCCGGCCACCACATCACACCCAAGCCCCTCCCCCAGTCCTGGCTCGAGGGGAGGGCCCCGGTAACCCACACCTGGGCAGGGTTAACGTTGACCCAATAATTTTTCTCTTCATCAGGAGCTTTTGAGCTGCACTTTGTCTGGTCCCTCACCAAGGACTTGATTGCCATGGGTGACCCTACCAGGGCCACAAGCCCCGGACAACATCTCCAGCTCCTGGGATCATTGGAACACGCAAACCCCTCCACCACGATAAGGTGGCAGCTCCAGGAGGGGAGGTGAAAATGTCTGAATTAGATATTTACTGCAGCCAATAAAGAGAGAGAAACAGCACCATATGTTTCATAAGAGGCATTTGATTATAGAAAGACACACACACACTCAATAAATGCCACTGATTGCTTGCCTGATAATGGGCAGGTTGAGAGTCTCATCAGACAAGTGATGAAGATTAAAGAGGCTTTTACTCTCTCTCTGTCTCTGTCAATTCAATTCACATAGCTTTATTAGCATGACCACAGTTTACATACAGTTTTGCCCAAGCTCAACAAAAGTACAAGTCATGTACAAACACAGGTACAACACACACAATACAAACCTGTTTCCAATGTGGGTAGAGGAACTAATTTATTATTTTACAAAAATGTGCAAACAGCAGCAATAGGAATGGAAGAAAAAACAAAAGGCATGTGAGACATGAGAAAAAAACAAGTTTAAGAGCTGCTTTTATTCTTCACTGCAGATAGGGTCAGTTCAGTCAGTGACATGCATGTCTGCCGAAATGAACCAAAGATGAAGCCTAGTCACAGCACTATGTGTAAGCAGAAAGTATAAAGAAGGTCAAACTAAACCATTCATCCTAGGGGACTTCAACCTTTAACACACAATAATGACTGTGTGATTTCATCACTTCCTGAATCATTAGCTGAACCTTAAACATTGATCATTGTTCTTCTTCTGAGAGCTGACAGGTTAACCAAAACTTTCAACCTTTTAAGAAACCTCATCACCTCATGTCTATGAGACAGAGTTAATAAAACTAATATTTATAGTTATACCTCTCTGCATGTTCTCCCAACAGAATCCTGGACATTTGGGTTTGTTTGAGAATTTGGAATTACTAATTACTTAGAATTTGGGAAATACTAAGTCTGGATTGGTTGGAGATTTATGCATTCTGTTAGAAAGTGCAGCTCTGTCTTTGACTTTTGTGCTTTCCTTGCCCAGCTGGAAGAATTGTTCTTTGGGAAGACATGATGTTTTATATCAGCCTGTATTAATGGTCAAGCTGTGTTCATTGAGTCTGAATTTTGTGAGGGTGGTTCTGTGTTTGGAATCAGTCACTGCCCTCAAATACTCTGGTCTGTTTAGGGCCAGATAACTCAGAATTTTGCATTGTACTTTTGTTTGTTTGTTCCAAATAGTGATCTAGTTTAGTTTCTACTGTGTAATAATTTGGTTGACAGTGATGGATATGTTGTCAGACTGGCCCATAGGCAGTATACTGAGCTTCAGGACCAGCTGGGTGGTGGACCCGGTTCTCCGCTCAGCTTTGTGGTGATAGGATCTGTGGTCACTGTTTTTAGATGAAGCCAATATTTGATTGATCTGTTTTGAATTTATTTTGATGTATGATTGGTCTAATTCATCTCTGCAGGCATTTGTGGTTTGTCCGTGTACCTGCAAGATGCTTTGGTAGAACTTTAGATGCATAATTTTGACAGGATGTCTGTCCAATTGAGACAGATTCTGGTAGGTGAGAGGACCCCACACTTCATTGCCATAGAGGAGAACTGGTTCAATGACAGATTCAAATAATTAGAGCCAGATTCTAATTGGAATTTGGATGTAAATTCAAATTCTAAATCTAATATCATAGAAAGCCCTGTATGTTTTGGCTCTCAGTTCATTCACTGTTGGTTGAAACCTTTAGTGGAATTTATTTAAAAACAAAAATAATATAATCAGTACAATAGTCTAATTTGTGTGTTCCTGATCTAAAGAAGGTGACATTGTAGGGCAGTGGGTATCTATGTTGCCTCACAGCAAGAAGGTGACAGATTCAAGACTTTGGTCTGGCACCTTTCTGTGTGGAGTTTCATGTTCTCCTCATGTCTGGTGGGTTTTCTCCAGGTTCTCCAGCTTTTTCACACAGTCCAAACACAGCAAATGACTGACTAACTAATCTAAAGATATGAATTTTCCCCTTAGATCTGGACTTTTTTTGGGAATATGTTTTGTTTTTTTTTCATATTTACTGCCAAGACCCAGGTCTGTCTGGCAGTATTTCTCCAGCAGATCTAGGTTCTGCTGTAGGCCTGGTTCTTATGCTGCACATATTGTTTGTGTACATTGATTTGATGATTTCATATGTTCTACTTCCTACACCAGATTCAGTGCTGAATGTCTGTCTTTAACTCAGAGATATAGGTCAGATGACGTTGCTGGGCAGACCATGGATCTGTGACTTTGGACATACAAAAAATGATTTGATGTCTTAAAAATGTTTTTAGGTTTGAATAGACTGGTCTTAGTGGTGCAGGTTGCAGGAGACATGATGCTGTGAAGTGTCAACTGTTAAATTTCCTGTTGGGAGAAGATAAGATTATGTTGTATCTCAACAGAAGTTTTTACAGAATCTGGTCAGTGTGTTCTTCACACTGGTAAAGATAGAGTCAGATTAGATTGTTGAATATTTTTAGTGTTGCTACAATGAGGTTTGTTCTGTTTTATTATGGATGATAAGTTATTATTCAGTGTTGCATTCATGTAAAAACCTAAAAAAAATCATATTTTTTATACATGTGACTGTTAATTTAATTTTTCAAAGAGTCTGCCAGGTGATAAATAAAGGTTTCCTAAAAATCTCTATCTTACTGTGTTCTGTTAATAGCTGAAATATTTGCAGCAGGTGCTGGTGCTGATACCAATTTATCGCCATGGAGACAGATGAGGGGGCAGGTCAGACCTCTGTTGGAGTCTGTGATCAGATGTAAGTTATTAATAAACATGACTCCTCCTTCCCTCTGTTTCTCTGTCTGAGAGTCAATAGAGGATTTACAGTTATCTCTACCAGTGATGTCACTGTGGTACACATGTACAGTTATGACATAATAATTACATGTGATCAGTGCCGTAAGGAGTAGATATAAAATCTGTTATTTAATATTTCATATTTGTTGTTATTAGTCTTATTCTTCTTCAGGTAAAAAAAAATCATTGTTTACAAAGTTGATATTTGTTTCCTGACCTTCATAACCATCATGGCCATCATAATGATGATGATGACGATGATGATGATGGTGATGCTGATGGTGATGATGATAATCATAATGATAATGATGATCGTGATGATAATGGTGATGGTGATGGTGATGATGATGATGATTATGATGATGATGATGATAATGATGATGATGATGGTGATGATGATGATGATGATGATGATGATGATGATGATGATGATGATGATGATGATGATGATGTGTAAGTGTGTAAGTTTTAATTTGCCTGTGTCTGTGAGAAGGAAGAGGAAAAGAAGAGACGGAGGTGGAGGAGGAGGATTCAAATAGAATAGCAGTGAAAATGCCCTATGGAGGAAGAAACTAAATTGGATGGAGAGAGAAAGAAATAAGAGAAAAGCAAATAGCTGCAGGAAATTGAATTGAGAGAGAAAACAAAATGATAATGAGCATGAAATGAAACAGGCATAAAAAAGACAGAGAAGAAGAAATGCTGAGAGAAGATGCTGAACAGTTGAAGATTGAAGCTGACATATGTATGATGTCATCATGATGCTGCAGAGGAAGTCAGGAATCAGACGCCTCCATGATGGAACTGCAGCATAGATAAAAATGTAAACCTGTGAAGGACTGAAACTGTTCAGTGATGATGTGACTGATTTACCAGAGGAAGAAGTCACTTCCTCTTCTGTCAGACACTTGTTCACCAAATTTTATTAAACTTCATAACAGCTTCTCATCAACAAAGTCAGTGAAGATCATTCTAAAACACTTTTTTAAATGACTCAACTCTATCAGTAGTTGGACTAGAGCTGCAACTATTCATTCATTATTTGTCAACTGTTAAATTAATCATGAGCTATTTTGACATTCGATTCATGGATTAGATTCTATTTTAAGAAGAAAATGTTAAAATTCTCTGGTTCCAGCTTCTCTTCTCTGATTATTCTCTGGTTTCTTTAGTCTTCTATAATAGTAAACTGATGATCTTTGGGTTGTGGACTGTTGGTCTGAACAAAAAAAATGACATTTTAGTTTGAATCTTCAGCTTTGGAAACACTGATCAACAAGTCTCAGAATAATTGTTAGTTGCAGGTCTAAATGAGATGAACATGCTGGGAGCTCAATGCTGATGTTAACTTCTTAACATGACTGTAAATTAGCCCCAAATGCCAAAACATCCAAAACACCTCCCCAGAGATAATAAAAGCTGTTTGTGAATTATATTTATACCTGCACATTTGTGTTCCGGTTTCACACATTGGCTGATTTCAAAGCTACACTGAATCTGGTTTCACCTAAATTCAGCTGCAAAAATCATATTCTTACACTCTTACTCTTTCATAAGGTTTTCTTTATTTCCTTTTGCAAACAGGAGGCTGTAGGTAATGTTTAGATGTGACTTATTATCTGGAAACACAACAAGATGACAGCTTGAAGCCTGACACAGTGCAGGTTCAAATTTGATGAAAACAGCACAGAATGAATGTTAATGTTTTGTGAGTCGTTGGAGGCAGCTGCAGTCTGTAAATCATCCTGTTGCAGACTCACTGAAGCAGAAAAATCTTCTTCAAACCAAACTTAAAATAAGAAGAGTCAAACATGATACACAGGAAACAAACTTTAGCTGGTTGATGTTTGCTAATGAGCTTTAAACACACAGCAGCATTCTGAGAAGATTAAAAATTCAGGGATTAACAAAGTAAATCCAATTAATCCCATCAGATGATTAATCTGACACAAGATGACACATTTTAACCTCAGAGGAGGAGTTAAATTAACTATACTCATAGATATTATGAGAGAGACAGAGATAGATTTTTTTAAAATTATTTTTATGAAACTTTTATTTTCACAAAGTCACTTCGCACTCAGTCACATGTCATAATAAAACATGAATTGTTTTGTTGTGGTCTTTACATGAATGCAACACTGAATAATAATCCATCATCTGTAACATGACAGATATCATCATTATAACACCACTGTTGAACAAATATATTTACTGTTCAAATATATATATATATATATATATATATATATATACAGTATTGTTGTGAAGTATTCAAAGTTTTGATTTCAGTGAGAATCTACAATGCTACACTAAAGGCAACACAGAAGGTGGGAACTTTCTGTGTGGAGTTTCATGTTCTCTCTGTGTCTGGTGGGTTTTCTCCAGGTTCTCCAGCTTCCTCCCACAGTTCAAACACATGCTGAAGTTATTTGGAGACTCTAAATTGCTTGTAGGTGTGAGTGTGTGAGTGAATGGTGTGTGTGTTCCACGATAGGCTGGAGACCATCTGGTTGTGTCTCTGACAGAGGTAGATGAGTTCTATAGGTTGATTGTACTGGGTAGGAATGATTTCCTGTATTGTTACTTAGAGCAGCAGAGTTCAATGAACCTGCTGCTGAAGCTGCTCTGTAGCTTGTCCAGTGTTTTGTAGTGGAGCAGAGGGTCTGGAACTGGAGTCTGAGTTCCCTGTGTGTTCTGCTTCTTGTCTTTACCTTTTTTTTTTTTACATTTCCCTTTTTTGCCTGTGATTCAGTCATCCTGTCTTCTCTGGACTTTCTCTTCTGCTGAACCACCTGGAACCACCAACCATGTATTATCTGAAATTTTTGTTTCTGTTCCATTGAAACAATTTACTTTACTTTACCTCCTCATATTTTTAATTATATAAGGGGCCCCATAAATACCTTGGCCTTCTTGTTTAAATATCCTGTGGATGAACTCAACTCAGTTGTACATGACCTAAAAGAAGTGAATTACATTCCAGTGGGCTCACCATGTGCAGGCACTTCTTTTCAAGTAGACAAACACAATTAGTTCCAAACAGTTAAAATGCACAGGTAACAGGTGCAGGATGCACTCTAAATTCCTGAGACTAGGTAGCTTTATATATGTACTATATAAAGTAAGTAGACAGCGTTACTAACTGGTAGCAGCTACTGGTTAGTAGACAGTGATACTAATGTTTTAGATGCAGCTTAAAACTCAGAGACTCAAAGCAGCAGCATCAGTGCTTTCCCAGGCAGATTATTTGCAGAGCTCCATTTCTGGCTGCTTCTGTGTGTGTGTGTGTGTGTGTGTGTGTGTGTGTGTGTGTGTGTGTGTGTGTGTGTGTGTGTGTGTGTGTGTGTGAGAGAGAGAGAGAGAGAGAGTCCTTCAGTGCATGTGTAGATGTGTGTAAATGCTGTTTGTTGTTTGTCAGGTTTTGCAGGTTTGAACACCGTCATATCTGCTGACGCTGTGGTGTGTGTGTGTGTGTGTGTGTGTGTGTGTGTGTGTGTGTGTGTGTGTGTGTGTGTGTGTCTTGGGTTATTTTTACTCCTCTGGTTCAGATCTGCTTGGGAAGCAGAAGTAGAGGGAAGTGAGTTTCTTACTTCTAATTTCTCCTCGACTATCGTCTTCCCTGTTAGTTTGAAGCAGAGTGTCAAACATCTGGCCTGTGGGCCAGAAAAGGCCTGTTAAAGGTCAGTTAGCGTCTTTCAGGGCTCAAGGGATAAAACAGTATCCCTTGAGCCCTGATAAAACCCTGATAAAACAGAAAAACAGCTTTGATTTGTAGAGCAGGAGATAACTTCACCTGCTGCTTAAAAAAGTAAAAATAGTTCAGTGAGTTAATGTTTTGAATTGAAATGCAACAGAAGACTGACTGAATATGGAATAATTGAGACATTGTATTGGTAAAATTGCACGTTTTTCCTTTAGTCACTTATTCTGTTTTGTAAATTGAATTTAATTCATTGTATTAATGAGAAGAAATTTTTTGGTATTGTTGTTTATATGTAAAGTTTAGGTTTAAAGAGACACCATACTATTATTATTATCATCATCAGTAGTGTCAAACCCTGATATGACTGTGTGCAGAACTGCTGGTGCAGGTCAGAGGTCAGATCTTCACCTGTTGTCTTCCCTCTCACGTTGTTTATTGACCTTTTGTTCCTGAGGTTCTCGCATGTGTTTCTCCCTCAGGTACGTCCACGCCCTCTACCTGGGTGCCCAGAGCCGTTGGCATGGAGACGGGCCCCGCCGTCACTTCCACTGGCGGCTGATGTTCGAGAGTGCTGACATCACCATGCTCCGCCTCCTGGAGGCCTTCTTGAAATCAGCGCCGCAGCTCGTGCTGCAGCTGAGCATCATGATCCACGGGAACACAGTCCTCCACCTGCAAGGTGAGGAAACATAGCTCCGCCAACTTGCCGCTCAACAACAAGTCCTTCAAATTAAATAAAAAGTTTTCATTTAAATAAAAAGAACAGTTTCAGAATCAATCACAGTCTGGTTGAAAACGATTTTTAGGAGACCTTTGTTGTCATGGTTACGGCAACATGATCATTTTATGTCCATTTATGATCAGAAGGAAACAGAAAAGGAACAGCAGAATGCTAAGCTACAGTCAGAAATTTATTGTTACAGGTCAACAAAAAATCATTTGTTGGTTTTGTAACATTTGCTGAAGCAAAGACTGATTCATCAGTCGACCTGAGATGCTTTATTTCAAACTGAAAAGGGAAAAGTTGGTAATAATGTTCCTGTTGGAAGTGATGGAAGAAGTACTGAGAATTTCTTTTAGTGTTGTCAACACGTTTCTAAAGTGATAAACAAGAGATAAAAGTGATGAACTAGTGATAGAAGATTAAAAAAAAGTAAAAAGCAGAATGGACAGAACCTTGTTGAAACTTTAAACCATTAAACTATTGTAAAACTCTCAATGTCCTCACTCATCTAAATAAAACCACACACACACATCTATTTCATGTCAACCATCTGCTCGTTAACATAGTTGTTGTGAATGTTCACTCTGACACTAACAGACTCTCACAGGCTTGTTTATTTTTTACAGCGTGTATTGGTTATTGTTTATTTGTTTTTGTTTTCATTATTTATAATTTGTTGTGGTGTTGACAGCAATCTCCTCATTATCTCACACCTCTTTCACAATTATCCAATCAGGAAACTCCCTGACAGAGCATATAAAGGTCAGATTGCAAAAAATAAATCTGATCAGCTGAAAACATCTTGTTTTAGCTGCAATTAGTCCAATAGTGTGTATATTCAAAGATGATTTTGACTATTTCAAGATGTATTATCTTGATTTTGGTCCAACAATGTTGGGTCTTCTTCTCCTTTTGGTGTTTCTCTTTGTTCTCTTTGTTCTTTGTTCTCTTTATTCCTCTAAAGTACATGAAAGAGTGCTTGCTGAGTACAGTGTGAAATTTGGGGACATTAAGATGGAAGCATTCATGGGAACATAGGGTATGAGTACTCTAGGTTCTTGAGATATAGCTACATAAATATTAAGGGAGTAAAACCAAGATGGCTTTGTAGATGAAGGTGTGTCGTTGTATTAGATGGTATGCAGCCAGTGAGGGCCACTCAACTTCATCATGAAGACTACAGTGGTGAGTAAGGGCTTTACAGGATGTTGCTGTGCCACCAGGATACCAAAGGAGATTCAAAGAGTTCAAAAAAAGAGGTTGAGGAGAATTCATCACTGTACAACATTAAAGAGGCAGCATGTATTTCTCAAAAGCATTTATTAATAAAAACACAAAAAGTATAAACACATAATATACAGTCTAAATCTAAATCTGTGTGTGTGTGTGTGTGTGTGTGTGTGTGTGTGTGTGTGTGTGTGTGTGTGTGTGTGTGTGTGTGTGTGTGTGTGTGTGTGTGTGTGTGTGTGTGTGTGTGTGTGTGTGTGTGTGTGTGATGACTGCAGGTTGGGACACTAACACCTAAACACAGTCAACTGTAGCCTAAAATCTAAACATTCATAAAGTTAAACAGTCTTTCTTAGCCATGTTTGTTAATGTTCTGTTCTGCCTAAGTCATATTACCAGTCGATGGAAAGGAAGAAGAAGAGATGCTCTTTGATTCTGCTTTCTTGCTTGGTTGAGGATGTTTTTGGAGCTGTGGTGTTTGTGGTGGAGCAGATTATTGGAGAAGACTGTGTTTGTTGCTGTTTGGAAGAACCAGGCATGAGCTGCTTGAGTTGTTCACCAGATGTTGAGTCCTTGGTCACTTGCAGGTCCTTGAGACACTGACGTTGTGGCTGAATTATCCCTTGAGAGCAGAAAAGCTGCTGAAGCTTCTGTCCTGCAACTTCTCCTGCTGTAGAAGGAGAACAGAGCTGTGCTCTACTGATGAGGTGTTGAACAGGAGAGTTGGAAGAGAGAGAAGAAGAGACCGGTGATCTGCCTTTATATCTGATGACATCAACATTGAAGGTGTGAGAAGATGTTTCCTGGGGGAGGGGTCCCAAGGTTCAGCTCAGCCAGGCAGGGCTTAGCAGACTTATCACATCTATCACCTCGGTGGGCACAACATGTAATAAATCTCACAAGCATTGTGGTAAACAGAATCCAGAGTTTTCACTTTATCATACTTCATACATATAAAGAAAGTCACCATAGGCAAATAGAAGAATAAAGGTGGCAGCAACCATCCACAAAGCAAATACTGCATCTGTAGTACTCTACTTTTGGCATGAAAGCATGCTGCTCCTTACAAATATTCACTTGGGTGGGAGTCATGATATGGTTGGCTCTCAGAGTGCTTTTCTTGTTCAAGATAACTCCTTGTATTTCACTAATTGTACCAAAAACACAATATTTTTCACTTCAGGTTTTACAGTGACACACTTCTGTTATTTGCATTGTTAATCTTACTTGGAGCTATGTAAATATCAAACTCAAATAGCTGTATGTTTCCACATAAGAATGATCTTCTAATTCTTTCTTATTATCTTTTTTTTAATCCGAAATTGTCATAAAGACATTAAATTATAGTCCAGCTCCATCTTTCTGAGATGTTAAAGTCTCCTCAGTGAGATTCCTGGCTAATTTGAGACAAGATGATTACCACACATGAATGTTTAATGTGTTAAACTGGTCTTTCAGCAGCTCACAGCAGGCTCTGCTGCCACTGAACGTGTTTGGGCTGAAGATCAACTGACTTCACATACAGGTTCAGGTCCACTTAAATTAAAAAGGTGCATATAGATATATACGTCATTAAATTTAATACACACAGTTTTAGTTCCTCCAGGTGCAAAGTCAGCAATGAGAATATCAGAATTTTAAAATCCAATGCATAGTAAAGATGAAACCAGTGATTTTTTACAAACAGCAGAGTGTAGTTGACTCATGTTTCACATGTTTAGGATTGTAACAGCTACAAATAATACAGATCTAACTGGTAAACTTCTCACATGGTTCATTTCAATAAATGTAATGCTAATAATAATACTGCAATATTTTAGGACATCAGCTCATAATACTGCAATCCTTTAATTACATGAACATATAATAAAGCAATATTTAACTACATTTAACTACTCATGATACTGCCATGTTTACTACATCAACTCGCAATACTGCAATACTTTACTACATCATTTCATAATACTGCACCATTTTACTACATAAACTCTTAATAATGCAATACTTTATCTAGATCAACTCAAAATACAGTAATACTTTAATTACATACAGCAATACTTTTATAATACAGCAATACTATACTATATCTACTCATAATACTGCAATATTGTAACTACGTCAATATGTTAACTACATCATTTCATAAGACTGCAATACTTGACTACATGTACTCATAATACTGCAATACATCAAATACATCTACTCATTATACAGCAATACTTTACTACATCTACTCACAATTCTAAAATATTTTAACTGCATCAACTCAAAATACTGAATATTTTAACTACATCATCTAATAATACTGCAACACTTAACTACATCAACTCATGATACAGCAATACTTTGCTCTATCTACTCATAATACTGCAATACTTTAACTACCTTCACTCATAATACTACAATAATTTAATACAAGTACTTGTAATACTGCAATACATCAAATATATCTACTCATTATCCAGCAATACTTTAATACATCTACTCACAATACTGCAATACTTTAACTGCAACTCAAAATACTGGAATAGTTTAACTACATCATTTCATAATACTGCAATACTTTATCTATTCACTCATAATAATGATATAGTTTTACTGTAATGTGATTTTCATGCAGGGCTTTTCCTTGTAGTATTTCTCCATTGCTGTCCTGCTATTTTTACTCATAAGAATACTTCTTCAAACTCTGGTCCTGGGACATGTATTTATCAGCCTGTTGATGACATTGAAACTGCTCATTCAACTATTCCACTGACCAGCAGGAGCCAGTAGTGGAGCCAGTAAAATAGTTTTCCTGTTCACGCATAAACAAACAAACAAGGTCGCAGGTTCAAGACCTCCTTGGGTCCTGGGTCTGGGACCTTTCTGTGTGGAGTTTGCATGTTCTCCCCGTGTCTGTGTGGGTTTTCACCGGGTACTCCGGCTTCCTCCCACAGTCCAAAAACATGCTGAGGTTAATTGACAACTCTAAATTGCCCCTAGGTGTGAGTGTGTGAGTGAATGGTGTGTGTGCCCCACGACAGGCTGGCAACTATCTGGGGTGTATCCCTGCCTCTCGCCGTAACGCGCTGGGATAGGCTCCAGCAGACCCCTGCGACCCTAATGAGGAATAAGCAGGTATAGAAAATGACTGACTGACATAAACAAACAAAAATGTCATCACAGGTGGGAGTGTGGGACTGAAATATTTACACAGCAGCATTTGTTTAGAAAAAAAACACAGCTCAGGCTGTTTCTGGCTCCAGTTTTGTGAAAATCACAGTAATTACATCAAAGTCAGTCAGTGATCTTCTATACCCGCTTGTTCCTCATTAGGGTCGCAGGGGTCTGCTGGAGCCAATCCCAGTGCTTTACAGGCGAGAGGCAGGGATACACCCCAGATGGTCTCCAGCCTATTGTGGGGCACACACACCATTCACTCACACACTCATACCTATGGGCAATTTCGACAGAAATTCTGTATTATTTAGACAGATATTGGGTATTTTCATTTTTTTGAAATGTGCCATGTTGATTTTTAAACTAAGCAAGTTTTTGGACTGTGGGAGGAGACAGAAACACAGAAAGGTCCCAAGGAGGTCTTGAACCTGTGACCTTCTTGCTGTGAGGCAACTGTGCCGCCCAATTACATCCAAGTATCAAAGTTAATTAGACAGAAATTCTGTATTTTGGTTTGGCATGTTGATTTTTAGTAGTTTTGTTTTTCCAGGTTTTCTCTTATTGTCTCATTTGTCATTAATCTAAGTTTCTTTCATTTTCTCACCTTCATTGGCCTTCCTTGCTTCCTTCCTTTCTTCCCTTCTTCTTTCCTTCCTTCCTCCTCACTCCTTCTGCAGGTCTCTCTGCCTCAGCCTCCCTGGTGTCTCTGGCATGGATGATTGCCTCCTACCAGAAGGTTCTGCGTGATTCACGTGACGATAAGCTGCCGATGTCATATAAAGCCATGATCGCCCAGATGCTGTGGCACTTCTTCACCATCGGAGCGAGGACCGTGGCCTTCGCCCTGTTTGCCTCAGTCTTCCAGCTCTACTTTGGCATATTCATCGTCAGCCACTGGTGCGACACATACAAAAAAGATCCAAAATGATGAATTACGACATATAGTTTATTAATAGAAAACTCGGACTCCTTTTAATTAGCTCATTATAGTCCTAACCATATTGAATCACAGTGATTGGGATTATTTATCAAATTGGGACTGAACAATCATCTCTGTGAGCAGAGAATCAGAATCAGTGTCTTCGTGTGTCCTGATGCTGCTGATACTGATTTATGTTTCAGAGGGAAACATCACTTTAAATGGATATACTGTTTATATACTCATACTCATCATTTAAATCACATAATTAAAGATATCCTTATGATCCCATGGTGTTTGTGAAGGCTCTGCTGCACAAACAGAATAATTACTGTTGTGTTTCTTAATTGTTTCTATTGCTGTTTTTAGAAATTTCTCCTGTAGAATGTGAATCAGTGATCAAGATGTAAAAATACATATTGTTATCAATCAAAAATGGGGAGTATACCTACCCCTAATTTACTACTGAACCCTAACCCCTATCCCCTAACTCCTATTCCCTATTCCCTAGCCCCTATCCCATAACTTTTAACCCCTAACTCTATCCCCTAACTTCTAACCCCAAACCCCTATGCCCTAACTACTATTCCTTAGCTCCTAACCCCTAACATTCTAACCATAACTCCTAACCCTAACTCCTAACCCCTATCTCCTAACTCTAACTCCTAACCCGTAACTCTTAACCACAAACTCCTAATCCTAACTCTTAACTCCTAACCCCTAGCACATAACTCCCAACCACCCTATCCTGAGGCCACCAAACCACTGCCCCTCAACACCCACAGCAAAGGACACCCCTATAATCTTGGAGCACCCCCCACCCCAGGACTCCCCAATGGACACAGTTGTATGCCTTGTCCAAGTCCACAAAGCACATATAGACTGGTTGAACTCCAATGCACCCTACAACTCCTGGAAACTGAAAACAAGTTTGACTTACTACCGGTAATGCAGACCAAGCTTTGGCACCAGGCATACAGGGACTGGATGGCCCGTGTCTGACCCTATAATCCTGAAGCAACACCGCCCCAGGATTCCCCAAGCGACACAGTTGAATGCCTTGTCCAAGTCCACAAAACACATGTAGACTTGTTGAACTCCAATGCACCCTCCAAGACTGCACTAAGGGTTTTTGAATACCTCAGCGATCTCAGCCCCAGAGAAAAGTGAGCCCACCTTAGACTCTGCTTCCACAGTGAAAGATGTACTGGTAGGATTGAGGTCAACAGCACCCTGCCTTCACTGAACCCAGTGTTGAGAGCCCACTGCTTCTTCCTCCTGAGCCGAACGGTGGTCCAGAACCTTCTTGAAGCCATTAGAAAGTCGTCTCCATAGCCTAACTCCTACCACAACCAAGTTTTTGCCTCCACAACCATCGAAACCATACTCTGCTTTGCACATTGATGCCTGTCAGCTGCTTCAGGAGTCCAGCAGGCCAAAAAGGTCCTGCAGGGCTCCTTTTTCTGCTTGACAACATTCTTCGCAGCCACTGTCCACCAGTGGGTTTGAGGGCTGCCACCATGACAGGCACTTACCACCTTACAGCCACACCTCTGGCCAGCTGCCTTGACAATGGAGGTATTGAACAAGGTTCACTCTGACTCAATGTCCCCCGCCTCCCCCGGGACGCGAGTGAAGCTCTTTCTGACAGGATATTCAGACAGATATTCCCAGCAGACCCTCGCAGAAGGTTTGGGTTTGCCAGATCACAAACACAAAGGCAATCATTGAACTGCAGTCAATGATGTCTTGGTGCCAAGTGCAAATTTAGACACACTTATGTGTGTATGTCTGAACATGATGTGTCACCTGAGCAATTGAAGTCCCCCAGCAGAACTTGGGAGTCCTCTTCCAAGGACTCCAAATAGCGTGGGGACTCTGAACTGTCGCATAGGCACAGAGAACAGTCAGGACCCGTCCCCCTAACTAAAGGCTCCCTCCCTGCCAGAGAGTTTCTGCAGCCTGTTTCTGCAGCTGGGGAGTGCCAGGGTCTCCATCCCTGACTATCATCCAACTTTCTTAGCACTCGTTCCCTGTAGCCCTTGCTATGGGTTGTGGGCCCATGGGAAGGGGGGCCCATGTTACTCTTTCATGCCTGGTCCTAAGGGTGCAGGTCCGGCCAAAAGGCGCTCACCACCAAGTCCCTCCCCCAGGCCTGGCTGCAGGGGGGGAGCAGGTGACCCGCATTCGGGCAAGGGAAACCTGATTCCAATGCTTTCCTTCTTCATAGGGTTTGAGCTAGCTGTATTTTGTCTGGTCCCTCACCTAGGACCTGATTGCCATGGGTGACCCTACCAGGGGCATAAAGCCCTGAGAACATAGCTCCTGGGATCATTGGAAAATGCAAACCCCTCCACCAGGGTAAGGTGGCAGCTCCAGGAGGGGTTCTAACCCCTAACTCTTAAATCCTAACCCTATCTCCTAAACCAGAAAAGTGTATATTTCCTGTTTCCTGAAAACAGAGTCGTTTTCCTTTTTCAAGTTGATTTTTAAGTTTTCATCCTGTTTTTATTGACATGAAATATTGACTAGTTGTGTATTTATCGTCTTTCAGGTGCATCATGACTTTCTGGATCATCCAAGGTGAGACAGACTTCTGCATGTCCAAGTGGGAGGAGATAATCTACAACATGGTGGTGGGCATCATCTACATTTTCTGCTGGTTCAACGTGAAGGAGGGTCCAAGCCGCTTTCGCATGACGGTCTACTACTCAGTGACGCTGGCTGAAAATGTGGCACTGACCGCGGCGTGGTACACATACCGAGGCTCCTTCACCTCTGACTCCTCTGCCCTGGTGGTGGTTTGCCTGGTGGCCTGCAGCTTTGCCCTGGGGACCTTCTTCATGCTGGTCTACTATTGCTGGCTGCACCCAGACGGGCCAGTCCTGGGGTCGCAGTGGGCCGGCTGCGTGGATGAGGGTGTGGCCGGTGCAGGCGTGGCAGGAGTGATTGACGCCTGCCTCACCCCGTCCCAAGGGTCCCAGACGGACATCGTCATCACCAGCCCCCCCAGGACTCTCCCCAGGACTAAAGACATGGGGGAGCCCATCCCCGGAGAGCGAGACAGTAACAGGGACAGCTGCTTACCTGTCTTCCAGGTACGCCCCTCCCCTTCCTCCTCTCCAGCCCTCCTGCACAGGACCTCCTCTTCGTCCCGTACGCAGGAGGGACCTGTAATCCGGATTGACCTCCCCAGGAAGCGATACCCAGCCTGGGATGCCCACTTCATCGACCGGCGCCTGCGGAAAACCATCCTGCTGCTGGAGACATCTTCAGCCGTTAGCCCCAGGATACAGTACAGGAGTAGCATGATGGGCAGCAAAGAGGTTCTAGAGTATGAAACAACGGTATAAGCCAACATGGGTCTGAAACTTACAAAACACAGTCTGGGACTGAGGCTCTGCTAGAGGTTCAGTTCTCTTCCTCGGACTCCTACCACCAGGAGCAGCATGAAAAGGATATGCTTGAAGTTTGTGAATTTTCTTTAAAAGAAAAAGAGTTTACAAACACTTGATTGTAAAATGTGAAGCGCAATCTGGGGCCAAGGTTCTCCCTTTAGGACACTTTCTGGGTAGCATGAAAGAGCCACAGAAAGTTAATGGAGAAATGGTATCATCTTCATCTTTTCTAAAAAGACGAGTGTTAGATTTTAGTTTTCTCCTGTACAAGAAGTAAAAAAAAAAGGATAACTGTGAAACAGTCTCCTGCATGAGCTTGAGCCTCGGACCCTGGAGACTCAACAGAGACTGAACGGGGATGTTAAGAGATGCCTGGTTTGTGGAGTTTGTGCATAAAATGTGATTACTTTGGTTCAGTAGCAAAATCAAACACTGACAAAGTTTTCTTCCCAATAAATATTGCTTCAGTGATTTGTAGGTGATACAACACCGAAATGTCAACTGCAGGTTTAAACTGGACTAAGCTTGGTTGAAAGGTGAAATCCATGTTATATTTAACTGCTCTTTCAGGAACACTTTATTTATATATTTTACTAGGAAGCACAAAGTTGCTACAGGATGAAATATATTGATAGATTGGTCGGGCTACCCACTAGTAATCAATCAAACATCAGCTGAGAGAAGGATTGGCTCATTGGTCCGTTGGTCACAAAATTTAAGAAAAGAAAAACATTCAGTAGCTACACTTTGTTAAAAGTACTAGAAGTTATAGATATTAGAGAGATTCTTTTTCAGACAAAATATACAAAGAAATGTAGAGAAAATAAAGGATCCAAAGAAGATACCATCATGAAAACAATGGACAAGTGAAATGTGTAAATAAAGTTAGCCGAACATTAGCCACTTAGCATGAGCAGTGATAGTGTCTTTTTTATAATTAAGGTAAAGACAAATCTAAAGTAAATAATGAAAAATGTGTGGTGAGAAAGATGAGAAGTTGACTTGATTTTTACACCATTAAATTAGTTGGAAGCATTACAGAATTATTTATATCAGTAACCAAAGCAAACTTTTGATATAATATTAGCAAAAACGTGTCTGACTCAGGTCAGAGGTCTTTAGTCATATATATATATATATATATATATATATATATATATATATATAATTAGATAATTGGATTAATGACTAAAGTTCAGAACTTTACAGATTTATAATTTGTTAACCAAGTTTTGTCCAGTTTTAACAAAGATGAGTAGACTTCTTTTAATCCTCCCAATCACCAGTTGACTGTTTTATATTGTATGAAAAGCAGTGAGATAAACATGGAGTAACAGAAGTAAACATGTTTTGTTGGTTGCATGTCCCTCAAAGCTCCAGTAGCGTCCTCTGAGCCTCCTGTTGGCTCCAGTCAGAACAGAAGGACCCTCTAATGCCGGCTCCAGATGCTCCTGAGATGTTGGCCTGAGCTACAACAGGTGTCCAACAGTGTGTGAGATGAAAGCAGCTGTCACTAAATCCCAACTGTTTACATCACAGCTGAAGGAAAAATCAATTATGACATACATAGGGACCTTAAGGTGGACGACTTCAATGGAGCCATTGGTGTGCACCCTCAGAAACTCCCACACAGACCTGTGATGTACAGCTGAATACATACAAATGTCAGATATAAGCTATTATAATAAGCTGTAGTTCGCTAACCACTGACTTTTGGGTGAAGATTTGTTTACTGGTAAGAGTCTAAATATCGTCCTCTTTTCTTCAAATACATAACATGTAGGAGTATGAAGGGGAATCATGAGAAACATCATCATACAACAAAAAAACATTTTCCAGTGTTTATTTGTTTTCAGGGAAGGAACCGGAGCTGAGGAGAAACATCTGAATCACTGAAGGGTTTGTTGGAAAGTAAAAACCTTCAAACATATCGATTAATGTGAGTAAAGGAACACTCAAAGCAAACTGACAAGAAGAAAAAGCTGCTGTCACAAACAGAATGTGGACACGTGTTTGAAAGACAGTGTTGTTTACAAAATGAAACCAGGTCCAGGCCTTTGATTGGATGTAGATTTATATAGATCTGATAAAGACGTCATCACTGATGATAAAACCTCATTCTGAAGCTTCAGCTAAAACAAACCCGGTGAGTGACTGTTATGCTGCTTTACACAATGAAACTTTCATACAATTAGCTGCAGGTTGCAAAAGTGACATGAAAGAATTAAAAAATAATCACATCTCATTCAACACTGGTTTATTTCATTAAATCTAAATAGACTGGTTATTTTTCATCTGCATCATCGATGTCAAATTTAATAACATTCAAACATGCTAACATCAGCCTAGATACAGCACTAACAGTATCCATTGTTAACAAAATCTGCCCAATGTTAGCTTACGTTTGTTTGTTGTCAGTTGACATTGATCAGCTGTTTGATGAGCGTTTTGATTGGCTGTTGCATGAAACTACTTCAAAGCTGAGTTTTACAGCTGTTGAGTTTCACTGTATAAATAGAGCCGTACAATCAGTAGCAGCAGGGGAACAGTGAGGAAGTCGAGTGTGGTCAGTAACAGAAGCTGAAGAAAATACCACTTTTGTCATTTTACAGAACAGATCTGTCTCTGAAATTCTGAACAAAAATGTATTTTATTGGACTGAAGCCTCAACACAGCGAAACACAACAAACCCAAACTTCTCTGTGGGTCAGAATTAGTTACTCTGTGATATGTGATATACTCTGTCTCATGATTTGGTTTTATGAGATTTTCAACATCCTCTAATCCTCTAATTCCAAACCTAATCCTGGATTAAATTACAGATTTAAATCATAATGTCATGTTTTATATTAATGAAAAGACAGATGTGAGACATAAGTCTTACATTCAAACATGTTTACTAGGCCACTTTTGACCCCAGGAAGCATTTAGATTTGATTCCATTACTCTAACCATTTTATGGTTGATGTTAAACTGGGAACATGTGAAACTGGGGACAGAGGACCTTGGGAAAATCAGGAACGTATGAAACT
The DNA here is from genome assembly GCA_030544235.1 of Lepturacanthus savala. NCBI lineage: Eukaryota > Metazoa > Chordata > Actinopteri > Scombriformes > Trichiuridae > Lepturacanthus > Lepturacanthus savala. The sequence continues at coordinate 30,713,619 of CM060480.1, forward strand.
GGGAACATACAAAACTGGAAACATGTAAACTTGAGAACGTACACAACTGGGAACATGTAACAGTGGCAACATGTACAACTGGGAACATACAGTATAAAACATAGGATGATGATGAAGGTAAAAACAGTGTCAGAAATATTTTGTAAACTGTGGACAAACCTTTCACTGTTGTTTAGTTTTCTGTTGCTGACCTCACTCTGCTACACTGTTCATGGCTCTAATTGGATTTTGCAAATGGGTTGAAGTTAAATTCTGAGAATGTGAACCAATCAGAAGTTCTGACAGATCACAGCTCTGACATGTATGTGCTGTTCGGAGGTGATGTAATAACTTTGTGTTGGTATTAATGAGGTAATAATAGTTTTATTATCTGGTGTGTTAATGGTGCTGAAAACAACAACTCTATATCAACCATGATCGTGTCATGTTGAACATGATAGGTTGATGTTCATATAACCACCCAATCACAGGCGGGGGGCAGGGCTTCGCTCCTTTCGATTGGGTGATGAACTGGTCCTTTATTGTCGGTCCTTTATCACAGTTATGGTGATTATACATCAACATGTTAAAAGTGAACAGTTAAAAAACAAATCAAATCATCTTTTATTAATTGATGCAAGTATTTATGTTTATTTATTTTTGTATTTGTTTTATATCTATTTATCTATTGTTTACTCACTCAGTGGCCATGTCTTTGTTATGACTCTTATATTAAGATGTAAAAACTGAAAATAGTAATGATTTTTTTTTACTCATTCTATATATCTGTATATACCAGAGTGGCGCTATATTAGGAAGTGTGTGTGTGTGCGTCTGTGTGCGTGTGTGTGTGTGTGCTGTAAGTTCTTTTGATAATGCTGCTTTAACATCCTCTGAGTGATCGAGCAGAAAAATAAACTAAGTGGTGAAAATATCTATGAAGATGTTAAAAAAAAGACTCAACAAGCTGCAACTGTAGATGGGATCAATACTGTAGTAAAGATGGCTGGCGCCTCAAAATAAACTGTGGCTGTGTTTTATTTCACGATGAATAAAGTAATTGAGTACATTTACTCTGTTACTGTTATTAAGAAGCATTTTATTTACTTATTTCAGTAATTTCACTTTTACTTTAGTAAAAGTACTATAGTACATTTGTTGGAAATGTACTTCAGGGATACACCCCAGATGGTTGCCAGCCAATCGTGGGACACACACACCATTCACTCACACACTCACACCTATGGGCAATTTAGAGTCACCATTTATCCTGAGCATGTTTTGGACTGTGGGAGGAAGCCGGAGTACCCGGTGAAAACCCACACAGACATGGGGAGAACATGCAAACTCCACACAGAAAGGTCCCAGACTCAGGACCCAAGGAGGTCTTGAACCTGTGACCTTCTTGCTGTGAGGCAACAGCGCTAACCCCTGCTCCACCGTGTCGCCCCGACATATTATCATATTACATATGATTATTATTCATATTGTGTTATTAGTATATTATTATTTGTTATATGTTATTAGTATATATTAGTATATTATATATACTATTATCTATTACATGTTATTATGTCTATTATGTATTACATGTCTATTACATATTACTATATTATATAATACATACAGTAGGACAAAAAAGTATTTAATCAGCCTCCAAGTGTGCAGGTTCTCCCACCTAAAAAGATGAGATAGGCCGGTAATTGTCATCATAGGTACATTTCAACTATGAAAGACAGAAGGGGAGGAAAGAATTGAGGAAATCACATTTTTAATAAATTAATTGTGGGTCAGGTGGTGGAGAACAGGACACTGGTGTAGGAGTCATGGAGGAAGAGATTGCTGTAAATGTTAATGTGGAAGATAAGGAGAACAGTTTCCAGGTGGTTCAGCAGAGGAAGAACTGAATGCTGGTCTCTCTCCTCTGTACAGACTATAAGATCCTGTCTAAGGCCCTGGCCAACAGACTGAGGGAGGTGCAGGATCATATCATTCACCTGGACCAGACTTTCTGTGTACCTGGCAATTTAGGATATTTTGGATGTCCCTGGTTCTTTGGGTTTAGATGTTTGTCTTAATTCTTTAGATCAAGAAAAGGCTTTTGACAGGGTTGAGCACATTTATCTCTGCAAAATCATGGACTGGTTTAGATTCAACCCAAGATAGCTATGATCAAGGATTTGCACCAGGATATTGAGAGTGTACTGAAGATTAATGGAGGCCTGAGTCCCCCATTTACAGTGAACACAGGCGTTCAACAATGCTGTTCATTATCTGGAATGTTCTACACTTTGTCAAGCCTCTGCTACTAAAACTAAGGTCTGACATTGTTGGTTTTATTTTACCAGGTATTAAGAAGGCATATATTTTATGTACATATGCTGATGATGTTTTAATCCTAGTTACCAACCAGAAAAGGCCTGCATACCCACACACCCCTGGTTTTGCAACCATGTAACATTTCTCTCAGATCATACACCAGCCAGCATATCCGATTGAAGGGGCTATTCAAGTTACAGTGTCTTACAAAGGGAAATCCTAAGGAGGGCTCCAATTTGCTTGGGTGTGACTGGATCTAAATTTTGTCCTTAGACTGGCCTATGCTGCTGGAAGGGCTCTTCCAGGTGACTGATCATTCCCTACCGGCTCTTCTCGAAGATCACAAATCTGTGTTTGAAGATGAGTTGGGGGAGTAAAAAGGGACAAAAATAACCATTAGTGCTGGTTCCTCTGGCCTAGCAAAAGAAAGTCGAAACAGAGTTGACTCGTCTAATGGAATCCGGAATCCTCCAACCTGTGACTTACTCAGAGTGGGCTGCTCCGATTGTGCCAGTTCTAAAGGGAGATGGCTCCATCAGCATTTGTGGTGGCATCTCAAATGGAGCACTACCCACTCCCACGCATTGACAAGCAATTCGCCAAGCTGGCTGAAGGCGTCTGTTTCTCCAAGTTAGATATATCCCATGCCTATCAGCAGCTGGTTTTAGCAGAAGAGTTGCAGAAACCGGTGACGATCAATACCCACCATGGTTTGTTCCAGTACACACACCTTCCATTTGGTGTGTCATCTTCATGTCATGTGCCATGTCATGCCATTTTTCAGATGGCAATGGAAGGCTTGCTGGCAGGGATAGACAACATCACTGTTTTCCTTGACAATATACTCTTGAAGGGAAGCAAAACATCAGTGATCTCCGAGCATACCTGGTCATGCTCAACTATTATTGGCACTTTCTTCCAGACTTAGCCTCAGTGCTCGCCCCCCTGCATGCCCTCCTCTGGGCAGGAGCGAAGTGGGAGTGGATTGCTGTAAAAGCATTCAAGAAATCAAAGGCCATGCTGATGTCAGAGGTGCTGTTAGCTCACTACAACCCTACACTACTGCTAGTGATTGCTGCTGATGCTTCACCCTTTGGCCTGGATGTGGTGCTGTCGCACAAGTACCAAGATGGAACTGAATGGCCAGCGTGTCTTGCCTCCTAAGCCCTCGCTTCAGCTAAATGGAAATACACCCAAGTGGAAAAGGAGGCTTTGGCTGTGATCTACGCAGTTATGAAATTCCACCAGTTTGTCTATGGGCACAAATTTGCAATCCAAACAGATCACAAGCCCCTTCTCGGGTTATACAACCCACAGCCTCAGCACGCCTGCAAAGGGGGGCTCTCCTCCTGATGCAATACGAATACACCCTGACCTACAAACCGGTACTGATCGCACATGCAGAGGGGTTGAGTAGGCTGACTTTGCTTCACAATGCACCAGACTTCCCAGCTTCCCCAAAGCTGGTGTGTCTGATGAAGCAGCTTCAACAGCACCCATCACCAGTGGACAGCTAAAGGACTGGACCCAACGGGACCCCCTGTTCGCCTGAGTATGCCAATTTGTGATGGCAGGCTGGCCTCTGACATGTCTGACGAGTGAGTTGCTGCCATATTTCAAGAGCCGTGATGAGCTCACTGTTGAAGATGAGGTTCTGTTATAGGGGCTCTGGGTCATAATTCGGGTCATAATTGAGGCTCGCCCAGGGGCATCGCGAATCAAAAAGCTGTAGCACGGTCGTACATGTGGTGGCCTGGGCTGAATGCAGCCTTAGTAGATGTAGTGAAGTCCTGCACCGCTTGCCAACAAATCTGGAATGCCCCTCCAGCAGCGTGCATGTGTCCATGGGAGTGTGTCCTGGTAACCTGGTGAATTGAATTTAAGGAGTTTCTAAAGGTGAATAGGGATGGGAATCGAGAACCGGTTCCTGTAGAGAACTGGTTCCGTGTTAATTTCATGGAATCGTTTGGCAGTTTATCTAACGATTCTCTTATCGAACAATGGCGCCCACCAGATTCAAACGCTTGGCTTCACTTTATGAAAACAGATGGCAACAAGGCAACTTGCAGTCATTGCAAAATGGACATAACCGCCTCAGGAGGAAACATGACAACTATGCACAAACATTTTCACACACAACATGGAATTACGTTCAAGGAGTCTGGTGTTTTTGACACTTCAGAGTGATACATCTCAACCCAGCAGCAGCTGCAGTAGCCAAGCTATCACCTCTATGGTTACAAAAGGCAACTCTGGTAAGTAGCTATCCCACTGCCTATGTGCTTATTTGTAAAACATGCTATAACATTAGCGTCGATAAGATAAATGTCTTATAAGATAAATTAGAATCGATAAGAGAATCAATAAAGAATTGAATCGTTAAACAGTATCAATAAAGAAAAAGTCTTATCAATTCCCATCCCTAAAGGTGAATAGCCACCTGACTTCTGTGCTCTATCACCCATCCTCCAACAGGATGGTGGAGAGGGCACTGCAGATGCTAAAGAAAACATTGAAGAAGATGTCTCCATTGGAAATGCTGTTTGATCGGTACGTGCGCACCAGATGGGATCTGCTGCTTCTCCGTGGTCAGGAGACGATGGTAGCCAACTCCAGAAGGGAAGGGACGCAGTCATTCGGGCAGTCTACCCCTCACCCTCGTTCAAGTTCATATTTTCTGTTATTTAGTAGTTATAATATATATATTCTATATATATATATATTCTATATATATATATATAGAAAAAAACAAGAAGAAAAAAAAAGAAAAGTACATGTTATTAGTTTATATTTTTAATACAACAATACATTTTCAAAATCAATAATCACGTTATCATTATGGAGTGTTGTGTGTAGAATTTTGAAGGAAAAAATGAATTGAATCCATTTTGGAATAAGGTAACATAACAAAAAAAAAGTGAAGCACTGTGAATACTTTCCAGATGCACTGTATATACGGTGAGTGGTAAGATGCTGTATAACTGCTGTGTTAAAGCTCTAAATGCCAGTAAACTGGATGGCAGAGAGAACTCAGTGGAGGAAGAAGCTGGATGTGGCTGGTGACTGTAAACCAGGGTGGAGAGATCTGTACAAACAGCCTCTAAGAAAAGGAGACCTGCATGGAGGATCCTTCATGGAGCCATTGCTGTTAATGCTCTGGTTTCTGTGATGAACCCCACTGTGTCTGATAAATTTTTAAAAATATTTGGTGCTTTAAAAACATTGCTTTAGATTTTAATGAGGACTGGTCTGTTTTTATATTTACTTCAAGGGTACAGGAGACATTATTTCCTGTAACTGTAATTTCCTGTTGGAGGAAGCTAAGATGATGTTGTACCTCACTAGGAGGAAATCAGAACTGAGGTTTTACAGGATCTGTGTGTGTTCGTAGCACTGGTGAAGCCAGAGTCAGATTAGATTTTAGATTTAACAAAGAATTGGGAACTGTGAATCTTTTTGTTCAACAGTGGTGCACTAATGAAGTTATTAGTTCTGTTATGGATGATGAATTGTTATTCAGTGTTGCTTTCATGTAAAGACCACGACAAATAAATTCATGTTTTTACTATGACATGTGACTGTTAGTTTATTTTTAAAGACAGAGAGTCTGTAAAGTGACTTCATGAAAATAAACGTTTCATAAAAATCTAAAAAATCTCTCTCTCTCTCTCTCTCTCTTTCTATCTCTCTTCCAGTTTCCTCTCCAGGCAACCAAACAGAATTTCTGTTTTTCATCCTTTGATCTCGCTATCTTTTTCTCTCTCACATCACGGCATCAATTTTTTTATATCCCAAGCATGCTGTTGTTTTATTTGGTCATCTCCAAAGAAACAGAAACCAAACAATGATCCCCTCCCCCTCTTCCCCCCTCTCCTCTCTCCCCTTTTCTCTTTTTCTGTTTTCCATTCCAATTCATTTTCATCCTTTTCATTTATCTCCTTCTCTTCTTTTCCTCCCTTCTTTCCTCTCATTTTTATTTCATCTCTTCCCTTTCCACTCTCCTGTTTTTCTTTTATCTCCTTGCATTCTTCCATCCTTCCTTTTTTGTATTCTTCCCTTTCCTTTTCTCCCTGTTTATCCCCCCTATCATTCCTTAATTATCCTCTTCTTTCTTTTCATTGTCATTTGATATTGAGTTTCTTCTTTTTCTGTTCTATCATCTATTGCCATTTTTATTTCCCATCCCCTCTGCTCTCTTCCTTTCTTCCGGCCCTCTTTTCTTTTTCCATTCCATCTTCATCTTCATCTTCATCCTCTTCCTCCTGCTCTTTTTCATCATTTCCTGTCCTGCTCCTCATCATTTTCTTCTTGTTTTCCTTCTTTTTCTTTCAACTCTTCATCCTCTTCCTTCTTTTTAATCATCCCTTTGTCTTTTCTTCCTCTTCTCCATCCTGCTGATTCTCTCTGTCTTTCTTCCTTTCATCATGCATCAGACCTTGTGTTTGCAGCATGAGGCTGTTAACATCACTCATGCATGTGCATACACCCACACACACAAATGTCTGTGTACACAGACATGTGATGAAGCCAAAAACACATTTTTTTACACACACTCACAAAAAGCTGCACATGATCTATAGAGCAAACATCTGAAGGTTTGATGTACTTTGATGTTCAGAGTATGTCTGTGTGTGTGTGTGTGTGTGTGTGTGTGTTGTGTGTGTGGTTGTGGTGTGTGTGTGTGTGTGTGTGTGTGTGTGTGTACAGCAGCAGGTATATAAACATGCATTGATGTGTGTTGATTACGTCATATCCTGATCAGATTTGATGGGATTCAGTCTGTGTATGTTTCTTTAATCTTTAATCTACTTCCTGTTTGTGACTCAGATCTTTGCTGTTCGTTCTCAGCTGATGCTGGAGGGTCTGAGGACAGAAGATGTTTGTGTTAAGCTATTATTGTTCCAAGTGAAAATATTCAGATTATTATAAAAGAAAACCATTCTTTCACCTTCTATACTGCTTATTCCTCGTTAGGACCACACCATAGAAAACCAGAAACTTTCAAATCTGAGTGAAACCAGAAGATTAATTTTCCTTTAAAAAAAAGAGAGCGATACATACATATGGGTCAGTAACAAATAATGTTTGGCAAGATGAGAAAGTTAAAACTTAGAGACCCAATGAATGCTTCTTAAAACAGTTTTAAGAAGCATTCATCAGGTCTCTAGATGTACATTGTGTGTTCGTGTTGTTTTTTGTTATTTAAAATTCCCTTTGTTCAGAGTTGGTTGTTTGAACAGAGGAGGGGAGCTGCGTCATAATCTATCTGCTACATACCATCCTGCCTTGAGATCTCATCCCAGGAAGTTCAACTGCTCTTCACCATCAGAGCAGGACTCTTTCTCTGGATCATGTGACCACATGGACTCTCATTCCAATTCACACTTTGAAGGGTGACCTATGTGACCCTTTGTTATAGAATGAGGGGTGTGGTCCTACAGCTCCACCCTCTGTGATCAGAGATATAGCTCCTGGTTTCCATCATCAGCCTAGAACTGAAGAAGCCTTTTGGATGAAAGGTGAAACGTCTCAAGCTCCAAGAAAAAGTCCAGTTGCTTACAACTTAACTCCTTGACAAAAAACTAGCCTATGCTAAATTGGCTTCTTTCCAAAGTACTGAACCTGGTCCTATGACAATCATTCATTCCGTCAGTCAGCATCATTGCATTTAAACAGGTTGAAGCTCAGCATCAATAGACTTGAATGGAGGAAACAGAGGGTGGTTTGTTCACCTGCAGTGCAGTGAAACTAGACACTCATTGCATATGTGCTGAGTTTTGTCCCACCTATTGGATGCTGAGCATCTCTGGAGGCCTATGTGGAGTGGGTGTGGCCTCAGTGAGCCTGGATGCTGAACTCCTAAATGATCGGATGATCTGGCTGGGGCTGCGTATCATTTTTATTGACAGTGAAATGAGTGAATCACTGATCTTGAATTATAAACCACCACAACTGGAGTGTTATCTAAGTTTCATTCCGTTGTTACAGTTTCCGACTTTTTCTTTATTAAAAATCCTTCATTAGCATCTGCTATAAAGGGTTGATCTTCCTGGATCTGCATCATTGTCATGATATCATAGTGACAGAAAACTTGAATCCATGGGGGTGAAGCATGGATGCTGTCCAAGTCCTCCACTGTTCAACCTTTATATCAATGAACTGAAAGATCAGATGGAGTGTTGAGCAGCTCCTCTCACTCTCTGACACTGAGATTAAATTCCATCCTTCTGTCCCCAACATCTGCAGCACCTGACATCCTGGACCAGTTCTGACACTACTGGGCCTTGGACATCAATTTCAAGGAAACACAAATCATGATCTTTCAAAAGAAGACTAAGAAGCCCAGATGTCTTGAAAACAAACATCATTTCACATCGATCAACACCAAAATTAAACAAACAAATACCAACACATACATTGGTCTGAACATATCTGCTTAAAGATTTTTCAATTTGGATATTTAATTTGATATGATATGTATTTAAGAGTATTTAATTAAAACTACATTCTCCAACGTACTGTTATTTTGGCCATAGCTGGATATGGAAGTGAGGTCTGAGCCCTCTGGAGTTTATCTGATCAGACACCACTGTATTTAATATATATGTATTATATGATATAATATAATAATAATATACAAATAGCATGCCATATGATAATCTTGTTTTGTAACATGTAATATGATATGAATATAACATGTAACATGAATATGAATAATATATAGTATGATTGTAATACAATGTCATATGAATATGTGACTATTACACCACTATATATTATAATCATATTATATGTTTGAGTTTGACTTTATTTATTTAAAACAGGGATAATGCATATTAATGAACATACACTTGCAAGATTATAGTCAACGGGTACTTCCATAATATATGTAATATACGTAATATATATATATATAATATATATATATATTATATATAATATGTAACATGAATTTTATGTATTATATTGCTTTGGCAACAACATTTCTATTTGTTCATGCCAATAAAGCTAATTGAATTGAGAGAGAGAGAGAGAGAGAGAGAGAGAGAGAGAGAGAGAGAGAGAGAGAAGAGAGAGAGAGAGAGAGAGATCTGGATAAGGAGAAAAAATGGATGCCCCATCTTTGTCTCTCGTTGCCTCGGTAACTAGACGATCGTTAAGTCATTAGCCTCCCAGTCACCATGGAGTGGTTATACTGACAAAAGGTGTGTGTGTGTGTGTGTGTGTGTGTGTGTGTGTGTGTGTGTGTGTGTGTGTGTGTGTGTGTGAGAGAGAGAGAGTGAGTGCCTCCATCATTGTCCTGCTGATAAGAAATATGTCTTACATTCTTCCTCCTCCTCCTCCTCCTCGGTGTAGCACTGCCTCCTGGTGTTTGCACCTATTCACTGCAGCGGACGCCATCAGGGTAAATATTTAAAGTTTTTTTTTTTTTATTCTGTCAATTTTCTTAAATTGTGATCTGTGACATCACAAATTGTTTTTGAGTAGAAATGGATCAGACAGAGTAGATGTAGCAGCAGTTTTTACTTGGTGTCCTGAAAACTGCAGAAAGGCAAGAATATTACTATTTAATTCACCTATTAATTTACCATTCCTATATAAAGTCATTTCTTCATTGTCTTTACATTAACACTGAAGTAGCCCATTCTGTTAGTTTACAGATGTGCTGTATGTTTACCTCATAATATAATATGTTAATAACTGAGTTATAAAGCTTAGTTTACCCTCCCTGCTTCTATATCAACCATCACTCAAAAGTCTAATACTCACAGCCTCAGATTCAGGTTTGAGGGTGATCAGATTTGGCTGGCACAAACAGTTAAATGTTATATATTGATGCAGGGAAACGTGATGTCATGATGCTCTTTTATCTGTTTTTTCACTCGTTTTTTTCTGCAATACTTCCTATTTTATTTTGAAATATTTTTCTCCCTGTGTTTCTCATCTCCTTTTACTTTCTGGTTGTGTGATGTATTTCACTGATCAGAGATTAGTTCTCTGTACATATCCCTGTGGTTGGTTCAAACTGTCTTTTTGTTTCCTGCATGTTGCTGAGCCTCCTTTTTGTTCTTCTTCTTTGTTTCTTTATTTTTGCTATTAAACGCCTCAGCTCATCTCTGTATCTGGCTCTTTCACAACTTAACACTGACCATCACATTTTCACAGCTGACAGTGTTAAAAACAAGAAAGCAACAACAGAAACAGAAATTTAAAGAATGCTCTCATGGGAAAGAATCAAATCTAGGTTGAAACTGATGCAGTTACAATGACAGAAGATTAACATTCTTTATCCTTACTGAGGTAAACACCTGTTTAATCATTGTAAATTCCTCATGAAAATTAAAGGACAGCAAGGGGCGGGGTTTATTAAAGGTTAATTAGGTGTGTGTGTGTGTGTGTGTGTGTGTGTGTGTGTGTGTGTGTGTGCGTGCGTGCGTGCGTGCGTGCGTGCGTGCGTGCGTGTGTGTGTCAGTGTAGAGAATGGTCCTTATCAGCCTCTGGTGGAGTTTCCTCTCGGACAGGAAGTGGGTTTCCTCTGCTTCCTGATCGTGTGTGTGTGTGTGTATGTGTGTGCCCCCCCACCCCAAAGCTCTCTAAAGAACAATCAGTGTAAAAAAAAAAAAGAAAGAGAAAGAAAAGCAGACATGCAGAACCTAAAATAAGTCGACAGACACAGGAGGAGACGATAGAAAAAACAACTGAGACACAAACACAGCAACGACTACAAAATATAAAACTGAAAGAAAAAGCTATACCTTTATAGGACGAGGTTGATCCAGAACAGGACCAGAATACAGAGGCACTGATCCATTATGGACTATGAACCCAAAAGATCCAAGAAGGTATGTGGCTTCACTTGAGTGTCTGACTTAACGCGGTTCATCTGTTCAGTTGTAATTCAGATGTTAAATCTTTTTTGTTCAGTTCAGGTTCAGGTCAACACCAGCATTTAAATATTCAAACTATTTCACAGTAGAATCTGTGAAGCAAAGTAAATCCATGTCAAATTTTTATCATCAAGGTGAAGTCAGTTAAACTCACAGTTTATTCAGCATTGACCATAATGACGAGGCTGATCTCTGCAGTGGAGAAATGAAGGAAGCTGTCGCAGCTTATTAACCCTGTTCCTGCACTTTTATTAAAATGTCTATAGTATGAACCCCATCAGATTCATGATTGACAGACAGTTCTAAGACAGGATGGAACCTAACATGTCTATTAGACAAACTATCCATCTAAACATCAGTCAGTCTGTCTGACAGCAGATGTGCAGCAGAACCAACATGTGGTGCTCTGTAGAGTTCCCTCAGCTGCTCGTTCAACTGTCAATGTGCACTGATCAGCAGGAGCCACGAGTAGCCTCTAATACATTAAAACAATTACTTCACTTACATTAGTGAAGTAAGTGCCATGGAGTTGTTAGTTAACATTTATATTAAGCAAGCTAGTAGAAGTAAACTAACTTTTGCTATGGAGTGAAAATAACAGTAACTACTAACAGCAGTCCAGTGTGACTAACTAGCTCAATCCAGGTTTTTATTATATTTTTATTGCTACATGGTAAACAATTTACCAGCAGGTGCAGTCGATTCTCAGAAAACCAACAAGGCCCAGCATTCATGGTATCATGCTCTTAAGGCTGTGACATTGGGCGATTAGTTGAAAGGGGTGTGTTCAAAAAATTATCAGTGTCTGCTGTCGACTTTACAAACTCAAAACTATTTTGTACAAATTTTTCGTTTCTAGGATTTAGAAATCCGGGGAATTTCTAAACTAATTTAACTAACTAACTTTCTAACTAACTTTTTTTATAGCTGCTTCACAACTGTGCAGCATGGAGTCAACCAACTTGTGACACCTTTCAGCTCTTATTATAATCTAAGATTTGCTTAACAATATTCCACAATCCATTTGCATTTCATAATTTTTTGCCTCAGAAACAGCATTTTATGTCACCCCACAAGTTCTCGATTAGATTTAGGTCCAGGGATTGGGTTGACCACTCTACATTCATTTTATTGGTTAAAGCAAGGTGGGTTTGGGGTGTTTGGTGTCGTCTTGTTGAAACATACATTTCAAGGGCATTTCCTCTTCAGCATAAGGCATTAAGACCTCAAGTATTTTCATTCATTCATCTTCTATACCCACTTATTCCTCATTCGGGTCACAGGGGTCTGCTATGTCTGCTATGCAGGGAGCCAATCCCTGTGCATTACAGGCGAGAGGAAGGGATACACCCCAGATGGTCGCACACACACTAACACACTCACACCTATGGAGAATTTAGAGTTGCCAATTAATCTCAGCATGTTTTTGGACTGTGGGGGGAAGCTGGAGAACCCGGTGAAAACGATGCAGACAGAGAGAACATGAAACTCCACACAGAAAGGTCCCAGACCGAGGACCAAGGAGGTCTTGAACCTGTGACCTTCTTGCTTTGAAGCAACCGTGCTAACCGCTGTTCCAACATGTCACCCCTCAAGTATTTTGATATATGAAAACTGATTCATGATCTACAGAGTAATTCATATATTCGTTCATGCTAAATAAATTTGTAGTTCCTAGGTAGTTAAGGACTCATAAAATAAAGGGTTACCAAAGTGAAAAATCACAGGTTCTTATATTAACTATGTTTATTGAGAAACCCAATTATTTCTATTTCAGTCTCCTCAGAAAAACTCTGGAAGAACAAAACTCATTATTTCTTCAGTCTGTGATTAAATTCAGCCACTAAGCTGCCTCATTTCGACAGAGAAAGATGAGACATTTCTTTCTCTATTCTGTGTGTGTGTGTGTGTGTGTGTGTGTGTGTGTGTGTGTGTGTGTGTGTGTGTTGTAAATGAGTCTCATCAGGTAGCTGTCAGAGATCACTTCTCACTTATCAATAACAGCTGGAAAAGCTGAGGGGAGCTGTGTTAGATTACACACACACATACAAGCATACACACACACACACACTGAGGCATGTTTGTACACACAAGTAGCTCGCTGTTTGTGTGAAGTCGCAATACTATAACATCTAAGCATGAAATTCAGATGAAGGGAAGGAAGTGAAGTTAAAGCTTGCAAAGATGCAATGATCTACCCCACTGTGCAATACATGTGCAATAATCTGTCCTACTCAACATAGGATCAATAAGTATCTATAGGTGCATCTATCCTATATTATATTGTATATTGTATTATATTGTATATATATATATATATATATATATATATACATATATATATATATACACACATATATATACACACATATATATATATATATATATATATATATATATATATATATATATATATATATATATATATATATATATATATATATATATATATATCAGTGGCGATTTGTGATCTTTCAAACAGGGGAAGCTCATATTTGCCGTACATCATAAACGTGTTATTTACAGACATCCCAAGTTCCAAAAAGTAATTTTAGGGAGATGTTTGTCATTTATCGAGATGTTTACCAGAACTTCTGGGAGACTTGGTCCAATGTTAGCATTGTTAGCTATCATGATGCTAGCTGGTCACTAGCCGAGTATGTATATATATGTACTATCGAACAAAAGGTATTTAAAACTAGAACAACAATAAGAACAAGGAAACTTTAATATTTATAGAACAATGAAATATGTGAGTGTGATTTATTTACAGTGTAAGAGTGAATTATTTCACTCTGGAAAGGCCAACAAATAGTCTCTGTTTGTCATTTGACGTCACATGGAAAATCCGCGATGGGACTGAAATCATGCAGCTGAGGTGACGTCATGCAGACACAAGTCTCCCGGAAGTAAGGTAAAATGTCCCGGATTTTATACTATGCGAGTGTTTTTTTTTTTTTATAAATGTACAATGCGAGTGAGAGCGTGCAGGCAAAACATTAACTCGTGCATTACACGTGGAACACTTCGATTCGATTGCGCACGCACGCACGCACGCACGCGCGAGCGAGCGAGCGAGACGCGATCGATAAACATCTCCCTGAAATGACTTTGCAATCTGGGGTGTCTGCGTTATATAGTTTTGAAACCTGTCAGTCAAACTACATTCAGATTTTTCTCCAATGTTTTATGTAAAGCACTTTGAATTACCTTGTTGTTGAAATGTGCTATACAAATAAACTTGCCTTGCCTTGCCTTGCCTTGCCAATCAGCATGTGGACGCTCAGCGTCCAGGCCCCGCCCACACTCCATTGACTCCCAGAGATGCTCAGCGTCCGGGCGGGCTCTAATTTTCAGCATTTATCCAATGGGCGCCGAGTTTCGAGGCGAAGAAAAATAAGCCCCATTCACTCTCAGAGACACTCAGCGTCTATGGGGAAATGCATTGACCAGAGACCAGGAAGCGGTATGGGAATGTACGGACATGTCATTTATTTATTTATGATAAGTAGCTGATTCTGAAAGAAAGAACTCGTCTTTAATATGAACATGAGTTGCACATGGATTTTATAACTCTGTAAGTGTTAACTTTTAATGAACTTCTTCCTTTTAATGAACTTCTTTCTCTACAAATTGAAACTAAAATAAAATGGTATAAAAGAAAAAAAAAAAAGAAAATATATATATTAAAAAAAATTATACATTTGTCCTTTTTTCAAGTGCAAACAATATCTGCAAAACAAAAAGTTCTTCTCTGTCAGCAGCAGTTGTTGATTTGAGTACTGAGCTGTGGTAGTGCTGTAAATGTCTCTGCATTGTGCTCGTATTCGCCGCGCTGTACAGTATTGGTTGCATACAGTGTCTGCATAATGTCCGTGTCTTATCAGTCACTCTCTTACCTTTTATCATTTCTGCAGGGAACCCAAAATGCTGCCAAACAAACGATAGTAATACCTGTGTTTTCCGTCATTCTGGCTGCTTGCTGGATAACTCTCATGAGAATTTATATATATACATATATATACATATATATATATATATATATATACATATATACATATGGACATGGTGGCGCAGGGGTTAGCGCTGTTGCCTCACAGCAAGAAGGTCGCAGGTTCAAGACCTCCTTGGTCCTGGGTCTGGGACCTTTCTGTGTGGAGTTTGCATGGTGTCTGTGTGGGTTTTCACCAGGTACTCCGGCTTCCTCCTACAGTCCAAAAACATGCTGAGGTTAATTGGCGACTCTAAATTGCCTGTAGGTGTGAGTGTGTGAGTGAATGGTGTGTGTGTACTGCTGTTGCTAATGCAATTTCCTCACTGTGGGGCAAATAAAGGATTACCTTATCTTAAAGATGATTTGTGTAGTTTATGGTTGCAACAATCATTCAAACTTAGAAAAGGACAAGAGTTTTTTTAGAGTACCTAAAGTAATTGTTAACAATTGTGAAAAATGGAAAAAGATGTCAGAACAACGCCACAAGCAGTTGATTTTTAACTGACGTTTCAGATCTGAGGAGCTAATGTCCACGTCAGCAGCCACCTTTTTTTCAAACGTGGGTCTATATTAAGCATTTATATATCATTAGGTTGTTGTTAAATTATCATTTACAGTCATGGGATGTGGTGATTGGACTGTGCAGCGGCTCTGCTGATTTTTGACAATATAGATGCTACTGCTAGCAGCTAGCACAGGGGTGGGCAATCCTGGTCCTGGAGGGCCGGTGTGGGTGCAGGATTTTGTTCCAACCAAGAAGTTACACACCTGATTCTACTAATGAAGGCCTTGGCAATGGTTCTAGAGGTTGATTAGTAGAATCAGGTGTGTAACTTCTTGGTTGGAACAAAATCCTGCACCCACACCGGCCCTCCAGGACCAGGATTGCCCACCCCTGAGCTAGCATATTCACATTAAACAATAAGAACAAATACTCACCCTGGAAAAGACCAAACAATATTCATTAACAGCTATTTGGTACTGAGGATGTGTATTCGCCTACCCAATGACAAAAATAGTTGTTTGCCTCCAAACTTTTGTAAGCTTTCATTTGCTGTTTTGTAAAATAATTTGTCTTGAGGATGAGGTAATTTGTGATGTCAACATCTGTGATTGTCGGCAAATCATTCGGTTCTGTTGAAAATTCACTGAAATTCACATCCAATGTATTTTTTGATTAATTCGTGGTATCTTTTACTCGAAATTGAAGATAAAGTCATGGTGGCACAGGGGTTAGCGCTGTTGCCTCACAGCAAGAAGGTCGCAGGTTCAAGACCTCCTTGGTCCTGGGTCTGGGACCTTTCTGTGTGGAGTTTGCATGTTCTCCCCGTGTCTGTGTGGGTTTTCACCGGGTACTCCGGCTTCCTCCCACAGTCCAAAAACATGCTCAGGTTAAATGGTAACTCTAAATTGCCGGTAGGTGTGAATTACGATTGCCTGCCGATCATCTGGGGTGTATCCCTGCCTCTCGCCGTAACGCGCTGGGATAGGCTCCAGCAGACCCCTGCGACCCTAATGAGGAATAAGCAGGTATAGAAAATGACTGACTGACTGAAGATAAAGCCATGAAATAAGTGCTCTCTACAACAGTTACCTCCATAGCCACTGTCCTGCCCTCCATTTGAAATGGCCATGTCATCCTGATCACTTGACTGAAACCTGGGTATTAATCCTCTTGTGTAAAATTCTTGTCACATTCTCATCTCGTTTTTCCTCTTGCTGCTTCATATATCACACCTGCGTAAGTTTAATTTATTGTTTATTGTTTCCTGGACCAGGATTGGCTTCTAACCTATTTGTGATGTCACAGATCCTGCTCATATTTCCCATTCTACAAATCATATTTTTAAAGAATTGTGAGAAACTTTCAATAGATAAAATAAATCTGATACTCAAACAAGAAGAAAAGCATGATTTTAAGTAGAGCAGGACTTTGAATAATTTATCTCTCGTTCTTTCTCTTACACTGCAGAGTTTTGTTTCTCCCATTAAACGACTCGTCTGGTCCAAATCCAGCCGTAAGCAAGCAGATCGAGCCAGTGTTTACCGCCGCCCACTGCACACTGTCCCCCTCTACCCCCCCGACTACCTCATCCACCCGGAGAGACTCATCTTTGACTATGTGGAGAAGGAAGTTAAGGTAGAGCCCTGAGCTCTGAAGTTTCCACTTTATAACCAGACACATGCTGAATTTAACTCTCTCTTTCAGTTCCTTGGTCACCTGACCTGGGTGTCAGTGTCCCTGAACCCATCCAGCCGAGATGAGTTGCTGCAACTGCTGGACACAGCCAGGGTTAGTAAACAATAACCTCCCTATGACTAATCACAACCAGTTAGTAATCATTACCAGTATAAATAATCACAGCCAGGTATAGTGATTAATAATCTTACTCATAATTAACCTTTAACTAATCACAGATGATTAGTAATCACTAGTTAACCTGTTGCTAATGAGTTAGTAATCAATAACCTCTTTAGATCTTAATCATTGCCTTTAGTTAGATTTTGTATCTAGTGATAACAATTATTACTAATAATTGTTGATGATCAATAACCAATCTATAACTCATCAGTATAGGGATTATTCACTAATAACTCATTTACAACTGTTAAAGTTAGTCATCAATAAACTGTCTATACTGTTACTATACTATATTGTTGATAATATTGATTAACTCGTATATAATAAATTAACTAATCATGATTGTTAATCCACTGTTTTGACATAATTGATCACAACCAAACAATTAATAACCTTTATAAGAACCTCTACAGGATATAGCTCCCCATGACTCCAAGGGAGGCCACAGCAGACACACGCAGTATATTGAAAATATCTCATTTATTAGGTGTTTTTTCATCAAAATTCCCATGGGATCACAAATACTGGCATTTAAAAGGTAATAAAGGGTTAAATGTGAAATTAATTGAATAGTTATGAACAGGACTAAAGTGGATTAAAGGGTTTATGAAAAAAGTGAAAAAAAAAATATTAACGTATTATAATTTTATATAATTTTATTTAACCAATCAATCAATCACAGCAATCAATCATAATAATTCTAATATCAGGTAGAGGAGTTGGACACTCTTGTATATTCATTATATAAACCTTGAGTTGCGCAACATATAATAATAATAATAATTGGAATAAGCGATCGTAGGTTGGGATACGCTCCAATAGTTATCTTGTCGGGTCTTTATCCGACTGCAGTTGTCTGATTTTTAGTCAAACTGAGGTGTATACATGAAATTACAAATAATACTAACTCACTCCTAGTTGAGTCAACCCATGTAAACCCACTCTTGTAGTCAGAACAGTGTGTCTCAGTATAATTGCACCAACATTGCTTTTTCTTTAAGCAATGCTGGTGGAAGATATCACCCCCAAGTGGCCCCAAATGAGCAACAATAACTTCTGGATCATTACCAAAATTTAGTCATCTGTTCATGGTACCATTCCAAACATTTATTATAGCTTTGACGAAAATCTGGCCCAAACGTTTTGAGTCTTGCTAACAAACAGGCAGACAAATGCTGGTGAAAACAAAACCTGTTTAGTGGAGGTAATAATCAGTCTGTGTATGTGAGCAGCAGCTAAAGGTGCTGCCTCTGAGGACAAGTGTGGATCAGGACTGTATCCTCAGCCTATCAGCTCGCTGCCTGCTGCTCACCTGGAGAGATAACGAGAAGCTGCTGGTGCGGATCCCGACACATGAAGTTGCTGCTGCTTCATATCTGAGGGACGATGCCCTACACCTGCTGGTACTGAAGACAGGTGAGTCTCACCTGATCATCACTATCACTCAAGGAGTCACTGAGGATCAGTGTTTTAAATCTCAGCTCATAGAAAGAGAATGCATCAGAGATCCTGGACATGGACCCAAACGTAAAATCTGCTAGAAGTTCATCAGATGTGGTTCAGACAGATATGACACATGCAAATTGTTAAAATACCAGATAAGAAACATTGATGTGACATTTGTGAAACATTAAAATGAAACAATATGAAACACTGACATGTTGACATAACACAAATGAAACACTTAAATGACGTGTGAATCGTTGATATGACGCATGTTGAATGTTAATATGACATGAGATATTGAAATGACACCTGTGAAATGTTAATATGACCCATGAAACATTGTTATGACATGTTTCATGTTATAGGCTTAAAAGACATGAGAAATATAAATTAGTTAAAAAATTACATGACATGAGACATTTAAATTACACAACATTGACATGACACACATTAAAAAAATGACATGAAAGCTGAGACATTTACTGTATATTACACATGTTAAACGTTGACATGACACGTTAGACATTGACATGACATGTTAGACATTGACATGATACATGTTAAACGTTGACATGACACGTTAGACATTGACATGACATGTTAGACATTGACATGACATGTTAGACATTGACATGATACATGTTAAATGTTGACATTCCAGATATGAAACATTTAAAATAAATGTTAAAAAATGATATGACATGGGACATTTAAATGACAAATATTAAATATTGGTAGGATGTGTTAAACATTGACATGACATAGTTAAATATTGACAGGACACAGTACACGTTAAAAAAGGATATGACATGTTGATAAGACACATGTTAAACATTGACAAGACACATGTTAAATGCTGACATGACGTTACATTGACATTACACATTGACAGGACTCGTGTGAGACATTTCTGGCTCTGGGACTCAATCATATTTGTGTAACATTGATGGTACTTGATCACTGTAACAAGTGAAAGTTTCAGCTGCTTAATGTTTTTTTTTTTTTTTTAAGGTCTGAACGTGGACACGGTTGTTGCCGGGGACGACAGCCTGGACAGGAAGAAGCCAACCGGCATCGATGGCCGACGTCAAACCATGAGTTGCAATGCTGACCCACGCCCTGCAGGGGGCACGATGGAGAGACGACACACCATCTGTGGAGTCGACTGGAGGCCATCGCTGTCCAGGAGTAACCACGAGAAAAACCAGAACCTGGAGAGAGGGGTGGGAGGAGGAGGAGCAGGAGGAGGAGCAGGAGGAGGAGGGAGTTTAGAGAGGAAGAGAGTGGGAGGCAGCTGGGAGAGGAGGCAGTCGGCACGTAAACCAGGAGGCAGCTGGGAAAGCCGCAGGGCGAGACCCATGAGTGGCAGCTGGGGGGTGGGAGTAGGAGGGGGGGGCAGCTGGGAGAAGAGGCACGGAGGTGGAAGTGGAGGAGGGGGGAGTTGGGAGAGGAGAGCGGGAGGTGGAGGAGGAGGTGGGGGAGGCAGCTGGGAGCGGCGACAGGCCTGCACTGGGAGCTGGGAGCGAGGGAAGAGCTACGGCAGCTGGGAGAGACGCAACCACAACCCACTGGAGCCGACGCCCTGCCCCGACGCCTACTGCAACCTGGTCATCCTGGCTGTGGACAACAAGGTGCATCACATGACCTGCTCCACAACCTCACTCCATTTACTTTAAGTAGTTTCACCCCTGAAATGTTTCTGACCAAACAGAGACTGACAATCTCCTACACAGACTTTAGTTTTGTTATTTGCAACTGGCTTACAAGTGCATTTTCTGCCATCTATTCAGTTAGTAGACTGGTGGGTTTAGTGGTGAAGTTGCACACCAATTGAGAATCCCATTGTGTCGATGAAGCTACAGATGCTGCAAAAAACATGATAAACATGAAATACATAAAAACACAAAAAATTTCAAAAACATAGAAAAACACAAAACAACCGAAAAATATTAAATACATGAAAAACAAAAAAAAACTATGATTCTCGAGTTGTTTAGTTCTCTAGAAACATGGCAGCTGATGCAATAAGTGGCGCAATACGTCCCTGGTTGAAATCCTAAATTGGATGGTCTCCTCCTGCAGGTCCCCCTGTCCCTCCCTCCCACTCTCCAGTCTGTCTCTACATACTCTGAAATAAATGCAAAAAGCCCCAGGAATATACTTTAAATATTTGACCCGTGACCTGCTCCACATGCTGGTTATATAATTAGAATATAATGAAAAAGTTTATTTATTTCAGTAATTCCATTCAAAAAGTGAAACTTGTATAATATATACATTCATTTTACACAGACGGACATATTTCAAGTGTTTCTTTCTTTTAATATTGATGATTATATCTGACAACTAATGACAACCCCCAATTCAGTGTTTGAGAAAATATGAATATTGTAGAAAGGTTCAATATGGCCAGGTGCCAGACTCTAATCAGCTAATTAACTGAAAACACCTGCAAAGGCCTTTGAATGGTCTCTCAATCTAGTTCTATAGGCTACACATTCATGAAGAAGACTGCTGACCGGACAGTTGTCCAAAAGATGACCATTGAGACCTTGCACAAGGAGGACAAGACACAAAAGGTCATTGGTAAAGAGGCTGGTGTTGCCTTCTAGAATAATGGACTTTGTTGATAGTCTTCAACTTGAGATTCAGAAACCTTGTGGCATTGAAGGAGAGTTCAGACTGCAGTACATGGACTGGGATTTTCACCAGCAGATATACTTCATATGCAGCTTTTCATGGGCTGGATAACTTCCCCACAGACACTGATATACTCTAATCCTCTGAGTCAACCAAATCAACCCCATCACTGAGACTTCAAGGTTGGCCATGAAGCTTCGCCATTCCTTCATTCACCTATGATGAAGAGATTGAAGAGGTTGACAAAAGCAACCAAGAAATTCCTTGCTAACAGCAGGCGGCTCAGTCCAAGTCTGAAATTTAAGTCTGACATTTTGGATGCCTTGCCTTCTGAAATAATCAACTACACACCATACCCTTCAAGTGTCCAGTTGGATGATGTTGATTTGATCATAAAACATCCATGCTTAAAGGAATAGGGAATCGCCTTAGGCTTAGGGCTATGGGATGCCCAGAGATGACTCCATCAACTCCATGAAAAACAGGAAATGTGGCATATCCAGTAGTCCTAACCAAGTGAAGAAACCAAGGCAAGCTGAAGTCAATTTCTTTCCTGATTTTCCAGCTGGGGAAGACAAAGAGTCTTGTGAAGGAGTGACTGGAACTGCTATCTGAGGTCAAGAAATCACACATGACCATCAGGTGGTAAAGCAGAAAATGGAGAAAACCTTTGCTCTTCAGCGACATCGGTCATCCAGGTCATTGCAGAATTCAAAAGTAGATGGCCGGCTCTTTTTTGGAACATGAGGCAAGTCTTTAAATTAATTTACCTAAGCAGGTTTTCTTATCTAATATACCACATATAGGCAAAGATGGTTGGTTCCTGATCAAAAATAGTTTTAATGTTCTAATTATATAATTTTGATATCATAATATTGTGTAAAGTACCATAAAGTGGCCATATTATGGAAAATTCCCTTTCTGTGTGTTCAAATCTGCTGATCATTATATATACTGTCATTTTTACCATCATCTGGATGACTGCTTGATTCTGATTGGCTGCGGGGTGTCCGTTATCAAGTAATATATGACAGACATAAAGATGGTCCAGTCTAATTGCCTGATAACAGTTTGTACTGGATCAAATGCTAGCTGGTAACTGTGGCAACAGAAACAGAACATAACTCATAACATCGCCTGCAGACGAGTTTTTAATTAGTCCGCTCATGCTTTTTGTTAAAACTTATGATTTTAATGCTAAAAAATCATGATCATATCAAATGATACAATGATTTAATATTTATTTTAACATATATTTCTCTTGTAAGTGACCATGGTATAAGCGGGATGATGCCTTGTCTGTTGTCAGAAAATAACGGATGACCCAGAAGCGTGAACTGTCCAACACGAAGCGTAGCTTCCATTATTTTTGGACACCTTGAAGGACATTATCCCTATGAAAAGTATATGAGAATTCCAAATATAAATAAAAATAGCCACTGTTCACAGTAGGCAGTGAAACGGCCTGTTCTGAGTATAGTTCATAGAGAGGGGTGTTGAGATTATATAAAATACAGGCTCAAAGTTGAGTTTCACCAAATTCACAGACATTTTCTAGGGGCCTAAAAAAGGAGCATAATATGGCCTCTTTAACATGTTTTATATTATTTTTGCTGACTTAAAATGTGTTAACCTTCCTCTGTATTTTATTTTTGTCTTGTCAAAACAGGTTTCTAGATTAGTGCAGAATTCATAAACACTAGCACCATCAGACTCATCCCCAAAGTTTCTGTCGCAGCTGGAGCACAATATGGACAAGTTATCCAGTGTGCTCTGTAAGAAAGGAGGAAACAGTGGGACACAACATCAGAAACATTATGGCTGTCATTGACCAGGTGTGTGTATAATTACCTGTATATTATTACATGGCTCTATTGAATGCTGCCCTCTGATTGGTCTATCTCTACATTCTATGGTCCGTTATTCCTGTATAATGCCTGTCATCAAGTATAACTGTCTGTTGCTAGGGAAGACACTGTTTAGAGGAGTAGCGATCTGCAGGATATTTACCTTATGTTTCACTTTTACCATCAATAAACAGCTTGGGGCTAAATTATGATGTTTTGATAAATGACTTGTTGCAGGGAGAGTAGAGGCTCCTTCCATATTGTGACTGGAAACCAAACCTGCATGATGATATTATATTAAAGACAGTATTAAAGACAAAAACAGTGCAAATAGAATCTATTATATTTGTCAATATAATAGATATGCATGTGTGAATGTGTGTGTATCACTTTTTATACTGTTTATGTAGTGTATTGCTGTTGTGTTTTGCAGAATGACTCCATCACAACAAGGACATCTTGCAGCCTCCAAGCTGTAGCTGTCTCTCTCAATGAAGAATCTGAAAGGTTAGTAAAGAAGTAGGGTGATATCAGGTAAATTGTTTGGGACAATAACACAATACCACTGGTTTTCTATGTATATTTATAATTAATAATGGCTGTTTCTGATCATTTTTTGTTGACAATATGTGATATGCGTGATTAAATATTTAAATAATGATTTAGGCCCTATGAATCTTGAAATATCTGCTGTGCCACTTTCTGAGTGTTTTCACCTAAAATGGGCCATCTCATCAGGTAAAATGGGTTTAGTTAGATTTGTCATGTCAGGCTACTTACCAGGAACATTTCTGGTTCAGTCTAGAATTGAAGTATTGTCTCATCCACCATAGAAACCATAAACTAATCAAATCATCAGTTTCTTGTCAAGCACAGTTATGTCAACAGTTTGAAATCCTTTGTAGTCATTGGCTCTTATTTCCAGAGGGACTGGGATCCATAGCCCATTTTACCTGATATCACCCTATAGTGTAAGTGTGTTGGTTGTTTTAAAGCCAATATTTTAATTTGCTTGCCAAGATGTAATGCCTCTGTAATGAAGAATATGTTCATCAAAGGGACAGAATTTGAGTGTTAGGATTTTGGAGACATGAACTGTGACCTCCCTGCTGGACAGCAGCAGTAATGCCTTTTGTTTAGTCTGCTTGTTTGTTTTGGTGCCGCATGTGCTCTTGTCTACTCTGCCCTTCATCTGAGTCACACCTGATCCTGATTGTAATGATGTCCAGCTGTGTCTTGGTAACCCTTGTGTGCCTGCTATTTAAACTCTGTCACTTCTCAGCTCTGTGATGTTGATATCCTAAGTTGTAAGAGAGTTTTAGCCCCATTTGGACACCTTTTGTTATGAACTTTTCAAAAACTGAATGAATAGTTTTTGTTTACTTTGGATGACTTGTGTGTGACTCTGCCAAATTTAAATAAATCAGCATTTGGGTCTCAGTCCCTGATGAAAACCTAACATTTGTGTACTGCTGTCAGAGAGTATAGCCAGTAAAAGTGTTTTTATTAAAGAAACTTGTCCGTTTTATATCTGTTTTTAGAGCAAGAACCCAGAAGAAACACTGACAGAAATGGACCAGATGGTCAATGGTAAATGGCTTGAATCTGAGCTACCCAACTGACCTCAGGTACACCTTTGAATTCAATTAAAAGATGCTGATGGAGCTTGATACACAGGTTTTCAGCCCAAATCCAGGTACTCAAAAAAAACTGTTGGATGAGTGCATTTACCCGCTGCGGTGTTGTGAACTGGAGGGTATTCAGTGTGCTTAAGTATTTGGTTTTGTTCAGTTTCAGTCTACTAATCTCATTGTTCATATCCTGCCTGCATTGCAAAGATTTATTTTTCACTTGGATTTAGAAAACTATAAGTTAACATGAAAAAGTTTGTGGCCCTAGCCATTGGAATTTTTGTTTTTCAGAACTTGTGCTTTTACACTTGCTACAGTTTCTGTACAGACTGTTTGAACCCTTAATAAAAGTGCTGTTTTGTGAAATATTCTGTTTAGTGTTTCTTTTCTGTCAAACACACAAATGTGATAAGTTTTTTTTTTAAATGGTTCAAGTGGTTCTGTCTAACTTTAGCTATCAAAAACTA
The DNA here is from genome assembly GCA_030544235.1 of Lepturacanthus savala. Lineage (NCBI taxonomy): Eukaryota > Metazoa > Chordata > Actinopteri > Scombriformes > Trichiuridae > Lepturacanthus > Lepturacanthus savala. Next base: position 30,739,192 of record CM060480.1, read on the forward strand.
TACTAAGTATAATAATTTTTAAGTAGGATAGTATTAAGTATGACACAAAACCACTTGAAGAAACATTTTTAATTTAAATCCAAATCTTAAATGTGTCTACCAGAAAGTTTTAAAGCATTTCATGTTTCCTGCTGCTGACCAACTTTATGAAGATGGAGATTTCATTTTCCAACAGGACCTGGTTCAAGGACCATGGTATCCCTGTCCTTAACTGGCCAGAAAACACACCTGACCTTAACCCCATAGAAAGTCTATGGGTTATTGTGAAGAGGAAGATGTGATACACCAGGACCAACAATGAGAAGAGCTGAAGGTCATGATCAGAGTAACCTGGGCTCTATAACATCTGAGCAGTGCCAAAGACTGATGGATTCTATGCTGCATTGCTGCAGTAATTCAGACAAAAGGAGCCACAACTAAGTATTAATGCTGTAGATGCTCATACTTATGTGCATATTTTCAGTTGGCCAACATTTCTAGAAATCTTTTTTTTTTTTTTTGGTGGGGGTAATATTCTAATATTCTAATATATTATATATTCTAATCTAAGATACTGAATTTGGGATTTTGTCAGTTATTATCATCAAAACTAAAAGAAATATTTGAAATTATCACTGTGTGTAAAGAATGAATATAATATACAAGTTTCACTTATTCATGGGGCGACACAGTGAGTAACCAGAAAACCCACACAGACACGAGAACATGAAAACTCCATACAGGTCACACCTCAAGGCCTTGAACCTGCAACAGTGCTACCCACTATACCACTGTGTCGCCCCTCAACCTTTTCATATTTTAATTATATGACCAGCAATTCAGGATAAAATGGCCCAAATAAGGCCATAAAAACACAAAAAATCCTACTTTGAATTATTAAATTGAATTCATTAAATTATTTTCCATTTCTGCCAAGTCTGTTTCGTAGATTCTAATATGATGCACTGTACCTTTAATATATATTGTATCACAGACTGATATGTCTCTGACTGTTGAAATGTGTCCAGGATGCTGCAGAGGAATACTGTTCCCTGATCTGTCAGATGTTCCAGATCATTTATGGTCATCAGACCATTGAGTGTGTGGACAGAGCTGGTTTCCACTACACGATGCCCGATCGCTACTGGCTGCAGAGGAGTGAGTGACACACACACACACACACACACTGACACACACACACACACACACACACACACCACCTGACCAAAACAAACCAGTGTTAAAACATTTCAACGTTTCTTAAGAGCAACAGATACAAAAGACAACCACCTTTTTTTGAAGTGTTAAGACTTACAGTAACCTATTAGCATCAAGAAGTGTCTCATTCATCATAGGTGTAAATACTGGGGGGGACCCCCTCTTCCACAAAGTTGCCCCCCCCCAATAAAAATCTTTGTAAAAAAAAAAAAAAAAACATTTTTACTATTACAGTAAATTAAATGCACAATACATGCACTGCTAAATGTAAAACAATGTGTTTCTTAATTGTCAAAAATGATGACCCTCCTCCGCCCTTCTCCACAAAAAAGTGTTTTTTGTCTAGACGCTGTTTTCCAGTGGGCGGGGCCAGTGACTAACGAATAATTTCAACAGTCAGCTAGCAGCTAGCTACATGGAAGAAACCGATCAAACTAATACATAGAAGCCAGTAAGTCATTTATCACACCACTTGTTCAAAATTAGTCCAAAATCAGCCTCTTTGTACCAGTGTGCTAGTTAAGATCAGACCTAATAATCGTTAACAAGTTCCAAAGATGTAAATTCTGGTAGCGACAGTGACTGGGGGGGGGGGCAGGGACATGGCTTGTCCTCCAAAGATTTTCATGGTTGTCTCACTGATTCATCACCTCATTTGCATTACGCATGTATATAAATAGATATGGAATATTGTTATTCTTATTATATATTGTTAATATTGCTACTATTATTACTTTTAATAACATTGTTTAACACATTTGAACATGTCTGATGTCTTGAAAACTGAAATGTGTTGGAGTATTTTAGTTCATACTTGAACTATACTTCTACCCCATAAGAGTTTTAAAAGAGAGGTAATGCTTAATATTCTACATCTGTATTGTACAATTTGTTGTTTCTTCAACAGAGATTTGCATGTGAACTTTAATATTTTTCATCATTGAAGACAAAAACAGTGCAAATGGAATTTATTGAAATGTAAAAACAGAAGCCAGTAATTCTATTAATATGTAAGGTAAGAACATTCATTGCCCAACATTACACAGTTCATTGACATTATCTATCATTAACATATTAAAAGTAGAATAAAGTGAAATAAACAACTTCTAATGTTAAATAAAGTTATGTACAATTTGTATTAAATTGTTAGTTCAACTTTAATGTTAAGTTAACGTTAGACACATTTCAGCAGGTCTTGATTAAATCTAACATTAACGTAACCTTTTCTTCAGAGACTGAGACCCAAATGCAGATAGAGTTTGTGGACAGATTTATTCAAAGAATAAGAAAAAAGAAAAAGAAATCAAGAAAATCCAAAAGATCACAAATTACTCCACAGGCAATTAAAACAGAGTCAGAGGAAAACAAGCAGATGATCCGACAGAGATGAGAAGTGACAGGGTTTAAATAGCAGGCACATGACAGCAAAACAGACAGCTGGACATTGTTACAGTCAAGGATCAGGTGTGACAGATGAAGGGTGGAGTAGACAGGAAGACATGGGACACCAAAACAAACCAGCAGTCCAAACCAAAAGCATTACTGCTGCTGTCCAGCAGGGTGGCCACTGTTCATGTCTCCAAAATCCAAACAAAGGTGTTGTAGTTTCACGTTTAAAAACTTATCTCAAAGTTAAACTGAGCAGATGAACAATAACCCTTTAACTACTCCCACTCCTCTCTAGCACCTCCCTCTGGATCTGCCTCTGATTCACCAAAACCAATATGGCAGCACCCTCATTTATGCCTCGGAGTCCAAAAATGACATAGAGTCACAGAGACTATATCCATTATATATACAGTCTATGATACATTCTGTCTCTGTGGCTCTGTCTGTTTCTGTCTCCCTTTGTCTCTGTGGCTGTCTCTGTTTCGGTGTCTCTGTCTTTATGCCTGTCTGTTTTGTCTCTATCTCTGTGTCTATCTCTGTCTCTTTGTCTCTATGTGTCTCTATGTCTTTATGTCTGTCTGTTTTGTCTCTATCTCTTTGTGTCTATCTGTGTCTCTGTCTCTGTGTCTGTGTGTAGGTGACAGCTGTTTGACAGACATGTCCTACAGTTATGATCCAGAGTTCAGCTGCTGCAGCTCATAGTGAGTGAAACCATCACAATTTAAAATCTCATATTCTCAGTGTCTAGTTTGTTGTGATATGTTGTCATGTTGTTGTGATGTGTTGTCATGTTGTTGTGATGTCTTGTCATGTGTTGTCGTGATGTGTTGTTGTGATGTCGTGATGTGTTGTTGTGATGTGTTGTTGTGATGTTGTGATGTGTTATGTTGTGATGTGTTGTCATGTTGTGGTGTTGTTGTCATGTTGTGATCTGTTATGTTGTTGTGATGTGTTATGTTGTGATGTGTTGTTGTGATGTGTTGTCATGTGATGTTGTTGTCATGTTGTGATGTGTTATGTTGTTGTGATGTGTTATGTTGTTGTCATGTTGTGATGTTGTGATATCGTGTTGTGATGTTGTTTTCATGTTGTGATGTGTTATGTTGTGATGTGATATGGTGTTGCGATGTTGTGATGTGTTATGTTGTGATGTGATATGGTGTTGTGATGTTGTGATGTGTTATGTTGTGATGTGATATGGTGTTGTGATGTTGTTTTCATGTTGTGATGTGTTATGTTGTTGTGATGTTGTGATGTGTTATGTTGTGATGTGATATGGTGTTGTGATGTTGTTTTCATGTTGTGATGTGTTATGTTGTGATGTCGTCATATTGTTGTGATGTGTTGTGATGTTGTCGTGATGTGTTGTCATGTTGTTGTCATGTTGTGATGTGTTGTTGTTGTCATGTTGTGATGTGTTGTGATGTTGTTTTCATGTTGTTGTCATGTTGTTGTCATGTTGCTGTGACGTGTTGTCATGTTATTGTGATGTATTGTTGTCCCCTCTCTCAGTGACGGGTCTCAGGAGGCCTTTGAGCTGTACTATGGTGAGACGTTCAGCGAGGGTTCGTCTCTGTCTCTGCAGGACTCTCAGCGTAGTTTGGCCTCAGCCAGTGAAGCAGGAGACGGAGATGGCGCCGTGATGCTGATGCAGGAGTACATGATCACAGTGAGACAGCACACACACCTCCTCCTCACAGCACACACACCTCCTCCTCACAGCACACATACCTCCTCCTCACAGCACACACACACAGTGTTCATTTCTAGACTGCATTGATGTATTTTTGCTTTTTTGCTTTTTGATTTTAGAATGAAAAATGAACAATTAGCATATCTGAGTGAATCAGGTTAAGAAAACGGATATTTTTCCGTTTGCTATTTTTAAAGGAGAGGGAACATTTTTACACTTAAGATTCTGCTTTGTCCATAGTTTGAATCAATATGTTCTTATCAAGTCACCTCACATTGATTTTTTTTTTGCCTGTGAACTTAAAACTCCAAATTTCAGAATCAAACATCCAAGTGTAAAAAATATATCAGATATAAGTGTCAGATATATCACGTTCAGTTTAAAAAAGACAAATTCCCATCATAGAAGTTTACAGATCAGATCAGCTGTAAATTGATTATTTGATTGATGAGTGTTGGTTTGATTTGACATTTAACATTCTGGATGTTTAATCAGAATTTTATTACTCAAACTTTAGGACTTTTTGAACTGGAGCAACTTCAATATATAGTATTTAATGTTTTTATTAATTTTGTAAGTTAAATGTTGGGATTTAATTTGATAAAGTGTGTGTGTGTGTGTGTGTGTGTGTGTGTGTGTGTGTGTGTGTGTGTGTGTGTGTGTGTGTGTGTGTGTGTGTGTGTGTGTGTGTGTGTGTGTGTGTGTGTGTGTGTTTGTAGCTGCGTAACAAACTGACTCCGGTAGAGCTGCAGCACTTTGCTGTGTTGCTGAGAGAATATCGACTGGGATCAAACATTGATCACTTCTGCTCCGAACTGCTGCAGCTGTACGGAGACAACCGCAAGTTCCTGCTGCTGGGTGAGATACACACTCACAAAGCTCATTAACTGACTGCAACTCTGTGGTAAACCACAGCTCCTGTCCATGAGTCTGTGTGTGTTTTATTTATTAACGGTGACAAACTGCAGCTTTCTGTTACTGCATTATGAAATGTTTTGCTGTCACAAGTAAAAACCCAAGAGTTGCTGCTTCATTCTTTACACAGTTGGCAGCAGATCTCCAGGCAGCTTCTCAGCTGTAGCATCTGTTTTCCATCATATCAGATAACATGAACATCTCCGCTTTTCTACAGTTAAACCCATCCCTGCAGTAACTCATGAACAAGTCAACACCAAATCAAGAAATCAACGATTTTAGTACAAAACAGTAACGACGATACCTCAGTGAGCTGCTGATTTGCTGCTGATGTTACAGGATCTTTGTGTTTATTCACATCTGCTGCTCTGTGTTTGTGGATTAATCACATCCATCAAGTTCCTGATCCACCCAAACACGAACAGAGCCAAGCAGCAATAAGTGGCTTCTAGGCTTCTGTATGCAGGCATGTGATGAAATTTAGCGCATGGATCCTTATGCACGAGAGGACGGATCAAAAGGCTGTGAACAGAAGAACAGTTTTAAAATAGTCTGAAAGAAGCCTGATGGAGAGAAGTGGATGAGGGTTTAGGCTGTAAATGAAAAATATTCTATATAATTATAGCCACAAAAAAACATTAATGAATTTAACATCAGTCGTCTCTATGTATATTCTCTGATGAAGAGACACACTTTTGTTCTTCTATTGTCTGTGTTGCAGGTTTTTGGACTAAATTCCAAAACTGACTCAGGCCACTGGTGTTTATTTTACATTCAAACATTTTTACATTTAAATGTATTTTAAATTCACACTTTTTATGTTTATTTTTTTTTTAAATTCACACTTTTACATTTAATTGATTGGATGGTTTGCTTGTTTGTTTGATTGGTTAGTTGGTTGGTTGGTTGATTAAATGGATTGTAGTTTGGTTGATTAGTTGGTTGGTTGACGGGTTGGTTGATTAAATGGATTGTAGTTTGGTTGATTAGTTGGTTGGTTGACGGGTTGGTTGATTAAATGGATTGTAGTTTGGTTGGTTGGTTGGTTGGTTGGTTGGTTAAATGGATTGTCGGTTGGTTGGTTGTTTAGATAGAATGTAATTTGCTTGTTGGATCGTTGTTTGTTGTTTAAAGCCAGCAGCTGATAATGTAAGTCAACTAATATGAGGTCGTATTACCCGTAGAACTACACAACAGCAACGTGTGAAGTTCTGAAAAACGTGAAAATGCGAGGCTAAGACCTGAACAGAAAATGAAGCTGAGTATTTGTTGTGTTTTCTCAGGGATGCGTCCGTTCATCCCAGACAAGGACGTGGGTGTGTTTGAAGGTTTCCTGGAGAGTATTGGGATTCGTGAAGGAGGAATTCTGACCGACAGCTTCGGACGTATCAAACGCAGCATGAGCAGCACTTCAGCCACGGCCATGAGAGGGTACGACATCACAGCTGAGTCTGAAACCACTTCTAATTGGCTCATTTTGACTCTGTCTAGGTGTTTTATTTCTGTGTTCATTCCTTAATTTGGGTTGAAATTCTTATTGAAAGAGAAAGTATCAATGTTATGATCAGTGTTCCGCTTACTTTGATGAAGCAGCAGGTTGATTTGAAAAAGATGTCCCAACCTAATGAGGAATAAGTGGCTATAGAAAATTACTGACTGACTAAAAACAATGTTAAATTTTCAGAAAAAATATATTTTTTCTGATTGGCTTCTAGTGACCCTTAGAATAGAAAATGACTGACTCTTTGATCAGGTTGATGCACTGTAAAAAATGAAATCTTAACAAGTGAATATATCTTGTTTTGGGTAAGTATAATTTATTGGATAATTGGGTATTATAACCAATATTGGGTAGAATTATCTGATTCTTCTGGCAGATCATTTTGCTCAAGTTTTTTTTTGTTTTCTTAAAAGAATCTAAGATCAAAAGACAACATTATAAAAAAGGCCAAATTAAGATTAAGAAAAATCCCAAATATGAAATAAATAGTTAAAATTATGAGAGAAAAAGTCAAACACACAAAGACAACATTAAGATTGAAAAATCAATAATTTTGTTTTTAACACAAGATCAAACTGACCAAATTCAAGAAAAGCATCTTGAAATAATAAAACTTTTCTGTTAATGCTTTGAGAAGATTCAAGATAATTCTACACAATATTGGACTAATTGTACCAAAAAAAGATGTTTTCACTTGATAAGATTTGATTTTATTAGTGTTTGGGGGAAGTGACCTTTAAATTCTATTTCTTGCACAAATTAATGTCAATCATAAAATTCTACATGTTAAATGACACCATCACGGCTGAAGAGATGTTACTCAACCTTTGGATAAAGTCGTTGTTTTCTAGCAGGTACGACAGCTGCTCTCTGGCCTCAGGATCTCAGGAATTCAACCGACGCATCACTGACATCACACACGACATCCAGGCACTCGGCTTCCAGGACACACATGGAGACATTGAGGAGGAGGATTATTACCTGTGAGGCAGAGACACTATCACTCCTGCTGCTACTCAGTGTCCAAACATGGTCTCTACTCTCCACCCTGCAACATATCGAATCTTAACGAGTGAAAATGTATTGCTTTAGAGTTAATCCAATGTTGAGTAGAATTGTCTTGAAATATCTTATTCAACTGGAAGATAATTTTGCTTTTTTCACTTTTTTCTGATTTTGGTCAATTTAGTTTTATTAATATAAAAAATAAGTTTCTTTACATTTTTTTCTTTTTATCTAGTGAAGTCAGTTTTATTTGTACAGCCCAAAATCACAAATCACCTCAATGGGCTTTAACAGACTTAGACCCTCACATCAGACAAGTAAAAAAAAATACTTCTAAACCTCAGGAAGGGAAACAGAGGAGGATGTATGTGGAAGGTTGAGGTGACAGGATCTATTGCCGCTTCCAGGTGAACCAGGTCGGAGTCAGAAACAACCAACGGCTCCTTGCAGTTGCAACCTACCTGGTGTGTGTTCCACCAACCGTGCAGGTATATCTAATATCTGGGTTCTGAGAGGAAACATAGAGCAGTAAAGCATATGAAAACATTTAATCCTTCCCACAATAATTCACACGAACAACTGAATTTGCTTAAAGTTAGTTTAAATCATAAAATACCAACAATTATGGCGACTCAATTTTCCATAATTGAATAATTCACCATGAAATCTAACTGTACACTGGTATTTAATGTTCAATGTACAATTAAAATGTTTGTTGGGACTTAATTCAAATAAAAAAAAACTAAAAAAGATAACTGAGAACTCAATAAATCAAAATGTACTTAGGTTGTCAACAAGGTGAATATGAATCAGTCTGTGTTGTTTGCTTGTTTTTTTTTTTGTTTTTTTTAATGCACTCAAGTTTCCTACCACATCTTATAAAACACTCCATCCTGGTTGCAGATGAAGGAGAGTGTGAGTAAAGTAAAGCCTATGAGGAGGTGAAAATGTTGGAGATGATGACTGAATAGACATTGAGCAGGGATAAAGGGAATGATGAGGTGAAAACCAGAAGGCAAATCTAGAACCTGGTCTGTAGAACAGACAAGCCTGCACAAAAAAAGTGTTAATTGTCCTCATCAAAAGTGCACGTCATGTTGTCTTTTGTTTTATCTCTCTGAACCACACAAAGTATCATACAATCCCTCACATAACACAAAATAACATTACACTCACGTATGTTTGAACCTTGCATTATACAGGGTGATATCAAGTAAAATGAGCCATTACAGGTTTGGGGTCCCAGTCTCTCTGGAAAATAAAACCACTGATTACAAAGGATTACCTGATTAGATGGACCATTTTATCATGCAAAAAAAAGTAGCAGCAGATTTTTCAAGATTTATAGGGCCCAAATAATAGGGGTGTGACGAGATCTCGTGTGACGAGAGATGTGATTTGATGAGATTTCGCGAGATGTGATTTGACGAAATTGCTCATCGCGTTAAAATTCTGTCTCGTGAGATTTATCCAGCAAGCAGCCAGAATGACGGAAAACACAGGTATTACTATTGACGACGCCCCCGCTGCTTTTAAATCGTTTGTTTGGCAGCATTTTGGGTTCCCGGCAGAAATGATAAATGGTAAGAGAGTGACTGATAAGACACGGACAATATGCAGACACTGTATGCAAACAATGCTGTACAGCGCGGCGAATATGAGCACAATGCAGAGACATTTACAGCACTACCACAGCTCAGTACTCAAATCAACAACTGCGCCTAGTGATAGAGAAGAACTTTTTGTTTTGCACATATTGTTTGCACTTGAAAAAAAGGACAAATGTACAACTTTTTCTATATATTTTAACTTTTATAACATTTTATTTAAGTTTCAATTTGTAGAGGAAGAAGTTCATTAAAAGGAAGAAGTTCATTAAAAGTTAACACAGAGTTATAAAATCCATGTGCAACTCAGTTAAATAAAAGTCTGTTGTCCAGGCATTCATATAATTTGTAATTTAGTTTTCTTAAAATCTCGTCTCGATCTCGTGAACCCAATCTCGGGTCTTGTCTTGTCTCGTTAGCTGAGTGTCTCATCACATCCCTACTAAATAATTATAACTACATAACAAAAATTGACCACATAACATGAACCCTGTCTGCTCACATTACCATTTTTCCACAGTCATTTCAATAAACACAGCATTCATAATATCGCTAGGTTATGAACCTATCCCGACTCTTTTTTTAACCTAGTAAATGCAGTTTCACGCTATACCAGACCAGATTGCGGGCATTGCCTACGTCCGCGGAAAAAGCAGCTTGGTCTGGGGGATAACTGTCAGCCAAATTGAGGTAGAAGAAAGGTCTTGGCCAATGAGGGGGCTTCTTCTTTCAGGCCTTCTGGAGATGCACATGGTGACTGCTCGGTGGGAGCAGGCGGGTTGAGCGTGGGTGGATGTGCTTCCATTCTTCACACCCATCAGCACAACTGGAAAAACACAGTCTCAGGTATGCCCATGCATTTATAACCATAGTGTCACCACCTAGTGATGCACTACAGCCAATCGGACTCTGCTTTCTGGGGAATCCCTGCTGGGAGTACCTGTAACACAGCCTGCTGGATCAGCCAGCTAAGCAGGAGGAGCTGTTGAGCAACACCCATGGCCCCATTGGGTAGGGAGCCACATGATGTTTTCATGGGGTTTTCTATTGACTTAGGGGACCATGTGTTCAGTCACTCACAGTCAGGTTTCAGGCCTCTCAATAGGCCAAAACTCAGTCTTATGATGGCGAGACACATCACCAGCTTCCTCCCACCGTCAAAAAACATGCTGAGCTTAATTGAAGACTCTAAATTGCCTATAGGTGTGAGTGAATGGTGTGTGTGCTCCACGATAGGCTGGTCACCATCTGGGGTGTATCCCTGCTTCTCACCTGTAATGAGCTGGGATTGGCTCCAGCAGGCCATGTGACACTAATGAGGAATAAGTAGATATAGAAGAAGACCTAGATGACTGATAATCCAGATTATCAAATCACCAATATAAAATGTATCATAAACCAAATTTACACCTACTGCACTGCTTCTAAAACAACAAGGCTCTGCTCACTCTTTGTTCATGTTCTTCTGCAGTAAGATCAGTTTGTCCACATTCTCTGCCAAAAGGTGAGACCTATTTGAGTGACAATGTCCTCTGCTGTAGAAAAAACATCTTTTCATTTAGTACATATGTACCTGGGACAGCAAGGTAATGTTGAGCTTATTTAGCAATGTGAGGATACTTGTATTCTGCTTCTCCACCATGTAAGTGGATTTTCATGCACAGGAATGCATCCTGTAAGGCTGTATGATATGACCTCCTCCTCGATGATCTGGGCCAAAGACTTGGTGGTTCCCTCTCCAAAAAGCTCCTGTCAGCACTCTGCTCCCCTTTGACAGTTTTTGGACTCCATTTGCTTGGAGTCCTCTGCCTCGTAATTTGTGCTTTTCCTTGTGTGGCTTGTTGTGATATACCATATGCTTATGCTCTGCCCTGCCTCCCTCCTTTGTTCTCCTCACTGCCACTTGTGCTCACCTGTGCCTCATTGTCATCACTTGCCATATTTAAGCCAAGTTGTTTCTCTGTCCTTTGTCTTGTTATCGGTTAACTTCCTGCATGTGTGCTCTGACACTGTACTACTGCCTGTTGTCTTGGATCTCTGTTCCTGTTGGTAATGTTGACCTTTGTTTCTCCTTGTCAGGAGGCTCATCCACCTTTCCTGCTTCATGCCTCTACCTGCCCAACACAGTGGAACCTGTGCAGGTCGACCATGCCCATTTTCCCCCTACAGAAAGAGATCTGAGGCTGAGGGCCAGGGCTTGTCTCATACTGTGGTCAGCAGGGGCACATCATTGATGTTTGTCCAGTAAAAGAGGTTTCCTGTCGGAAGTGAGGGGAGTTCTGGCAGGGGCACGTCCTGGGAAAACCTCCCCATACCTCTTCAGACCATCCTGCTAGCTACTGTGTTGTGGGGAGGCCTTCGATAGACGTCCTCCGCTGTTGTGAACTCTGAAGCCGAGGAGAGTTTATTGACTCAGCTACAGCTGTTCGATGGGGGGGTTCCAGTCTCCAGGCTCCATGTGCCATTGACTTTCTACTCCCTCAACGGTGGTCAATTCGCCTGTGTGACCCATAGAACTGAACCAGTGATTTTATTGCTCTCTAGAAATCATATTGAGGAAATTATCCTGTATCTCCCATTACTCCTCCTCCATAGATGGATAGTTAAACACAAACCTCATATCAATTGGGAGAAAAATACTGTTTTTTTGGTTGGAGCCCATCCTGCCTGTCTCACTGCCTGAAGTCTGCTGTTAACCCTCTGTGTGCTTCTGAGGATCTCTCCATGGTCCTTGGAGAGTACCATGAAGCTGAAGGTGGTATTCAGCAAGTCTCGGGCCACATCCCTGCCACCTCATTGTCCCTATGACTGCCCCATCAACCTGCTCCCTGGAACCTGCTCTCGTGTATATATTCCTTGTCACCCCCTGAATCGTTGGCTGCAGGTATTATCCACTCTACCTCCTCTCCCTTTAGGACTGGATTCTTTTTTGTTACCAAGAAGGATTGGTCCTTTGGTGTGACTATTTTTCCAAATTAGATTTTCACAATGCGTATAACCTTGTCCACATTCGAGAGGGAGATGAGTGGAAAACGGCCTTCAACATCCCCACTGGTCACTATGAATATTTGTTTATGCCCTTTGATTTAACTAACGCCCCTGCTCTGTTCTAGTCCCAGGTCAATGACATACTGTGTGACATGGTCAATAAAATTTTTTGTTTATTTGTACAATATTTAGATTTTTTTTCCAGAACACATTCAACATGACTGTGCTTGTCAGACTGTTTTCTCTGTTTTTATTGGATTTATGACAGAGTTGAATGTTCATGGTTCATCAGTTGCAGCAGGTGAAGGTGTAATACCTGTTAGTCACCACCAGGAGGCAACTGGGGTTCAGAGAGCTGAAGGTTCCACCATCAGACTGATTGTACCCTGCAAAAAAAAAACCTTAAATCTTAAACTTAAAACTTGAAAATTAAAGAGAAAATCGGTTGTGTTTAGTACAATTACTCCAATATTGAGTAGAATCATCTTGAATTATCATATTTCAATTGGCAGATAATTTTACTTATGTCAAGGTTTTTAGTTTAAATTGGCCAAAAACCTTGAAATAAATAAAATTATCTGCCAAAAGAATAAGAGAACTCAAGATAATTCTACTCAATATTGGACCAATTGTAACAAATACAAGACATTTCCATCTAAGAAGATTACATTTTTTTCAGTGTACTGTTTAAAAACTGTAACTAGATACAGATATACAGTTAAATAAAAACACAACCCAACAACTGGAAAATGAATTAAAAGGATCATTATCAGAATCTAAAGTGTTTATAATGAAAGAAAAAAAATTCAAAAAGTTAGTAAATGTTAATAATGGAAACTATGAAGAGAAAAGGTAAAAATCTGTGTGTGTGTGTGTGTGTGTGTGTGTGTGTGTGTGTGTGTGTGTGTGTGTGTGTGTGTGTGTGTGTGTGTGTGTGTGTGTGTGTGTGTGTGTGTGTGTGTGTGTGTGTGTGTCTTTCTCTTCATGCTGCATTGACTTATTGTGACCTTCCCATGATGCACTGCTGCTCTGCCTCTGGTGCTCTGCAGCCTCACTGAGAATCAGACAGTCACAGCAGCTTCAGGCTTCATGAGTTTGTTCGTCTGCTTGTTATGTAACAGACTCATTAATTATTTATTCAACATAAACACAGATTAATGTTACTGTGAGTGAACTGGAGTTTATATCTATGACCCCAACTCAAACACACTGCACATACTGCAAGATAATGTGTGTGTGTGTGTGTGTGTGTGTGTGTGTGTGTTACACGTACTGTGTAAATTTGATCCTCATCATCGGATTATAGCTCTAATCTCTGCAATCTGCTGCATTTACAGTCATACCATCATCATCATCCTCCTTCTGACACACACATGGGATGAAAAAAATTTTTAGTGCAAATAAATATACAGGCAATCACATTAACAACAAATCTGTAGGAGTTTCTGATCCGTCCAGGTTTACTGAGCTCAGTGTTGGTGTCACTGCAGAGATCAGAGGAGAGAAAATCCTCGGAGGTTTCATAACGAGTCAACAGCCAATCAGAGCTGCTGCTGTCAGGCAGCGTTGCAGCGACAGAACCAGGAACCAGCATCAATGTGTTGGCATATATAACACATACAAGTCAATCCATTTAAATATATATATATATATTTGTAAATTAAATGGAGAATAAAATTTGGAATTAAATAAACAGTGTGCAAATGTGCAAATGGAAAATTAATGCACAAATAATTAATGACTAAATTGAATGGGAGATTAAAGCTCTGACCCTGGCCCACTGGCTGGTGATCTTTTTTATGGCCAAGAAGACCTTGAATATAAATGAATGAATATCCTCCATTTTCATGATTACAAAAACATCTACTAATAATAATAACAATAACTAATGCCTGTTTTACCATATGTTGTTGAATTGTCCTATGTCTTTTTTGTTATATTGTTATTGGCATATTCTTGTATTACGTACTATTATGTTTATTATTGATTATGGCACACACCATCATAACACTCAGCTGTGTTGAGCTTAGAGCGTAAGGGTCTGGCACCCAACGTCATGACGTAGCCCTGCCTGAGCCAATGAGCGCGCAGCATGGAGTAGAGCGGTCTCGCGCCGGGTAAAAGGATTTGACAGTTGGTCGCGGCTTCACTTCTTCCGCGGGACTCGGTGACGATGGCGGCGGTCGCTGCTGCCTGCGCCCAGCCCTGCGCTGCCGTCAGCGGCAAGAAAGCGCACAGCGGCCGGGAGCACGGCCGCAGGACCCGGGAGAACTCCCGCCGAAGGCAGGCCGCCCTGCTGTTCCTCAGTAACATCTCCCTGGACGGGCGGCCGGTCCAGAGCGATGACGCCGACCCAGAGGGCGCCGACTGCGGCTCCGCGGAGGCCGGCTTGTTCCCGGATCACGGCGGCTTCCTGTCCGCATCCGTCAGCTGCGGGAACGTCAACCCGTCTCCGGCGCCGAGGAGGACCGGGACGGGGCTTCTCTCCGTCCCGCCCATCCTCGTCCTGCCGTCGGACACGGCGTTCGACGACGCGGGGAGCGCGGAGGTGCTGCTCGGCTGCCGCAGGGAATCGTTCCCGCCGCCCGGGAACAGCCACTTGCTGTCGGCGTCTCCGTCCAACAGCAGCCTGCTGCCGTCTCCGCTGGGGCCGAGGAAGTCCTCCACGCTGCTGTCGGTGCAGAGCTGCAACTCCGTGTCTTCAGAGCCGCGGCACAGGTAAACTACAACAGATCCTATAATGAACTACTACTGTTATAATATAATAACTATAACATAATTAAAGAATAACAACAACTATAATATAATAAAATAAGAAAAACAACATCTATAATCTAATAAAAAGTAATAACGACTATAATATGTTAGTAAACTGGCTGAGTGAGTCCTGATAAAGATAATAATTTAATAATCTACAGAGCTTATTATTAAACTTATTTAGGGCTGCACATTAATCAGCACTTATGTAAATGTGCTCATTTTAGTCTAATATTCCTCTGTTTTGTTTGTTTGTTTACTGGATGTGTTGTTGTTGAGTCTGGTGGTGTTTGTGGCAGCTGCAGCTTTATAGGTCATCTATAGGAAGTTAAAGAGCGAGTCACTGGTTTCCACCGATTTCCTGTCACCACTGTTTGTTTCTCATGTACTGAGTCATAGGTTTGAGCGACCTCAGAAAGCTACTGTCACAACATAGGATAGTATAATGAAACTCAGTATGAGTTTTTGTTCCTAAAGATCCAATGACCATGTTTAAAAAAACACTCCTTTGAATAACAATAACTTTTTACCTGCTGAGAAATTCTGTAAATTACATTTCCTCCTCTTCCACAATCTGTTAAAAGTTCAAAGATCCATCCAGTCACATTTTAAAAGCTAAATCTGACATAAATTGACCGTTTCTAACAAAATGTGAAAATAGTTTCTCCTTCAGCAGGTGAATGTGGAGAAAAAACTGAACCTGTAACATATAACAACATAGAAACAAACACGTTCAGTTCAACTTTGTTTTCTAAAGAGCTGCAATGATTTGTTGATTCATCCATTAATTTTTCATTATATTTACATTAATCACCAACTATTTTGATAACCAATTCAATTTCAATTTCAATTTTTAGGAAGTAAATGTCCAAATTCTCTGGTTCCAGTTTCTCTTCTCTGATTATTTCATGGTTTCTGTAGTCTTCTCTAATAGTAAACTGATGATCTTTGGGTTGTGGATTGTTGGTCTGGACAAAAAAAGGACATTTTAGTTTGAATCTTCAGCTTTGGGAAACCCTGTTTCACATTTTACACCATTTTATGAACCACACACCTAATCAATTGATTAATGGACTTTCAGAATAGTTGTTAGTTGCAGCCCCAGTAACAGTAAATGTTGTTTTCACTCTGTTCTTCATCCTTATCTCACGCTACATTAAACAGCATCAGAGTCCTTGTTTGATGAGGAAGTCAGACTGAACTCTGCAGCTGAAACTTCCACATCCCCTTATTCAAACCAACATTTGTCTACTAGAAACAACTGAATGTGTAACATCCATGAATTCTTCTCTCAGCTGCTGGGAACTTTGAGCTTGGTTTCATTTTAGGTTTGGAATGTGAACCTGTTTTTAAAAGCAGCAGTAGTAGTGATGGACACGCTGACGGCTGTACAGAGGAGAATTGAAACTAGATGGTGGTTAAAACCACAAGCAGCATCACGGTTTTACTATGACATTTAACTCTGAAGTGTCTGTATGAATGTTACTCATGTGGTTAACTACAAATAATAATTTGAGATTCAGACATGCAGATATTTTTTACCTGAAGCTAAGTCTAGTGTTTCCTCTGCAGATTTTACTTTTACATTTTTTTAATGCAGTCAGCAGTTACATAATGGTGTGTATATAATAACTTTAGCTTATTGCTATTAGTTAGCTTACTCATGTTAGCGACACTAAGTCGCACTGGGCCAAATCAATTGATTTATGCAACCAATATGTTACATAATGTTACCTGCCATCATTATATTGGGAACATCTGTTTTAAGGTGTGTGTTTAAGGTGTGTGTTTTCCTGCTTCTCTCTGCTAGTTAAACTGAATAAAAACAGTTTCATGTTTACAATCTGTCTTTCTAAAAGGCAGCAGCTAACCAAGATAATGCTATTGTTAGCTCAGCTTGTTGCTCTGATAAATTCAGATCCAGACGTCAGTAACTAAAATCCATTATCCTGTTAAAAGTGATTTATAATGAATCTACACAACTCACGTTTTAATTCATATTTTATTCATAAAAGATATATATCTTTAGCTTTAAAATGTGCAAAAAATGAAAAATGCGTGTTTAATGACACAAAACTGACCACTTCACAGTAAAAATATCAATGACACTAACATCCATAGCGATCAATACATCAATAGACGTTCTGGGTCTAATTCTGTGGATATTTATGAAGTAGAACTGTTTGTCTTTTGATGAACCGTAGGAAGAGTTAATGAGTTTGCACAGAAACACATAGCAGCAACAAGCTGGATGAAAACACAAAGACGCAGCAAGAGATGAATGTTGATTGTGGTTATATAAGGGCGTGCATGCGTGCGTGTGTGTGTGGCTTCTTGCTGACAGACAGATCAGTTTCGTCACCTTTTTGGCAGCGTCTCAGGCTCAGAATAACCGAGAATTTCAGCCCTGCAGCATCAAACTTCACCTGTTTACACCTGATGCAGGAAACGGAAATGCTACCATTCAGCTGCAGCTGCGAGGGAGGATTCATTATTATCAGTGTTGGGGTAGTTACTAAAAAAAGTAACTAGTTAGAAGTTACTAGTTACTTGTGAAATTTGTAACTACGTTACTTTACTAGTTACTGCATTTGAAAAGTAACTTCACTACTAGTTACTTTACTTTCTAGTTTTTTTGACCAAATGTTAAAAGTTACCGCATGGATACATGGACAAATATCATAGCCTTTTCATCGCTTTATTTTCAAGTATCAGTAAAAGCTTACTTTCCTGTTAGTGGGTGCGAGTGGTCGGATCAGGTCTATTATTATTAATAATAAAAACTATTGTTATAATTATTACCCTTATTAAAATAACATACAAAATAACAACATAGCACACATGCACACATATACGCACACATATACACACACACGCTGTCCGCACCCCCCTGCGCGCTGGGGGTAGCGGAGAGCGGAATGCACGGAGATGAACGAAATGAACGGGTCTTTTTACTGAACGATCTGAACTGAACTAGTTCTTCAAAGTGAACGACAATTCCCATCACTATTTCCTACACACCAGCAACTACGTCACTCAAAGCACTCAAATCCGGTTGCTGTGGCAACGGTGCCCAGACAAGCGCACAGGCAGGTCCAATGACTGACAGGATGCATGCACCACTAAAACATATTAGAACTTTATAGACTGACAAGAGTGGTTTGGGTAACGCAGGAAAGCACGTTCCTAACGTTTAGTAAAGTAGTGTAGTTACTGATATTTTGAGTGTAACGCGTTACTTTACTTCGTTACCTGTGATGGTAATAACGTTACTGTAATCCGTTACTTTGTAACTCGTTACCCCCAACACTGATTATTATTAATAATATTTTACTGTCTTTCATGCTGAGATAAACCCTGACAGTGAATGTGCTTGTGATGTATTGACAATGAATCCATTAGTAGCCAACTATTACATTAATCACCAACTATTTTGATAGTAGATAATGGATTTGAGTTAAGGCTGTGCAATTAAAGGTAGGTTTTCCCGGAGCACTTTTTTTTAATCGTATTTCTTAAATTCACTGTCACATGCAGATAGCAATCAATTAATTAAATGCGCTGACACAAAAATAAATAACCTGTAGGACGAGCAGGACTGAATAAACTTCATCCAATCGCGTTGCACGTCCCGGTCTTAGTCATTAGATGGTGACATCAATCAAACTAAACTAATGTTTCCCCTCTCTCCTTCCTCCTCTGCGGGTACATGTCTTCGTGCACGAACGAGTCGCGTGTACACAGACGCTACACTAGTTGGCGACATGTCAGGTAGCACAGGCTGCTAAAAAAAATAAGGTGGAAACGGTAGCGACATCATGGCAGAAAAAGCAAGGAAAAATCTGAAGAGCGTAAAACTAAACCAGAGTTAGCATCGTTGCCGGAGCAAATGAACTTCGGTGTCACCTGAAACAACAGAGAGAGCTGCAAAGATGGCATGATGACAGGATTTCTACTTGATGGGTAAGACGTCTTTATGTTTTTCGAGCATATTCTTTGTCTTCCAGCATGTTATGATGTTTTAATTAGGGATGTCCCTGATCACTTTATTTTCAGAGCATGATAGTAGTGTTGTAAACACAACCAGGAATCCTCCATAGCTACGTCTACATATAGTTAAAACGTTGTTGGAAGCAGTAAACTATTACAGAAAACTATTAGTCAGGGTCATTTGAGGGTCAATGTGATCAGGATATCCCTAATATATGACGATAAAGTCAATTGGATGAACTGCAGTGTTAGTAATGCTAGCATTTTTTTCTTTATTAGGCTATTTTTTCTAAAACAAAATGTTACTGTAAATCACAAACTATGCTGCTAAAATGCTATTACTAGCCTTCAGAACCATGAATTATGACATATTTGTATATTTTTTAGTTATGAAAAGAACAGAAGTTCTACACCAGTGAAACAAGGTTTCCTGAGATCCCCTCCAACCCCCCCTTGTATCCCAGACCTCCAAAGAACCAGACTGCATCGGACTTGCTGCTCCAAGAGGGACAGACCAGAACCGACCATCAAGACCAGAGGATCTTCATAGACTGGGGGTTTCATCAGGCGTCCCTGTCCCAACAACCAGGAGCTGTTGCAGAACCTACATGTTTCTAATGTTATTGTCAGATGCAGTATGTTTTTATTGTGGTATCTTTATACAGCAAAGACCTCACCTCCCACAGACCAGGCTCTACAGCATGTGTTTGACCTCCTGATGAAATGGATCAGCTGTGAGGAAATAGTTTCCCCAAATATGTATATAGTTGTATAAGTTCATAAGTGGTTGTAATTGCTATGTGTATCATTTATATTTCTGTGTTTATATATATCAGTAAACATCTGTGATACATTTTGTTTGTGATTATTTACCTTGATTGAAAAGGATGATATGACAAATTGTTGCTGCAGAAAACGAAAACCAGTTATTTCAAATTAACAGATTTATTTCTTATGCTTATGATGACCATCAATTTATATAACAAGAGTCAAATCAAATAGTGTTTGTAATATTATCAAAACTGAAACAATGAAATGTTAAATGTAATGTTAAATATGTACATTAATTACTGGTTTTATTATATCATGTTTGGGTCAAATTCTCCTGGCAATGTGAAGAACCCCCTCTTACTAAATGTATAAATCATTGTGTGGAAGTGTGGAGATGCAGGAGTCTGGTTGTCCACAGCATTTCCCCTATGTCTGTGGGCATCTCCTGACACACCAGGTGGGTTGACCTGCAGCTGGGGGTCTGATGGGGGTCAGAGGTCAGATTGAGCTCCAACAGATGAGACTGTTGTCTATAAATAAATACATAACAGTTAACGAGTCACTGACCACTCTATTCAGATAAAAATGTACTTTGTCAGAGACAAGATACGGTTAAAAAGTAATAATATATTATTGGAAAGCACGTTGTAAATTATTTACATAATGCAAACTTGAATAAATTCAATAGGCTAACAGATCAATGTAAAGAAGTTTGGTCACCATTAGCAGCTAATTAGCGTATGAACTAACAAACCGTAGCAAGTTTCCAAGATCATCCACCCTACTTTTAATAGAATTTTGATTTGCAATCTCCAAACTCATATCATTGAGTTGAAAAGATTTTTTTACATTTTTCTTTCTACAATTTCTGAAGGAGAGAGCGTGGGTGAAATAGCAGAGGGAGGGTAGAGAGTTTAGTCAGAAACATTGTCTTATCTGGAAGACGTTGGTGCTCCAAGAACCAAAGTTTGCTATAAGGTGATAACCATGTAACAAAAAAATCAGTTTTACATCTCAAACAAAAGCCAGTCATAAATGCATTGTGCAACTAAAAAAAATAATCATTTGAATAATCGTGATTGATTTCAACATTGACCAAAATAATAGTGATAATATTTTTTTTCCATAATCAAGCAGCCCTAGTTTGAGTTATTTTTAAGGAGAAAATGTCCAAATTCTCTGGTTCCAGCTTTTCTTCTCTGATTATTTTATGGTTTCTTTAGTCTTCTATAATAGTAAACTGATGATCTTTGGGTTGTGCACTGTTGGTCTGGACAAAAATACATTTTAGGTTGAATCTTCAGCTTTGGGAAAACAGTGATTTGTCCTGAAAGAGCAGAATGTTTTCTCTTTTCTTCATGTTGAGATTCACATTCTGGAGACAAAACGAATAACAAACCTTATTGACCTTTACAGTGACAGCAAAGGTATTTCTAGCATCTCAAGATGACTCCACAGATTGTAAAGCAGGTGAGGATTTGTTCCCTATGTGCCATGAATAAACACTACTGCCTCCAAGTCAATGAGTTAACTGGTTGGTCGTTAGTTATCTGGTTATTTGTGAGTGTGACATTCCTTAGTTAACTGATTGGTCATTAGAGGCTCATGTGTTGTTAGTTCACTGATTGGTCCTTAGTGATTTGTAAGGCTGTGAGATTAATTGAATTTTGACCGAGATTTAGATTTGCGTGTCAAATGATCTCCCAACTCATATGATCAAATTGAAATGATTTTGGACATTTCTTTACACAATTCTTGAAAAAGAGCGCGAGTGAGAGAGTGAGCTAGTGTGAGTGAGTGAGAGCGAGTAAAATAGCAGAGGGAGGGCAGAGAGTTTGGTCGAGGAAAAGGGTCGTAAATGTTCTCTTATATGGGAACACTTTCGGTTCCAAGACTCCAACAAGGAGCAGAAGAAACATAACCTGCAAGATTTGCTATAAGGTAAAATCCAGGTGGCAACACAACAGACCTATTTAACATCTCAAACAAAAGCACCAAGTCATTAATGCTGAGTAAATACATTGTATAAAAATAATCATTTGAATAATCATGATTTCAATATTGACCAAAATAATCATGAGACTGATTTTTTTCATTTTCTCGGCTGTCGTTAGTGTCTCAGGTGTCGTTAGCGTCTCAGTCGTCATTACTGTTTCGGGTGTCGTTAGTGTCTCATTGGTCGTCAGATGTCTCAGTCATCATTATTGTCTCAGGTGTTGTAGTGTGTCAGTCGTCATTAGTGTCTCACGTGTTGTCAGTTGTCTCAGTCGTTATTAGTGTCTCAGTCGTCATTACTGTTTCGGGTGTCGTTAGTGTCTCATTGGTCGTCAGATGTCTCAGTCGTCATTATTGTCTCAGGTGTTGTAGTGTCTCAGTCGTCATTAGTGTCTCACGTGTTGTCAGTTGTCTCAGTCGTTGTTAGTGTCTCAGTCGTCATTAGTGTCTCACGTGTTGTCAGTTGTCTCAGTCGTTGTTAGTGTCTCAGTCGTCATTAGTGTCTCGGGTGTCATTATTGTTTCGGGTGTCGTTAGTGTCTCAGTCGTCATTAGTGTCTCGGGTGTCGTCAGTTGTCTCAGTCGTTAGTGTTTTGGATGTCGTTAGTGTCTCAGTCGTCGTTAGTGTCTCAGTCGTCGTTAGTGTCTCAGTGGGCGTTAGTGTCTAAGGTGTCTGTGTAAAACGTCAGGAGATGTTTTCAGAATTTCTGCCTTTGTTCAGGAGCAGAGACGACTTTTCAGTCTGAACGTATGTGTGAGATCTTCACTGTTTATCTTTACTAAACACACTTTGTAACTTTGTCGTTACTCAACAACCCCTCTATCTTTGTCTCTTTCTGGCTGATTGCCACAACTGAATCCATCTGCGACTTGTTAGGTCTGCTCCTCAGTCACAGTCTGTCACTACGTCTAACCAGAAACTAGCCTGTATTTGAAAAAATGAGGAATCCACTCTCCAGTACATCTGAATACCTTAGCAGGCTTTCAACAGATAGGCAAATGGTCCCTGGATGGTTTTCTAAATCCAGTCATATTTTGTGCAAGTGAAACACACTACATTATTGCAGAATTCACTGGGAGGGCAAGATGGCTGCTCTAGTACATCCAATTGTCCCTTCTACTAGCTAACGTCCTACATGGAAGTTACTACTCTAGTGTTGGAGTAGTAGCTACTGGTTAGTAGTGGATTCTAACTAACAGTGTTGGGATTAATGTGTAACATTAAAGTAATAAAATATTGTAATGCATTGATTTTTGCTTTAACACAGTAAGGCATTACAGGGAAAAAATGTTCGTGGATTGAAGTGATTGTTGTTTTTTGTTTTTCTTATGAAAAATTATCTAAAATCACAGCAAAATCAGCAGCAGTGAAATGTTGACACAAAAACATGTTTCACTTCCTTTTCTTCTTGGCTCGTCAGACAGAAGATGGAGATGAGTGAATGTAGTTTGTGTGCTACACTTAACAAACTGTCAACTTCATGAAATAGCAGCAGTAATTTATCATTTACAGAGACACACAAAAGACATGAAAACCACTTTCAACAGTGGAATCACCAGCTTTTGAAGAGTTGTCAGCAACATCCTTGTTGTGACTCGCAGCAATGACAAAGGTATGGTGCTACATTTAGATCGAACCTGTATTTCCAGTTATTTTGGTGAGAGAAACTTAAAAGTATTGCAATAGTGTAATGCCTTACATTTTAAATACAGTAATATTGTAATGTAATAAATTACTTTGAAATCACAGTAACAAGTAATATATAAGGTGTTTATAGTTTTTAAGTAACCTGCCCAACACTGGTAGACAGTGATACTAGTAGTAGTAGCTACTGGTTAGTAGGCACTGACGCACAAGCTGTGTGTCATTCTGTAGCTGCAATGACTGCAAGCCACACTGACAATTTCCCACAAAGCACTTGGCTCACTTTAACACAAAATCAGGAGGAGGGCAGCTGACTCACACTTTACAGGGTTTGGTTTCATCAGAAGATAAGACAATAAATGAAATGGTATAAATAAATAATGGCTGACATTATTAATTCAGAAAAGTAAGCAAAAGTTACTGCAGAATGTCTCCATAAATGCTCCTGATGAATATGAGTCAGTACTAAAGCAATAATAACTTGAATGTGTTGCACTCATGGTTTGTTCTATCAAATATAAAGCGTGAGTCTCTACAGTCAAGGTGATGTCAAGGTGATGTCTCAACAGGATCCCAGAAAAAATCAGTTTCATGTCAGAAAAACCTAAATCATCATGTCAGAAGAGGAAAACAGAGAAACGGTTAAAGAGCTGGAGCTGGCTGCATCAATGCTGTCAGTAATAAGACATAAAAACCAGGAATCCAGAAACCAGAAGTTAAATCTGTCCTGGAAACTCTCAGGGTTTGGTTTTTCAAACTTGACCTGATTGTTAATCAGCTTTCCTTTTCTGTCTCTTTATCTCTCTCTCTCTCTCTCTCTCTCTCTCTCTCTCTCTCTCTCTCTCTCTCTCTCTCTCTCTCCCTCTCCAACACACACACACACACGCATACTTCAGGCTGTAATTGTATTCTTGCTGAATCTGATAAGTTTTCTGTTGCAACAAATAACAGAGTTGAACACACCCTCTAGACTTACAGAGACCAAGATTATAATTCACTATTATAACTTCCAGCTGATGCATTTTAGCAGCACATGTTAAAACAGGAAGTAACATGGACTCTAACAAGCACCTCCATCATAATATATGAAGAGTCTCCCTGATAAATCACAGGACGACTGCAAAACCAGCAAAAGCTGCTTCACTTTCTGTTTTTTTTTCATATGCAGGACTCTGTGAATGCTGCTGCTGCCTAACATGTACTAACACACACACACATCCTGTGTACTAACACACACACACGCACATGCCTGTGTACTAACACACACACCTATGTACTAACACACTAAACTATTTCATTGTCACTGTCATAGGGTACGTCATCAGGTATAAGCTAGGTACACACGCATTTGACAGACATCAGCAGCAGCCAATAAACAGTTCTGGGCTTGATAAACCACACCTCCAATACGATCGAATGAATGGATGGTCCCTAGATCTCTGCTCAACCTACATTGAGAGGAGGTCTGGTGTAGGCTAAGTTATAAATTGAATAAATACACACACACACAAACACAATACTGTTCAAAAGTTTAGGGTCACCCAGACAATTTAGTGTTTTCCATGTCACACTTTTATTTACCACCATGAGTTGTAAAAGTTGTATAGAGAATATTGTCAAGACATTGGCAAGGCTAGAAATAATGATTTGTATTTTAAACATTGTTTTTATAAAATAAAGTAAAAAATCTATAGTTTTATAGATTCTCTAAGTGGCTAAATTATTTGCTGCTGTGCTAACATGGTTACATGGGTTTTCTAATCATCTATTAACCTTCTGACTTCTTAGAACATTGGAGTGATAGTTGCCTCTGTACACTATTGCAGCTAGAATAGTCATTTGCCATATTAACAATGTCTAGTGTATTTCTGATTAGTTTAAAGTTATCTTCATTGAAACAAACAGTGCTTTTCTTTCAAAAATAAGGAAATTGAAAGTGACACAGTAGTGTATATATCTTTATATATAAGAGAGGGAAAGGTGTGTGTGTGTGTGTGCATGTGTGTGCACGCATGTGTAGGATTTAGTATGGTGATATTTAAGTTAAACTGTATACGTAAGAGAGAGAATATAAAGCATCTTATCCATTTTACACACATAAGCCCCAGCATCAAGAACATATGTAGCTTGTTCAGGTCTTGCGTAGCAGTTTGGCCCCAGTCATATTAAAGGTAGGGTGGATGATGTTTTCCCGGAACATTTTTATCATATTGCTTAAATTCACTGTCACACGCAGATAGCAATCAATTAATTAAATGCGCTGACACTTCCAGAAAAATAATAACCTGTAGGACAAACAGGACTTAATAAACCAATCGTGTTACACGTCCCGGTCTTAGTCATTGGATGGTGACTTATCGATCGATCTAAACTGATGTTTCCTCCTCCCTCCTCTGCGCATACACGTCTTTGCGCACCTACGAGTTGTGCGTACACACGCTACGCTAGTTAGTGACATGTCAGGTAGCACAGGCTGCTAAAAGAAAATAAGGTGGAAATGGTAGCAACATCACGGCAATAAATCCATTAAAAAAGTGAAACTTGTATATCATAATGATTCATTACATAGAAATTATATATTTTAAATGTTTTCTTCACTAACATCTAATGACAATCCCAACGTCATTATCTCAGAAAATTAGAATAGTACTTAAATAATAATATATTCGTATATAATATATACTTAAAACAATAGAAAATTGTTTTAAAATTTGAAAACAAATACTAAATACTTAGTTGTGGCTCCTTTTGCCTGAATTCCGGCAGAAATGCAGCGTGGAATCCATCAGTCTTTGGCTCTTCTCATTGTTGGTTCTGGTGTATCACATAGATTTCACCATAGATTTTCTATGGGGTTAAGGTCAGGTGTGTTTTCTGGCCGGTTAAGGACAGGGATACCATGGTCCTTGAACCAAGTCCTGGTAGGTTTGGCTCTGTGTGCAGACCAACAGCAGCAGATGACATGGTACCCCACACCATCACTGACTGTGGAAACTTTACACTCAACCTCAAGAAACATGGATTCTGAGCCTCTCTTTCTCCAGAATCTAGGACCTTGATTTCTGAATAATTGACTCAGAGAACATAACTTTGGACTCAGCAGCAGTCCAATCCTTTTTGTCTTTAGACCAGATGAGAGAACCTTCTGATGCTGTCTCCTGTTCCAGAGTGGCTTGAGTGATTTTGGGCTGAACAAATAAAATTGACTTGACTTGACACCCGAGACATCCAGAATTTCGTTGCATCTGGGAAGACAACGGCTCTGGGAATATTATAATATACATAGAGCAAGATCTTGAAAATTGCCATTACAGTTCCCCCCTTTTGATTATTGATTAATAAATGTGTGTGTGTGCGTGCGTGCGTGTGTGTGCGCGCAATGGTCTGAGATCTGTGAATCATATTGAATCAGTCTCTGCTGTTGTTCTGTCTGTTCACAGTCACTTATTCATCTTATCAGGAACCACAGTCACTAATAATAGCTGCTTTCATTCCAGCTCTAAATAAAGCAGAATGAACACTAACTCTGAACTTCACTTGGACAACCGGCAGCAGATGTTAAAACTGTCAGCGGATGAACCAAGAACAAAGATTCAGTTTATCAGGAAGCTGTAATCTGCTCCTCTTACTCTGCTTTTTAATCTCTTCATCTCCTCCTTCTAAAAATATCTCTGCTGTTACACAGTTCACGTTTAAATGGCTTCCTTCATACATGATCTCAAAACTGCAGCTCATATTTTCACCATCAATTAAAGGTGCAGTGTGCAGATTTAACAGCGGTCCTAGAAGAAATGGAAAATAATATTCTTAAGGATGTTTTAATTTGTATGTAAATCAACCCCAACCCTAACCCTATATTTCAACAGTAGCCCAGAGTGGACAAAACAAACATTGATGGCCGAAACTATGAGACTAATGGAGTCATTTTTGCCCACAAATTCATGATAAATTGTATTTTAATGAACAGACTGGACAACAAGTGACTGTATGACATCATGTGACATCACCCGATGACCTTTAATGACCTCTTTATTATTAGACGACCTCCACACTGTCCGAATCTATCAGTGATTTCTGCTCTGGTTCTATGTTGATGGATGAGTTGCAGCTGTTTCCTCCCTACAACTTCCTGTTGTCAGATGTAGAAAGATTTAGCTCAGAATAGACACACACACACACACACAGAAGCATTATCTTCTCTGCAGATCTGCTTCCTTAAGGTCGGCCATGATGTCACATTAATGTGCTGAATATATTCTCAATCATTTGCTCTGTAAAATGTCCACAGTACAAAAAAATCCATATATTCAATGACGGTCACAGAATTATAGTTGTTCATCCTGTTCACACACATATCACTAATTACTTCACACACTTTTAGAGTTTTGACTGTTTTTCCCTCTAGATCCTCAGTGTTTGTGTACAGGTCAGATTGTAAAGCTGCTTTTCTCCTGCTCACATCTGTTACATCCTAATAAGGTTATATGTTTTCTCAAAATGTCAAAAGGTTCTCAGTTCACGCACCAAAAGAAATAAATATTGAATCAGTTATTTATACTTTAGTGTTTTAGGGTAAAAAAAAAACATCTCTCGTTGTTGTAATTGCTTCTTTTTCTTCTAAATTGTTTAAATACTGTTTTTCTGTTTCTCCTTTTCCTTTTAAATGTTCTCTCTAAGTGCAGTTAATGAACATTTGAGTGCAGCTAAAATTACAGGAATGTAAACACAACAGACTTTAGCTGCAGGCTAATTTCCATCTGTGGTTCCTGTGGGAGAAGTTATCTGGCGGCTGGAAAGAAAGGTTTTCGACTGGAAATTAGTTAACAAAACAAAGAAATTAAAACTTATAAGAACTTTACTTTTATATTAACTTTAAACCAGCTGTCATATAGAATTTAAACTCACATTTCAACATTGATGCTTATGTTTAACTAACAGGTTTGCTTCGTTTGCTCCTTTTAGTTTAACACTGGTTGGCGATCACTAGCATTAGCAGCCTGGCTAGCATTAGCATTAGCCGCCTGACTAACATTAGCTACATTGCTTAAGCAGTGAAACAGCTTCAGGTTAATGTGAAGTGTTCCCTGATGTTGCTGCTGTTTCCCTTTTTACGTGTGATTTCATTGTATTTAGTTATATTTTCCCACTTTTGTCTCTGACTTGTGGCTGACTCCATCGTTACAGGACGACTGGATAATGTTTTTAAGAACCAGTTATTCTGAAGCTGGTGGACTGTTGTGACCCAGTTAGGAACCAGTTCTTTCAGAACTAGATCTGTCTGCAGCAGCATGTCCATATCATCAGTGACTTTCCATTTTCTCACACAATGGAAACATTCCAGCATCCTGGAATGCTGCGGAGTGATGGTTCCCATGGAAATGAAGGCTGGGAAGATTCCATCATGTGACCACGGCTGCTGCAGCCGAACCAAACATAGATTCAACATAAATAGAATTTTTGGTGTAAAAATACTGCAGAGCTGAAACCGAGAATTCTTATTTATATCTAGAGGAAGCTGAACAGACTGTTGACTTCACCTTCATCATCATCGTCATCTCAACAGGGTTTTTTTTTTTTTTTACTTTCATACAGTTTGTGAAATACATCAGAAGGGACAGTAAAATCACGAGGCCACATCTATAAGAGTAAAATTTAAAAAAAAATTAAATTTATAGGTTCCCCTCAGTAATTTCAATAATTAGCACATTTGGAATTCAAATTATACTTTTATAAAAAAGAAACACAAAAAACAAACATAAGATATCTTTGCAGCTAATGATATTTTGTTATTGTATATGTCTGTTCAGAGGATGAGACAACCTTATATTTATTTGTATTTGGGAAATAAAGAAAATATTTCTTTAATTTTAATTTTACTTTAGAATATATCTGCTTATCAGACATTTAAAAACTTTTCCTCTTGTCATTTCACTGTTTTCTGTCCTGTTGAACATTAATAGTCCTAATTATTTAACACTGCAACACTGCTGTGCTTCAGTGGATGAGAAAGAAGATTCACTGAAGCTCAGCTGTGAGAGTTTCTCTGTGGTATATCAGTATTTGTCTCCATGCTGATTGGTCTGTTTTTACAGCTGTGGTCATGTGACTCTGAAGATTATTGCATCATAAATCGCTGCAGAGCCTCTGAAGAAAACAGCAGAAAAACTGAACCGATAATCTGCCTCAAAACATGTTGAGATGCTGAATCTACTAATGCAGCCAAGAATTTAAAATCTGTAATAATAATAATAATGATATTAATAATAACATGTCTGTTTTAAAAGAATCTTCTTTATCATATAAAAGCACATTTGCTGCTGAGACTGAGGATTGTGCAGGACGTGGAATGTTAAAGGCTGAAAGTCAACGTGACTGAATGTGGAGACACATCCAACTGTCCAACAAACACACACACACACACTCACACACAGAATCACTACAGTGATAACAGTGATTTAAACTCCATGTGGTTTGAATTCACTAGGTCAGCCATGAAAAAACAGTAACAGATGGGGTGTGTGTGTGTGTGTGTGTGTGTGTGTGTGTGTGTGTGTGTGTGTGTGTGTGTGTGTGTGTGTGTGTGTGTGTGTGTGTGTGTGTGTGTGTGTGTGTGTGTCTTTGTGTGTGTGTGTGTGTGTGTGTGTGTGTGTGTGTGAGTGTAATGTCAGTATGTTATGTAAGTGCTGTGGTGTCACTGAGCTGATCTCCTTGGTCTGTTTTAATCCAGTAGGTTGCCACTGATAAACTGACCTTCACCACTCACACATACACAGTTTGGAAACTAACATAATCAACACAGCATTATTTATTTATTCATTTTATTTATCATATTATATTACCATCACTACTAAACAACTGCTGTGTCATATTGAAATGAACATGGATCAGTCAATTATTTAAATTCCTTTCAATGCTTTTTTTAATTTCCTTTAAAATATGTGTCTGCAGGACCCGTAACCTCTCCGGCGGTTCTCCCAGGCCTCGACACTCCAAGAAGATCCACTTCATCAAAAACATGAAACAGTATGATACCAGAGGCAGCAGGTGGGTCTCACACACTCACACACACACACACACACACATACACACACACAAACAGTGAACAGCTATAGATGTTTGCATCTTCTTCTCAGATAAGCTTGAGTGAATGTGTGTTCTGGTTTTGTTCCGTATGAAGGTCTCCGTGTACCTGGTCCTGCAGGAACTCAGCTGTCTGTCACTCAACTTCGTTCTTCTTCTATTGTTTTCTATTCTGGTTCTTCCTCACAGGGACAATAAATCAGATCTGTGGGTCAGAAGAACAGAACAGACTCATCAGCAGATAATAATAGACCAGTGGCTGATTGTTGTAAAAATAGACTCGGCTCGGAGCAGTGAGCTGCTGTTTCTACACATTCTACCAAGTGAATCTGTGGAAGAGCAGAACACGTCTGGTTCATCGTCCTGAGGTCACGGGAGATTTTAAATGGGTCAGAAACTAAAAAAAAATCTACATCTTTAACAGATGATCTTCCAAAAAGCTGTTATATTATTTGCAGTGTTTTACTGTACTGTCGTTTATTCAAGCAGTTATAACTGTTATCAAATACATTAATATGTATATCTGC
Source organism: Lepturacanthus savala (assembly GCA_030544235.1). Taxonomy (NCBI): domain Eukaryota; kingdom Metazoa; phylum Chordata; class Actinopteri; order Scombriformes; family Trichiuridae; genus Lepturacanthus; species Lepturacanthus savala. The sequence goes on from CM060480.1 coordinate 30,770,251, forward strand.
ACATAACTGCATTAGTGTTATAAACATGTTATAAAACAAAAGTTTAATATTTCAATTTACAGAACGTTTTTATGAAAGTGAAGTGAGGATGTTTGTTGAGGATGAAGTGAGGCCAGGTGTAGTGTTCCTGTCTGATTCACGTTATTAGGAGTATTATTATAGTATAATATTATTATATTATTATAGTACTGTATGAATCTAACTTTAACTCTTGACTCTGACTTTTGATTCTGACTCTTGACTATAATTCTGACTCTGAATCTTGACTCTGACTTTTGACATTGACTCTGACTCCTGACCACTGACTCTGACCCCTTACCGCTGACTCTGACTCCTGACCTCTGACTCCTGACTCCTGACCACTGACTCTGACAAGGAGGTTTGATCCTTCTGCTGCAGCAGCTTCAGCTTCTGGCTCCTCGTGTGTCTGCTGGACGGAGGAGGAGCATTTATATTTATATGCTGTGAGAACTAAACTGTGTACTTTGGTTCCTTTTTCTTTTCCCTCTGATGACAAATCACTTTATTAGACAGTTTCATTGCAGGAATAAATAATAAATGAGGAAAAAGAATTCCAGCCTTCGGGTGACGTCACTTCTTCAGTTTAACCAGGATCATGTCAGTATTTGTTTTAAACGTCTTTACAGACAAAATGTTCAACAACAGAGCAACAGATGGAAGATGAATTTTTGTAAAGATCAGATCCTGATCAAGATGAGGGGAGAGGCCAGGAGGCAGGGCAGTGGGCGGAGCTACACGGGTGCTGTAATATAAACATAGACAACAATCATTGTTTATTTATTTTCAAGATGTGAAAATCTGACAAGTGAAACCTTTTCAAAAGCTCTTGGAAATGTGGGCCAGAGATAATAAATAATGATTACTTTGCTGATATTCCATTAAAATACATGGCACCACTACATAACCGCAGTCAAATAAAAATGATGTTTAAACAACTTAAGAATCAATGAGTTCCCTGATAAACCAGCAACTGTAACAATGTCTAATCTAATGCAAAAGTGAACATTCAGTTTAAAATCCATTTAAAATCAACACAAGGCCAATGATGGGCGACACGGTGGCGCAGGGGTTAGCGCTGTTGCCTCACAGCAAGAAGGTCGCAGGTTCAAGACCTCCTTGGTCCGGGGTCTGCGACCTTTCTGTGTGGAGTTTGCATGTTCTCCCCGTGTCTGCGTGGGTTTTCACCGGGTACTCCGGCTTCCTCCCACAGTCCAAAAACATGCTCAGGTTAATTGGAGACTCTAAATTGCCCGTAGGTGTGAGTGTGTGAGTGAATGGTGTGTGTGCCCCACGATTGGCTGGCGACCATCTGGGGTGTATCCCTGCCTCTCGCCGTAACGCGCTGGGATAGGCTCCAGCAGACCCCTGCGACCCTAATGAGGAATAAGCAGGTATAGAAAATGACTGACTGACTGACTGACAAGGCCAATGATGTTAGGAATATACAGTATATATATATATATATATATATATATTACATATATATTACTCTGACTGTGTTTTCACTCCCTGTCTGTGGTTTCTGAGCCAAACAATGACTGTAAACATTTTCCTCTGAGACGTAAAACAGGTGTCAAATCCGCATTTTCCCCAGGGATTTATCACACACACACACACACACAGATAAAGCTGCAAGTCTATTAGACCAGTGTTAAGTGTGTATTTGTGTTGCTAAAACATTGAGTCCCTGATGATGATTCGTTCTCTAAAGATAATCAAACCAAGAAGGACAAACTCTTCATGTTTGAATGAGGTGCTTTATTAGTCCACATGTTTTTGTGTGACACTCAACTCCAGGAATATAATGTCTGACAAGATGAATCCTGATTCACTTCTGTAGCAAGAGGCTCAAACACCTACTGCATCTATGACATTACACCATTAGACCTTAGACCTTAACCAGACCTAAGAGTAGAATAGAAACTCTTCTGTAAATAACCTTCATGGACATTTGAGTATAGATTTCTGATTTTTTAATAATAATTTATTAAATTATTTTAAGAGCAGAGGGGAAACGGTGTATGAACTTTAACTCTTCAAGGACTGAACCAAGCCCACAGTCCCACAGTGAGGAAAAGTTTAACATGCTCAGGAGACTATATAGCAACAACGGCAATAACAACAGTAACAACATTAACAACAAAAATAACAGAAACAGCAACAACAACAGTAACAGCAATAACAGTAACAATAACAGCAGCAACAGTAGCAACAACAACAGCACTAACAAAATTAATAGCAACAACAATAGTAACCACAATAACAGTAACAACAATAATAACAGTAACAACAGTAATGATAACGGTAGCAACAACAGTAACAACACAAATACACCAAAACACTTAACAGCAACAACAGCAGCAACAGTAATAACAACAGCAACAACAAGAGTAACCACAACAATAACAACAACAGTAACAACAGTAACCATGACGACAACAGCAACAACGAGAGTAACCACAACAACAACAGTAACAACAGCAGCTGCTCATGTGTTTTGCGTTTTCAGGATTGTGCTGATCTGTGCTAAGAGGTCTCTGTGTGCTGCCTTCTCTGTGCTGCCGTATGGGGAGAGCTTTTACCTCAGGTAACACACACACACACACTAACATACACACACACACACGTACACTAACAACCGCTCACTATTACATACACACTCTAGCACAAACACACTAATACACACACATAACACACACAACACACTAACACATGCACACTAACTCACACACACAGACATAACCCAGACACACAGTTGATAATGGAGCTGATGATGATGAAGATGCTGAAGAACTAAAAGTTTCATTTTAAGCTGTTCAGTGTCCAGTTTGTTGGTTAATTGATATAATAGTAATTGATGAATAAATGAATTAATGAGTAAGTTTATAACAGAATCTTGGTCAATTTTCTCAGTGACCCAACGTTAAATCATCCCAGGAGGAGACACTCATCTGGAAACATCTCCGCCAACCTGGAGATGCTGCCTGGACTGGAGGGATTCCACCTGGACACCTACGGCAGGGTAGCACAAACACATGCACACACACATATAAATATATACACACACAAACACAGACAGATGTAATGATCACTGAATGCTTCAATTCAAGAGACTTTATTGACATGAACAAATAAATAAATAAAAATTTTGTTGCCAAAGCAGTTGATAGCATAACATTCATATCAACATATAAACACATAAAACACAGTGGTGTAACAGTCACATATTCATATGATTATTGTATTATTATATTATCATATTATGTCTGTCTCTCTCTCAAATTCAAAGTCATGAAGCTTTATTGGCATGAACAAATAAGAATGTTGTTACCAAAGCAATACAATGCAATACAATATAGAACGTTTATGTCGCTTATGTATACACATGAGTAACAATCACATATTCATGTCACATAATTATTAATCATCATCATATTTATTTATGATTCTAATGAATCTCTCTCATCTCCCTCTGTCAGTCAGTGTCGTACGCTCAGTTCCTTTACTCCACTAACGCTCTGGTGAGACAAAAGCCGTCGTCCACCAGTGACCTGACGCTGCAGCTTCCTGTGTCCAGGAGCACACACAGCATGTCGGGCAGGAGCTGCCCCCCCAGCAGACTCAACAGCACTGTGGGCCTGGACCTGGGTACACACTCGCACACACACACACACACACACACACACACACACACACACACATTCACACACTCACACACACACTCTGTGATCACCAGAGAACTGTGGTGTCACTTTTATGAAATTAAATGTTCAAAGGTGACGTCTAGAGTCGGATCAATGAGTTGAATTTACAATTATAATTAATTAATTATTCAATAAATTAATTATTATGCCCTTAAATGCACTACAGTAAAGTAAAATTAAAAGACAGCATTTATTAATTGATAAAATGTGATTGATAAAATGAAATGTGTGTATTTATTTACATCCCCATTTGATTTCCATTTTAGCAATTGATGAATGCATTAAACGTGATACTAATTAATGAATTGATTCAGTTATTTATGTATTGTAGATTGTGTCGGTATAGTTCAGGTCTCTGGTCTCTGGTCTCAGACCAGCCCCAGGTTGTAGCTCTAGGACTAAATGTGAAGAGAAGAACAATGAGATAAAACAGGACTGATGCAGCTGCTTTATATTAAACCCACACATGCACACACCCCTGTATTACCCTCCTACCCTCCTCTCTGATGCAGAACCTTTCATTAATACAACAGCTGTGTGTGTGTGTGTGTGTGTGTGTGTGTGTGTGTGTGTGTGTGTGTGTGTGTGTGTGTGTGTGCGTGTGTGCGTGCGTGCGTGCGTGTGTGTTTAGTCTTGTGAGGAATCTTCACTTACTTCATTTTGTTTTGTTCTGAGCGCAGAGACCCAGATTTTACTGTCACGGGCTAAACAAACCAGGAAATCTTCTCATTTAAGGAGCTGAAAGGGAAAACTGTGAATTGATTGAATGATTTATTTCTGTCGATCGACTAATCACACACATCAGATCAATCAATGCTCTAATTCTCTAATATTCTAAAATAAATCAGTTGATTAGTTATTGCAATCTCATCTAATCAGTATTTCCTCTAGGTTTTTTTTTCAGTAGCGGCAGCAGACTCTCAGTGAAATAAAGGACCATTGACTTGCAGATTTTACTTTTACAAGGAATTTTTTTTAAATGCAGTCAGCAGTTAAATAATGGCATTAATGTTAGCTTAATGATTCAGTTAGTTCAATTAGTTTCAATTAGTTTATTCATGTTAGCGACACTAAATTGTCACCAAGGCAAATTAACCGAAGTTGTTACCTAACATTAGCTGTCGATATATAATATATATCAATATATTGTGAACGTCTGTTTACTTCTATCTATCTATCTATCTATCTATCTATCTGTCTAACCAACCATTAACAAAGCAAACACAACAACCAATCATTATTTCTGATTTGTGTGTGTGTGTGTGTGTGTGTGTGTGTGTGTGTGTGTGTGTGTGTGTGTGTGTGTGTGTGTGTGTGTGTGTGTGTGTGTGTGTGTGTGTGTGTGTGTGTGTAGGTCTGGAGGATGTGATGGACTATGACCCGAACCTCCTCAGTGACCCTCAGTGGCCTTGTGGGAAACACAAGCGTGTTCTGATCTTCGCTTCTTACATGGTGAGAATGTTTTTCTTTATGAACCTGAAGCACAGAGACAGCTGTTATCTGTAGCTACAGTGAGCTAACTGAGCTAACACACACACACACACACCTGAACACTCACCTGTGAAGAATCAAAAACCATCAAACTATGGTGCTTGATTTGGGTTGTATATGTGTATGTGTATGTGGTTGTTGTTCATTTGAAAAAGTGATTGGAAAGTAAAATTCCAAGTTTCAATATTGGGGAAAAAAATAATAATAATTATTGTCATTTGAATACATGTTTTTATACAAATCTTTTCATTTTACAGTTTCATATTTTTGTTTCGGTTTTCAAATCCTATTTTTTCAGTTTTAAATCCTTCTTTCAGTTACATCAATTTTTTTTTCAACTTCAGAGGTTTGACCCTCATTTTTCATGTGGGCGTGGTGTCAGGGGGAGGGGAGTGGTCATAATGATTGACAGCTGCTGTGTGACGTTAATTTCACATCATGGCTACTGTTCCTTCAGAAGATGCCACTGGAACCAGCGCACAAGTAAGAAAATTTATTAATGGGTTCGAGATGAATGCAAAAGGGGGGTCAGAAGTCTGAAGTTGAAAAAAATGACCTGAAATTGAAAAAATGAGATTTAAAACTGAAAAAAAATTAAACTGTAAAAAATAAAAGATTTGAATGAAAACAGATAATTTATTCAAATAATATTTTTTTCCAAGTTTCAATATCAAAACTTGGCATTTTACTTTCAAATCACTTTTGAATAAAACATATGACCCCAATCAAGCAACATATGAAACAGCAGGACTCATCTGTTCACCTTAATGCACCTGCAGCAGCTTGCTCTCCATAGGAGCAGAAAACACACACACACACACACACAGAGCTTTTACATCATTATTAATCATCCTATCCCACAGCAGCTTAGTTTTTATCCCTCCACTGAGAAGAATTAAACACACACACACATACACTCTGTCTGTCTCTCACTCTCTCAATTCCATTCAATTAGCTTTATTGGCATGAACAAACACAATAACACAATAATAATAAAATACAATATGTAAAAATTCATATTACATATAACATACATATAGGGGTCTAACAGTCACACATTCGTATGACATATGATCATCATATTACATGTTAATATTATTATTATCATTATTTTATTAGTACACGTTTTATCATATGGCATGTTATTTGTATATTATTATTAGTGATGCACCGATCCAGGTTTTTCCGATCCAATCCAATACCGATCCATGGGCTGAACATATCGGCCGATATGTACAGGAAATTTGTACAGAAAGTCAGACTAACTGTGTGCCTGGCAGGTCTATTGTTGACAATGTGTCTTTAATTCGGGACATTTTATATGACTCTGGTTCTTTGGGTTTAGATGTACCGTTATCTAGAAAATCATGGACCCAGATCTCATAGCTATGATCATCAGGACATTGAGATTATTGGAGGACTTAGTACGTCATTTACAGTGAACAGAGGTGTTCAACAAGGCTGTTCATTATGTAGAATGTTGTACGCTTTGTCTCTGCTACTTATACTATGGTCTGACATTGTTGGTTTTATTTTACTAGGTTTTAAGAAGGCACATATTTTATCTACATATGCTGATGATGTTTTAGTCATAGTTGCCAACCAGAATGAGGTAGGACACTTGTGGAACTATGTGAATGATTTGGGGTTGCTAACATATGATGACCTCAGGCTCTTCTTTTCCTGCCAAAGGAGGAAGGGGGGCACCTAAAGAGCAGGATAGCATATTTTCGTGTCCGATTCATACAGAAGTATCTTACAGTAGCAGGAGATTTTTTGGATTTTTGGGGGGAACAATTCCAAAATTTTAAAGCATGGACTTTGAGTAAAGTGAAAGTGTAGGAACCTGCTTCTTGTCTGTACTGACTTTTGGAGGAACCTCTGGTCAGTGGGGCTTGGATGGATGTTCAGGACAGTTTGACACCAAGCCTCTGTAGCACATTGCACCGCTGGACTGAGGACTCTGAGGAGGCTGGTGGATGCAGCTGGGCTGAGACTGACGGACGCACACACTGGCTGCTCTGCTGAGTCTCACATCAGTCCAACACATACATCACATCATGAAGCACTGGGCTGACAGACTCTCCATGGAGGAAATGGAACTGTTGAGGATCTACTGGGAGGGGGAGGAAACCCCAGATACAGAGGATCCTTTTCCAGACTTGGAACTGTAGAGCAGGGATGTCCAAACTTTTTGCAAAGGGGGCCAGATTCGGTGTGTTAAAATGTAGGGGGCCGACCTTGGCTGATGTTCTCTACATAGGACAACAATATACTGTATTTAAACAAATTTTAGCAAGCCATTCTGTGTTTCACATTTCCTTTTTTATTTCAATTTCAACAATCTTAAACATGTCTTTTGGTTCATTTGAAACATGCATATCATATACAATTGAATATTAACTTTTTTAACTAAAAATCTTGAAAACTATAAAACTAAAACAAAGTTTTTTTTTAACTTTTGTAACTATAAATGTTGATTTAAATGTTTTTTCTGGAGTGAAAACTGATAATTTGTCTGAATTTATAACTGATTTTGATCCTCAAAAAACTAAATTTCTTCAGAGACTTACTATAAATGACAAATGACTTGTCTGCATTAATGTGACGGGTGATACTGAGATCTGGACTGCAGCACATAGGCCAGGTCTGCGGCATTTCTTTTTGTTTGCACCGTTTCATAACTTTCTATGTGTTATTGTATTCTTTAAAATACTTGATTTGTTTTGTTGCAGATCATAATGTATTGTCTTTTTAGCATCCTCTAGTTCAGCTCCATATCAAACCTGGGGCTACATGGCCTAAATATAACACATTGACAAGTACAGTCACATAGCAACAGTAAACACTGACTTTTTTTATTTACCTGTTCCTTCTTGTATTGTTTTTCGTATTCCTACTTGTGGTAACTTGTCAAAACAAAGGACCACAAACACCTATGTTGAGTTTAACTTTTTATCGAGATATACAAAACAATACATCCCTTCCAGTTCTAGGGAGAACTCACGCATGCACGGAAATTTCACTCTTCTTCAGTAAACCTTCTTGCCGGGCACAATGATCACAAAGCGGCACCCACTGGATAAACAATCAATTGCCCCCCTAATTACCTTTGCTTCACAACAGTCCTCTTCTTCGTATTCTTCTTCTTTGCTCACATAAAAAACTTCAATTGCACCACCAATAATAGTCCCGGTAACTCACTTCTGTTGTGGAGTTTTCTTTCATTTGCAGCGCCATGTTTTTTATTTGCAGCGGCGTTTCTTATTTTTGCAACGCTGTGTTTTTTATTTGCAGCGGCATTTCTTTTTGTTTGCAGCGCCGTTTCTTTTTGTTTGCACTGTTTCTTTTATTTGCAGCGGTGAGGGTTCCTGGCCACAATGTGTTTAGTCTACATGCGGGCCAGACGTTTTTGATTTTATGACAGAGGCTGCGGGCCGGATGGAATTCGACCATGGGCCGCATTTGGCCCCCGGGCCGGACTTTGGACATGTCTGCTGTAGAGTCACTTCAATGGCTGTTCGGCTTCAGCCACAAACTTTCAATGGTCAATGTCTGAATTGTTATAAAAGCTCAGGTGTGTTTACTCAGGTGTGTTTACTCCATCAAAGCCTCTGGATATTCTGAGGCTGAATATGAATGAATAATCTGATTTGACTTTGTGTTTTGAAGTGTTTGCTGCACTTTACTAGACATCACTCATTAATCAGTACAGACATTAATCATATATATATTCATCTTTTTCTTCTTCTCTTCTCCCTCCATCTCTCCTCTTCCTCCAGACGACTGTCATCGAATACGTCAAACCATCCGACCTGAAGAAGGACATGAACGAGACGTTTAAAGAGAAATTTCCTCACATCAAACTTACGCTCAGCAAGATACGCAGGTATTGATCCTCCTGGGTCATCCTCAGATCCTTCTTATGCCGCCCTTAGCTCCTCCTCAGATCCCCCTCAGATTCTCCTCAGGTTTTCAGGAACATAGGAACATGTCTCTATTGTGTGTGTGTGTGTGTGTGTGTGTGTGTGTGTGTGTGTGTCAGTCTGAAGCGGGAGATGCGGGTCGTTGGGGACGACTGTGGCCTGCAGCCCGTCACCATAGCAATGGCGTTTGTTTACTTTGAGAAGTTGGTGCTGCAAGGTCGACTCAACAAACAGAACAGGTGAGTAACACTCTGGTAACAACACATCTGTGTGTGGAATTGATCCATTAATTAACAACTGTAACATTAATTAGCGGTTATTAATCCATTAATTACCAACTATAACATTAATGTAGGGGTGGGACTTGATTTTAAAAATTGCTTAAAATCACTGATAGTGGTCCTGAGAAATTCATCAGTGTTTCTAATGTTGATTTACTGTAAAATACCAAATATTCACAGGGCTTCAATTACCACAGGCCCCCTTTAAACTCTGGGTGCAGGTGTATATTTTGACAAATAATCCCTGGTTCCAAATAAATGCTTTATTGAAAAGAAAATCAAGATAGAAGACGTGACCACTGATGCTGCACGTCTGCATTCAGACCAAAAGCTGTGTGGTTTAGGTCTGTTTTCCTTTAGAATGCATCTATTACAATTACAGTGGCAATTGTACACCAGGCAAAAAAAAAGTCCGGCACAAGACAAAAAAAAGAGAAAAAACACATCCCCTTAAATAACACAGAAACCAGACTGTATGTTTTTTTTGCCTGTTTTTTTCTTTTGTTCTTGTATCAGGATGCAGCGTGTGTTTGGAGCTCATCGATATAAAAAGAAAATAATTTTATAGCAAATGTTGAAGCACAGGTGACAGAAAAAAAAATCTTCCCTTAAATAACACATATTCCAGACTTTTTTGTTCTTTTGACTGTTTTTCTTTCTGTTTTTATCTGATTTATTTTTTACCTGTATTCTTTGACCTGTATGATACATTCCTGTGGTTTGGCATGTAAACTGTTTAAATGCAATAATATTTTTAACTCATTTATTTACAATTAAAAAATCATTATTAACCCGTCAATGTCCCACCCCTACATTAATCATCAATAATTAATCCATTAGTTAGCAGATTCATCATTAAAGCTGCTGGATGAATTTGTTTCCAGTGGAGCTGAACATCATAACTTGATGTCAAACAGAATCAGAAACTGTCCCCAAAAACTACATTTCCCATCATGCAGCTCTGTTCATCCCACAACTGTAGAACTGGCTCCATCTAGTGTTTGGTTCCAATAATAACAGCTGTTCTGATGTTGTTAGGGTGATTTATCAATTATTGATCCGTCTGTCAGTGTAATTCATCAGTTATTAATTAGTTCGTTAATGCCATTCATTGGTTATTGATCTATCTGGTAGTTTGATTCATCAGTTATTGATCCATGTCGTGTGATTCATTAGTTATTGATCTGTGTCATGTGATTCATCAGTTATTGATCCATCTGTTAATGTGATTTATCAGTTATTGATCCATCTGTTAATGTGGTTCATCAGTTATTGATCCATCTGTTAATGTGATTCATCAGTTATTGGCATATTTTATCTAATTCATTTCCAGACACTATAGTCAGAATTACTGTTTTCAGTTATTGTTACAAATTACCGTTATCAATTACCAATATTAATTCCAGTTTTCATTCACTGTCGTTAATTTACATCATCCGCTACTGTTGTCAATTGCAGATATCACAAGTCAAGTCGATTTGATTAGTTTGTTTTCAATTGGTCTTTTCCCACTTATCCATGTTCACAGGGGCAGCAGCTTCAGCAGTTTTATTTATATAGCCCAAAATCATATTCCCCCAATGGGTTTTACAGTTTATACAACAGAACATCCCCCGTTCTTAGACCCTCACATCGTACAAGGAAAAACACCTGAAAGGGAGAAAAAAAATGGAAGAAACAGAATAACAGAGGAGGATCCCTCTTCCAGGATGGACAGGCTGCAATAGATGAAGTGTGCATAGGATGGAAATAATACATTAAAACAGGAAAAGTTGAGTATGATATTAAATAGATAACAGAAATATATTTAATAGCTTCAATTACTTTTTTCTGTTACTGTTATTAATTATAGTTATTATTTTCAGTTCATTTGATCAGTTATTGTATTCGGTTAGTGTTATCAGTTACTATTATTAATTACTGTTATCAGTGGTGGTGATGATGATGATCATGATCATGATGACGATGATGATAATGTTGTTCTACAGGAAGCTGGTATCTGCTGCCTGCCTCTTATTGGCTGCTAAGATCAGCAGTGACCTCAAGAAACAAGAGGTCAAACACCTCATTGATGTAAGACACACACACACACTAATTATGTCTCTTTAATAATCACATTTACAAGATTCCTGTTGTCTGATGGTTGTGTGTGGTGTTTGTGTAGAAGCTGGAGGAGCGGTTCAGGATCAGCAGGAGGGAGCTGATCTCGTTTGAGTTCACCATCCTGGTCGCCCTGGAGATGGCGCTGTACCTCCCTGAGAGTAAAGTCATGCCTCACTACAGGCGGCTGGTGCAGCTGCAGCAGTTATAGCCTTAGCACTCCTCTCCTCCTCCTTCACACTGTGACTCCTCCTCCTACTCCTCCTCTCCTCCTCCTCACTGTGACTCCTCCTACTCCTCCTCTCCTCCTCCTCACTGTGACTCCTCCTCCTACTCCTCTCCTCCTCCTCCACACTGTGACTCCTCCTCCTACTCCTCCTCTCCTCCTCCTCACTGTGACTCCTCCTCCTCCTCCACACTGTGACTCCTCCTCCTACTCCTCCTCTTCTCCTCCTCACTGTGACTCCTCCTCGTCAACAACACACCAAAGATCAAACAGTCTCCACACCTGTCGCCCTCCAAACACCAACCTGACATCATGTGATGAATGTTCAAAGGGACATTAACATCTGCCAGAAAAACATCTGGAAACTAAGCCGCTGATGGTTCTGGTTCAGTTTAGCATCTGTGCAGAGCAACATAATCTCTCCTCCACATCCACATGAAACTGTGGTGACCAAGTCACATGATCTCCATCAGTCAAAAAAGTCAAGTCTGTTTTATTTGAAAACCTCAAAATCAGAACAATTTTTACATCCTGTACATCAACACATCATTAGCTTTTCTTAGAGTCTCCATCAGACACTAAAACTCCCCAAAAAAGAAGATGGAAGAAGGTTGAGGAAGAGGAACAGAGGAGGATGTTTCCTCAGAGGAAACACTGATGTTGTTGTTTCATACCAATCAGAACAGCATTTTTTGTTACTTTCACTAATCCTTTTTAATTGTGTATCTGCGGTTCAGGTGTTTAGGCATATTTGGTTTAGAATTGTCAAATGTCACTCAGCAGTGGTGATGAACGGACGTCTCAACTTCTCCATGAAACAAAGCACTGATCCATCCACCCAACACCTGCTGCTGTTGAGAAAAGTGGAACATCCACTGAACTACCTCACCACGTATGTAACCATGATTCTATGTATCCTAACAACAACACAGAACAACAACAGAGCCGTTGGCGGCGGCTCCACAGCTTCCTGTTGTGTGGATGCAGGACGACATGTTAGATTTGTCTCGACAGTTTAAAGACGAGCTGCTGTTACTCAGCTTTAAATCTGAAATCATCAGACAATCATTCACTGAAAGAAAGAGGCTGATTGAAGTTAGTCTGAAGTTATGAGTATAGAGGAGATGAAGTCACATCTCATATCACACAGACCTTTAGTCTGTGTGACATCACTTCCTGTTTTATTGACCTGCACCTTCCTGTTTGGACTCCATTGACACCATTGAATTTCTAGCACTGATTGTTTTTTCATTTAAATAAATGCTGAGCCTTCATACCTATGCAGTCAAAACAGCAGAATTTATGCAAATGTTCTCATGTGAACAAAGATTAAAAAAAACAACTAAAAATACATTTTATTGTTTTGTCTTAATGTAAGTAATCAACTTTTTCAAAACTTTCCCTACTGGGATTCTTTAGTTATTTTTCCCTTGCATGTCAAGGAAACCAAATTAGTTGAGTTCGCTTTTGTTGGAATTTGCTTAAGGTCAACCCCCATTTTGACTTCAAATTACTGGACTTTTTTATTGGTAATGTTCACAAATTCAGAATCAAAAACTCAAATTTTAAAATACTCAAGATCCTAAAATTTTAGTAAAAAAATATATATATATATATTAATCTTTTCAATTTAAAATTCAATTTTTTAATTCAGAAAAAAAGTGATCTGAGAGTTGACAAATTTTTGATTCAGAATTATTTGTGAATATTGAACAATAAAAGTGAAAACAAGTTTGTGAGTTGAATTTAGAGATTGAAAAATCTATTTAAATAAAAAAAAAAATAAATGAATAATAACAATTCAATGCTAGAAATTCAATGACTTGTAGAATCTGGAGACACTTTATTTCCTTATCCTGCACCAGTCGACTGTTAACACTCAACTCAGAGTCACATCCTCAGCAGCTTTAAATGCCTTGAGATGTTGTAGAAGAGGAACGTTTTATCCCGTCTCTCTGAACTCATGTTGTCATCCTGACTCTGCGTCTCCAAGGAAAAAATATCACCCTTGCGTCCTGGAGGAGTTTTTTTTCTTCGCCATGTTTGTCGGCTTCTTTTTGTTGTTTAAATTCGGGGACTGAAGTCGAGAGTGTGACGCTGACGCCGTGTCTAAGGCTGATAAACAGGACTAAACACAGCAGCTGATGAATTAAAATTCGGATTAACGACACATCAGCAGCTGCAGCAGAAATGTCCTGTTCAACTTCCTGTTTCACTGTGAACACCTTTCTGTTTCTGAACACTTTTAAGCTTCACTGATGTTTATTCACTCTTATCATGAAAGGGAGAATCTTTAACCAATCAGAGGCCTGCACACAAACACTTCCTGTTTGGCCTCTGTTGTTTTTGCACTTTGCCTTTTTACTTCACAATCCTGACTCACTAAGCAGCCACTAATAATATTTTTCTATGTGAATTATATTTATTGTGTAGTTGTGTAATGTAAAGTGAAGGTTATTTATAGCAGATAATCAGGTTTTAAATCACTGAGCAGAACTTTTCTTCCTCTGCTGTTGTTTTCTCCACATGACATTGGAGCAGGAGACTAAACATCAGCTGATACAAACAAACAACAGAAGTGTGGTTATGATCAGATGTGTAAACATTTCCCTCCTTAAAATCATGTGGGCCACTGGATTCTAAAAGATTCTAAAAGCTACTTACACGATTTAATAATCCTGATCATTTCTACATCAGAACATGTTGATGTTCTGTGTTTAGGCCACACACTATTATTAAAATGCAAAAAAACAAACAAGAAAACATTTCCATTGGAGTTTTGTCGAAGTTTGTCGACATTAATAAAACAGACTTCTCCTTTAAAAGGCCAAATCACTGCTGATGTTTGATGTTTTCTGTTCAACATCCAGTTCTGTCTCTGGAACTGAAGGAGGCTGCAGACATAAAGTTCAGTCTGCCTGAAAGATAAGAAATCACATCAAAAAAATCATTCAGAAACTGTTGTGTGGAATAATAAACTGAAAATAAAACGCAGGTTCAGTTCTTTTAAATGTCAGTTAGTTTTTTCTCCTGTTCTGATGAAAGTGGTGAAAATAACTCTTCAGTTTAAAAAGGAAAAAGTAACTTTAGCAATAAGATAAACCAACAGTTCTACACACACGTCTCTATATTAGAGATCTGAGATGATTCTATGCAGCTTTTATTCTGTTTACCTTCATCATCTTCATCCTCCTACGTCTGTGCCACATCCTTTATTTAAACCTCACACTCATGTTTGTTTCATTTCAAATATATTTTATTCTTCTTAGAGCTGAAACAGCTGAAAAGGGAAATATTTACTTTACAATAAGTGTTTGTTTTCATTTATATCCATTTCATTTTATATTTAAGTTAATTCTAAATTATGTTTATTGGGTTTTTGTATTTGTGTTTTTCATGGACCTGAAGTAAATTTTATTTATATTCAGCTGTCTGTTGTCCACATGTAGAATGAAGATGACGTCACTGATTAGAGAAGTTTGTATTTTTTTATAACGTGACATTAAACCTTCAATATCAACCTGCAGCTGTTCACTGTGTAGTATCTGATATTGAGAATTGAAAATATTTATTTAAAAGAGGTATTTTGTAAAAGATTGAAGACCAGATGCTGTTAGAACTGCCGACGTTTAATATGTTCACTTTATTTTCATTAAAATATGTCAACAGCTTTTCTTGGATTCTTTCACTCAGTTGATTTTCTTTGACGTTTGGGTCTGAATGATGAGATAAAGACTGAAGAGTGAAGTGAAGAAGTGGAAAAACAGGCTGAAAACAGCTGGTCCAGATGTTTAGTGTTTCTCAACACACACACACACACAGACTGACATTTGCTGATATGCGGTTCCTCTTCCAAAACGCAGATAGAAACATTTTGATCCTGATCCTCATGCTCAAGGACCCACAGAGGTTTGAATATGCGGTCAACTTGTTGAAAGAGCATAGGAAAGACAGGTCGGTCATTACAGGGGTTGGTTGGTGTCACAGCCATGACAAAGAGGGAGATACACCATTGTGAGAATTAATTAATGTAGTTTATTCAACAGAAAACAGATACTAAACACAAGATCAACACCGCATGAGATGTGGATATCAGAGAAATAAGCATGAGGTGTATGTGTGTCTGTCGTAAGATGCACAAACTAATCAGAAGTTTATGAGCAGAGCCGAGCAGAGAGTGATCAGCAGGCTGATTTTATAGGCTGGTAGACACTAGGCCCAGGTGTCACAGTATGAGGCACTGATTGACATGCTGCTGAAACGGCGAGATGCAATGCTACCCCACAACCACAGGGGGCAGCACAGTCGGCTATAGGGGTCTGATTTCTGGACCCTATGGTGGTCACAGACAAACAAATGTGACCCCAAAATGATTGTCAGATAATGATGATAATCTGCACTAATCTAATATGTTAAAACATTTGGAAGTTTTTTGATGAGAGAACAACAATGAATCACCTGAAGCAGGTAAAACAACAGGATGAATTAATGTCACAGAAATGACACTTACACTTTATATACGCTTAATGCCATGGAAATGAACATTCTAGTGAAAGCTGTAATTTTGCTGCTGAGAGTCTCAAAGTTATCACTGTGATATAATAACTATATCCTGTCTATAATGTGATATTATCGATGGAGCTGCTGCCTCATTCAAACATACATACCTGTCATCCTTTGCACTGCACCTGCATTAACTCAGCCATGTTCTATTCACTGCTGCTACTCTTATGGTAATTTAAATTTTGTTTGTCAAGAAAGAAGAGGTATGCTTAATTCTAAAAGAACTTGACCCAAGGGGTGTTAAACTCAGGAAGGAGACGGCTCCATCACCGAAGCTACTTTGCAAAAGGGCCCAATTATATTTGGCATTTGGACGCTTATGACAAACTGAAGCCATTTGGCATCTGTATCAATGGCTGCACTGACGGCTTTTCCTGGAAAATTATCTGAATGAATGCACCACCAGCAGTGACCCAAAAATCATTGGAGGCTACTACATGGAGGCACTCCAGAGATTCAGTGGTTGTCCAAGGATTGTCAGGGGCGACTGGGGCACAGAGAATGTTAAAGTCAGAGACTTTCAGCATTTTCTCTGTCATAACAATCAATAGAATTCTACATCTCTCTGTTTAATGATCGTGGCTTGTTCGATGGTGCATATTTGGACAGAATCCTAGTTCAGTTCTCCTTCATGGGAATCATTCAGGTAAAAATATATCATATATTGATATATTACTAACCCTAAAACCTACTTTCATCTTAAACTGTGTCCCACACATGATTTTGTGTTGTTACATTCTTCAATGAGCAGCTGTCCACATGCCTTAATCACTGTCATCAATGTGGCATGTGTCTGCAATAGGGGTGTGACGAGATCTCGCGAGATGTGATTTGACGAGATTGCTCGTCGCGTTAAAATTCTGTCTCGCGAGATTTATCCAGCCAGAATGACGGAAAACACGGGTATTACTATTGACGACGCCCCGCCACTTTTAAATCGTTTGTTTGGCAGCATTTTGGGTTCCTGGCAGAAATGATAAATGGTAAGACACGGACAATATGCAGAGACTGTATGCAAACAATGCCGTACAGCACGGTGTACGGCGCGGCGCATGCGTGGTGCTCCGCCGAGCCGTTCACTGAACTACTTTCCTCGAAGTGGGTGCGAGTTCACTGATCCGCTTCCCTGTTAGTGGGTGCGAACAGTTCACTGAACCATTTGCCCGTAGGTCTGAGCCATTTAGTGAACAGCTTCCCGTGAAATAGTTCTGAACGAATCCACTGAATGACTTTAAGGGGAAGCCGTTCAGTGTACGGTTCGTTCTTGTACTGTCGGTGTATGTGTCTTTTTTTTTTTAATTATATAGCTTTTTAAAACTCAGACATTTTACAGTAAAGGTTGGTTAAAAACAAGAACTCAAAGTCACTTTACATTAAAAGCTAGTTAAAATTAGTTAACAATAATACTGATATTATTAATAATAACAAAAAATATTGTTATAAGTATTACCCTTATTAAAATAACCAATGAATCAGAAATCATTTTTGTTTATTATATTATATACATATACGCATACATATACACACACGCTCTCTGCACCCCCCCCCGTGCGCGCTGAACGAAATGAACGGATCTTTTTACTGAACGATCTGAACTGAACTACTTCTTCAAAGTGAACGACAATTCCCATCACTACAACTCAATTAAATAAAAGTCTGTTGTCTAGGCATTCATATAATTTGTAATTTAGTTTTCTTCGTCCTGATCTCGTGAACCCAATCTAGGGTCTCGTCTCGACAGCTGAGCGTCTCGTCACACCCCTAGTCTGCAATAATAATTCATAAAATGGCTCTAATGGTTATTTGAGCATGAAGGCGCTGCACACCGGTCTGCCATATCGTGTCATGTCAATCATTTCATTGTTTGTGTTCACAAGCACAACAATAGGGCTAAAACATTTTTTTTTCCCCATTTTGGATTATTTCTCCTTGGAAAAAGGTTTGACCTGTCACTATGTGCACACTGACTGTTAAAGAAATTAAAGCGATTGTTGTGTATTTTTGACATGAATCTGTACAGCATCCCTATCAGCAGTGTCATGCACTCACACTGACTTACCCCCAACAGTGTCCTGTGAGCTGAGTTCTGGTCCAGTCAAAACGAAAGTAGTCCGGCAGGTTTCCAGGGCCACTAAAATAAAATGTCTTTCTTCTCAAAACAGCATGCGTTCAAAAGAGTGATTTGTTTGCATGACAAAACCAATATCGATGAAAAAGTCACACCTCGTAATCACTTGGTCATACTTTCTCTCCCTTCGTATCTCTGCGTACTGCCGCAAGACGACCAGAGCTACGTCCGTCACAGGAAAGCGATGAAATCCGTGAGAAGATTCAGTCACATCTCTGTTGCTACAGCCTGGGGAGTCAATGGAGGACCTCAGCTATTGATGCAGGACTGACGACATTGGGAATAACTCAACAGACACCAACTAGTCAGCACCGGTCATAAATATGAACTCAGGGGCAGAGGTGTTGGGTGAGTCTTTATTTCAGGCAGAAAGATCCCTCGACAGAGTGAGGCTATGAAAGTCAGGCCCAGGCTAGGGAAAATGAAAATCACTCCTAAGAGGGAAAAAGGCTAATCTGTTCTATCAAATTTATCAAACTCAAAATCACTCTTTGCAAGGAAAAACAAAAAGGCTAAACAACATTAACTGAATAAATCCTGATTATTAATCTACTCTATTAAAGTTATCCAAATCAAAATCACTCATAAAGAGGAAAACAAAAGGGCTGAAAAAACATTAACTGAAATCATCGAGTCCTACTTTATACTATAAAACTTATCCAAATCAAAATCGCTCATAAAGAGGAAAACAACCGGCTGAAAAACATTAACTATACTAACGAGGGAAAACAAAAGGCTACGCTATAAAACTACAGAAAATCACTCTTAGGAGGTCCAAAATACAAAGAAACACGCACAACAAGGCTATGGCTTTAGAAACTAGGAACAGGGCTTTGGTGAACGCAAGACGAAACACTTCGGCACAAGACAAGGGGAGACGCAGACAAGATATACACCGGGTAATGGGGAACAGGTGGAAACAATCAGGGCGGGGCCGACAATCAGACCGATGACACATGAGGAAGGGCAAGTGACCTGAAACGAAAGGAGAGTTATCTTTCAAAATAAAACAGGAAATGACAAGACAAAATGACAAGACAAAACCCAACATGACCTCACTGCGTGACACTAGACACAGAACAACCAACACAAAGCTTTCCCAGCCTAACCACACCATTCACTACCTGATCCTGACCCTATCAGGGTCAGGATCATCAGCATGATAGGCCTTCACTTACAAAAACCTGCTAAGATTGTCATTTTGGAAAAAGGACAAATTGCAATATTCACCTGTACTGTTTTTTTTTTCTGAAATTTGACGATCATGTCAAATTCATTCACACGATTCCAAAAATGAGAAGTGGAAAAGACAAAAGGAACTCTGCGATCCACGATTGGCAGTTAAACTGTTGCTGCTACTGACGAAAACCCAGGCTATAAACAGAATAGTGTCATTCCACCATTCCCATCACTACTACTCCAGTTCAGATTCTGATGATTTATAGATAATACTTTGTAAGTATATTTTATATATATATATATATATATATATATATATATATATATATATATATATATATATATATATATATTAAATTAAATTAAATTAAAAAATTTATGTGAGTTAACGTGTTGGATAATTAAATGTGATTATTTTATGATTTACTAACCAAAAGGGGAGAATTGTTATGGAAATTTCAAAGTCAGGCTCTTGAGTTTTCATCCCAGACTCCTCTGACTGCTGTAGACTAAGGTTGGACGTCTCTTATGCTGGTTTGTGGTGAGCGGTTTGAGTGACTTCTTCTTGCTGCCATGTTGAAGGAAGTACTAGATGGCCTTGTTTGTAGGAACGCCCACTGAGAGCAAAGGAAGGGTGATTTCGTGCATAAGGGCGGGGCAATGCAAAAACCCTCTGTATGTTACATCACCAGAGTCTCAGCAGTTGATTACAGCCTGTTACAGCAGCCTGTTACAGCTTGTTACCGCCTGTTGCATCCTGTTACAGCCTGTTACAGCAGCCTGTTACAGCTTGTTACCGCCTGTTGCATCCTGTTACAGCCTGTTACAGCAGCCTGTTACAGCTTGTCACAGCTTGTTACAACCTGTTACAGCAGCCTGTTACAGCTTGTTACAGCCTGTTGCATCCTGTTACAGACTGTTACAGCAGCCTGTTACAGCTTGTCACAGCTTGTTACAGCCTGTTGCAGCCTGTTACAGACTGTTACAGCAGCCTGTTAGGGAAGCCTGTTACAACTTGTCACAGCTTGTTACAACCTGTTACAGCAGCCTGTTACAGCTTGTTACAGCCTGTTGCAGCCTGTTACAGACTGTTACAGCAGCCTGTTTAAGTGGGTGGACTGTAAAGACGATGCCGGACCCTTTAGTTTTTCACATTGTAGGAGTTGTTAAGCTTGGGGAGGATCCGTTTAAATATGTCCATTTAATCCGTTTAAAGACCAGAAAAAACACATTCTTCATAATATTGGACCTCTAATATAATGTTCAGTTTGGTCATTGCAGTCTATGCAGTCTGAGAGATTCAGCTATTAATTAAATTTACAGTTGGGGAACATATTTTTCAGGTTCCAATTATGTGATTATATCAAGGAGCAATATTTAGAGGTTGGAGTTAGGTAGAGGCAGTGTTGGGGTAGTTATTAAAAAAAAGTAACTAGTTACAAGTTACTAGTTACTTCTGAAATAGTTCTGAACGAATCCACTGAATCACTTTTAAGGGGAAGCCGTTCAGTGTACGGTTCGTTCTTGTACTGTCGGTGTATGTGTTGTTTTTTAAAAGAAATATATAGCTTTTTAAAACTCAGACATTTTACAGTAAAGGTTGGTTAAAAACAAGAAATAACAACTCAAAGTCACTTTACATTAAAAGCTAGTTAAAAACAAGAAATAAGAACAACAATAATACTGATATTATTATTAATAATAAAAACTATTGTTATAATTATACAATTAACATACAAAATAACAACATAGCACACATACACACACACGCTCACGTTATATATAGAGGTAAAAACATCAAGTCCAAAAAGGACAAAATGTTTCTGTCTTCCAAAAAATGAAATGATCTGGTTTTATTCAGCACAAAGAAGCAACAAAAGTAAATATCACTGAGACAAAGGTCTGTTAACAAATCTGCTCAATATCCTTTAAAGTTCTTTACCAAAATCCAGCATAAACACTTCAAGCATGAAACCTTACTTATGAAAATATCTTGTTTTTGGTACAATTAGACTAATAAGTAGAATTTTCTTAAACTTTGTTAATCCATTGGCATTTTTTTCTTGATTTTGTCAATTGAATATTTAAAAAGACAAGATTAATCTTGTTTTTAAAAAAATCAATTTAATCTATTTAAAAATGTTTTTATCATGATGTCTTTTTTTATGTCTTTTTATTTTTTTTTATCTAAAATTGTATTTTCATCTAATATTTTTGTCTTTTTATCTCATAATTTTGACTTTTTATCATATATTTTTTTTACTTTTGATCTCAGATTTTTCTAAATCAAAAAAAAAAGATTTGAGATTTATTTGCCAATGGAATAATTCAAGATAATTCTATTCAATATTGTCTTTGTCGTCTCAGTGATCATCACATGACATTCATTTAAATTCAAAGAATTTGATTGGACATATAGAACATTACATGCAACGTCTATATAATCTAACAGTAGTTTGTGGCATTAAGCTGCTCTGTTTCCTGACATTACCAGCAGCTAAACATCCACATTACAGTCTCAGGGTTTTATCAGCATGTAGAATAGAGGTCCTGGTCCATGGTGGCTGAATCCAGGCCGTAGTAGATGGATTCTTCAGGTCTGGAGACTGGAGCCAAGTTCTCATAGTTGGCAAGCTGAATAAAAACATAATTAGATATTTAATAATAAAAAGGTTAAGTTAAAAAAGAAAAAGCTCAATATAAATTGATCTTTTTCTTAAAACAATAGTCATGTGTCCATATAAAAATTGATTATTGGCATGATGATAAATTAAAAAATACACTTTTAAGAAGCATTTATCAGGTCTCTATAAATGTACATTGTGTGTTGATTTTGGTTTCTTGTTATGTTATTACAAGTCTATTCATATAATGTCTTTTACAAAAAAATATGATTTTGTGCAATTTTTAACATAATGTCAAATAGACAAAGAAAATAATTATACATTTTAAATAGTCAATGCACCAAGAATATAAAACTTGTTGATAGCATCTGTTTTTAATTTTTTTAAGAGGGTTAAAATATCTGGTACCAAGTTCTTATCATTACACCAAACAACACTGTCAATGACCCAAATACAAAGATAACAAGGTTTTCTGTGTGGTTAAGATTTGTTTAGGTTTATGAAAAGAACTAGTTGGCTGAAGCACAAATGTTTAACTCACCTCTGTCTCATCAACATTCTCAGTTTCCACAGGACGACCTGAAAAAAACACATGCAGGTCAGAGGTGAAGTTCAGTGTTAAAACATCTGTCAGGGACACTTCATCCCTTTTGACCAATCAGATCCAGGAACTACAGTATAGGCAGCATGTTACATTGAAAAAATCTAGGGAGCAGGAGGAAAGTAAATGACAGCATGATGAACATACTGTAACCTGAACTGTAGTTTAGCTGAAACTGCCATGACATGTGATTGAAGCTCAGTCTAAAGCGAATGTCAGTATCCAATAAGGATCCAACTTCACCACTGAGAACTGATCATTCTAGGTGTAGTGTGTTGTTTATCCTGATGATGTCACTGACAGGGATGGTCATTTGACCTGTCATGTACAGGTAGTAATCATTAATTAATCATTAATTATCCTGGTGAACTTTCTGTGTTTTTGTGAATGAAGAGAGGCTGAGAGGCGGAGTCCCACTTTGCTGATGCTTTACTACCATTTGTATTTTGTTTAGATCATTATTTTTTACACAGATTTTCAGTTGATTGTAGACAGATTACAGACATGTTTTTCCTGCAATAAATATGAAAACATGTAGCTTTGGATCTTCACAGTGTTGTGCCCATAAAGGTGATAAACATCTTCAGCCAGGCTGGAACTTGTGACCCTTCCTCCCAGGAAACCTTGTTTCACACCTTCAGGGGATGTCACCAGAGGTATAAAGGCACCAGCATTTGTTCCATTCTCTCTCCAAGTTCTTCTCTTCACTCTTACCAGATCTCTTCCCCCAACTCTCTTCAACCAACTCCCTACTCTCTTCTTCGTCTCCTGCTCATCAGCAGAGTTCCGCTCTGTAGCAGAAGAAGCTGCAGGACTGAAACCTTCAGCAGCTTCTCTACTCTAAAAGGGCTGATTATCCCGCTGCTTTCAGCATCTCATGTACCTGAAAGTGACCAAGGACTCAACAACGTCCAGCGAGCACCACTAAAACAACTCAGGCCTGACAAGGATTGACAAGGCGCAACACGGCTTGCACGAAGGATCTACTCCATGATGAACATTAGGGCTGCAACAATGTCTTCAGCCACCAAACAAGGAACCAGAACCAAAGAGCAACTCTTCCCTTTCCTTTCATGGACTGGTAACATGACTTGGGCAGAACAGAACATCAACAAACACGGTTAAACAAGACTGTTGAACTTTGGTAATTTTTAGGTTTGATAGCTTGAATACACATGAAGTGACATTAAGCCTACACACGCACATAGTTTATCCCTCCACACACATAAAGGTAATTTATCCCCGACACACACATACACACACACCTAACCCCCAACTCACGCACTTATGAACACACATATAGTTCATCCCCGACACACACACAAACAAGTCAAACAAGTAGTTCATCGCCTACACACATGGACACTCTAACCCCTAACCTCCTACACACACACTAATACATACACATGAAGTTTATCCCCTACACACACACACACACACACACACACACACACACAGGTATTTCACACACACTCTAACCCCTAACCCTAACCCCCTATATGCACACATACAAGTAGTTCATCCCCTACACACAGGCACACAGGTAGTTCATCCCCAACACACACACACATACACCCCTAACCCTAACCCCTACACACACACTCATACCCACAAACACAGATAGTTCATTCCTTACACACACCCTAATCCCTAAACCTAATCCCTGACACACACACACACACAGTTCATCCCCTACACACATACAGGTAGTTCATCCCCTACACACACCCTAACCCTAACCCACTACACACACTCATACACACACACACACACACACACACACACACACACATATAGTTTATCCCCTCCACACACACACACACACACACACACACACAGATAGTTCATCCCCTACACACACACACACACACACACACACTCTCTAACCCCCTACAAACATACTAATACACACACACATACACACACACACAGTTCATCCGCTACACACACACAACCTAACCCCTAACCCCCTACACACACACAGGTAGTTCTTCCCCTACACACACACACACACACACAACCTAACCCCTAAACCTAACCCCCAACTCACACACTCATAAGCATAGTTCATCCCCAACACACACACACTCTAACCCCTAAACCTAACCCCCTACACACATACTAATACACACACATACAGGTAATTTATCCCCTACACACACGGACACACACGCACCCACATACACAGAGTCCATCCCCTACACACACACACACCCTAGCCCCTAAACCTAACCCCTGACTCACACACTTATGCACACACACATACACACATACATAGTCCGTCCCCCTACACAGACATAGAGGTAGTTCATCCCCTACACACACCTTAACCCCTAACCCCCTACACACACACTCATAGCCACACACACAGATAGTTCATTCCTTACACACACACCCTAACCCCTAAACCTATGCACACACACACACACACACACACACACACACACACACACACACACACACACACACACACACACACACATGCAGGTAGTTCATCCCTTTAAACACACACATACAGGGAATTTATCCCCTATACACACACGCAGGTAGTTCATCCCCTACACATACACATGCACACACACACACTCACACAGCCTAACCCCGACTCACAACAGTTAGTCAGTTAGTTTATCACCCCTAACCCTAGCCCCCTACACACACACTCATACCCACACACACAGATAGTTCATTCCTTATACACACACCCTAACCCCTAAACCTAACCCCTGACTCACACACTTATGCACACACACACACACACACACACATATGTTATCATGGTCAGCCATCTTCCCTTTGTCCTCAACAGACAAAGAGCCTCACATGGCCTGAACTACATAGAACAGCCACCACGGCAGCCATCTTTGTAGTTCCCCCACAGACACGCACGCGCACACATGCAGCATACACCCACGCACATTCATATGTACATAGACCCATTTAGTTTAGATTGTTATTGTGTGTTTTTACTTCTATGTTTTTATGAATAAATGCTTTTGAGAAATACATGCTGTCTCTTTAATATTGTACAATGAGTTGTGCTAACCTCTACTTTAGAACTCTGGATCCTTCAACCATTAATAGCCATTAATAACATGATCCTGGTTTGGTTTATTAAGTTAATTGTTAATCAGACTTCAAATTAATAGTTTATTATAAATAATGAGACTGATTCAGATTAGTGCAAGACACAACATACTCTGACGCCCCATGGATTCAAAGTACTGTCGACACTACACCTTTTATTCTGATGCTTCATTACATTATTATGGTGCCACGAGCGAGGCTGGCTCAACATCAGTTACTAGGCAGCACAGCAGCCCTCGTTCCTTCCTAATCTCTCACAGATTTATTATGCTTTTTTATAGTCACCTGCACACTTTCTCCATGGACATATATGTTGTGGCCATGCATTAATTATCTTGAGTCTACGAGAGAGTATTGCATTATTTCTTTTTTATACAATGTCACCAGAGGGACTCCATAAATATGTTTCCTGCTTGTCATACGTGGTTTCTGATGTTCACCTCTAGGTTTGTTGGCTCTTTTCTTGCAGATGATCAGCACAGTGAAGGAGAACAGGAGCGCTATGATGGCCAGAGTCACTCCCACATACAGCAGCACACCTGCAGGAGTTAGAACAGGAGAACGTCCATGTTCACGTTACATTACACAGACAACAGGTAGGACACGCCTCCTCATTCAAGACTCATTGTAGAAGAACAGCACAAACATCAAACTCATTACCAGGCTCAGCAGTGTTGGAGGGTTTAATTTTTGCACAGGTTGTGTGACCTGCTGGAATAAACCAGTCTCTGTCTCTGTGAGCTTCTCCTTCAAAGTGAAGATTCAAAGAGAAACATACCTGAACCTCCTGGTGCTGGTGATGATGATCATGATGTTGTTGGTGGTGTTTTGTTGTTGGAAAAAAAAACATGTCTACATTCAGGTCAGAATATCATGTTCAATCCTACAAACACTGATACAGTAAACAGGTTCTTACTGTCAACCTCTTGCAGTTATTTGTGGGATCAAATAGGCTGATATCAGGTAAATTGGGCCACTTTTTGGTAAATCGCTTGAGAAAATAATACAATATCAAAAATGCCTTTTCCATGTATATTATGTCACTTTGTGATAGAATTATGAGATAAAATATAATATTATAATTATAATATTTTTTTGCATGAACGGTTTCAGGTAAAACGGGCCATCTCATCAGATAAAATGTTTTTTTCCAGACCTTTCAGTAGAAACTCACCATCTGTGACATGGATCATGAACTCGCTGGATCTATCACCTGAGGCCGTTGGACTTTCCTCAGCACACCTGTAACGTCCTGAGTCTGATTTCTTCAGCTGTGAGATGTTCACATGCAGCAGAATTCTTCCTTTAGTTGCATATTTATATTCCAAGCTGTATCTGCCACTCTCAACTCTGTGATCATTTATCTCAATGATCCGCTGTTTACATTCACCCTGACAGAAGTACATCACCCTTCCAGTGTAGTTGAAGGGACAAGGAACTGTGATGCTTTCTCCTTCACTTCCTGTATATCTGGGTATTTCTCCATTAACGAGACCAGTGTTTTCATCCTGCAGTGCTGTTGAGAAAAATAAATCAATATTTCATATTCACACTGATCCACAGAGTCACACTGGGAGCTGATTTGATGTGATTTAGTCTCAGGAAGGATTAGAATTATAAGGCCCTCTGTCAGCAGATTTATTTGCTGACAGAGGGCCTTAGGATTCTTCCTTCTTTCTTTCATCTTTCTTTCTTCTCTCTAAATGAAGCCTTTTTGGATTAAATGTGCGCCAAAAGTCACTAAATTTTGGTACAAGTCACACCTGTAAATGTGTCTGTAGCCTCCTGTTGAAATAAAAGGACTGAGCCCCTTGCTCCAGATCAATATAGGCAAATGAAATTCACTGCACATGTTCAACATGTCAAGACGCATCAAGAAGTCTCTTGGAGTCACCAAATAACCTCAGCATGTTTTTGGACTGTGAGAGGAAGCCAGTGTACCTGGTGAAAACATGCAAACTCCTCACAGAAAGGTCCCAGACCCAGGGGGTCTTGAACCTGTGCCCTTCTTGCTGTGAGGCAACAGCACTAACCCCTGTGCCACCCTGCCTTACTCCTAGTTCAGCCGTGCAAAAGATGTACAAATTGAGAGGTGTGGTGACGTTATGTCACAACACAATGAGGTACAAGGGCTCTTTGACTCAGTGTTCACAGATTTGATTCTTGTTGATTCTTTAGCTTAAGTCCACATTCAGCCAAATACTCAGAATATCCTAGTAACACTGACACAGTAAACAGGTTCTTACTGTCAACATCTTGCAGTAATTTGTTTGATCAAATATTACATTATTATAATCAGGGGTCAAAGTGGTCTGAAATTATTGCCGAAATGGTCTTTGCCATGCCTAGCTGAAAAATAGTAGGTGGGTTTCTAATCCTCCAAAACCTCCAAAATACATATAAAACTGCATTTTTGGGCAGTTCTAGGCTACCCACCATACAAATATTGCAGGTCCTGCAGCTGCATTTGGCTATTAAATAGAGACATTCATTCATTTCATTTTAAGTCTTCAAATTGCTTATTGTACCATACAGAAGGGTAAGCAGGACTAGCTGCAGCATCACTTGCGAGATAAGATAAAATAAAGTAAGATAAGGTGTTTATTGTCAATGTGTAACAGCATCATGGCTTCATCAGCAAAGAAGAAAGAGAAGAAGAAGAAATACTGATTCATTATACTGATAAGACATGGATGTATTATAGACCTGGATATGGATCCATCTCTCAGCAGCAGCTGATTTCTCCCAGTGGTCACTTGTGGTTCTGCAACAAAAGTCCCATGCAACCCAAAAAGCATTATTCCCATAGACGTCAATAGTAAAAGAGAAGCCTGTAAAACTGTTAACAGGACACCCCAGCTATAACCCTGTTCATTACTGATCTTTATATTGTAGATTTTAAAGTCATGGACTTTTTATCCATAAAAACCTTTCTAGTGGCCAGAAAAGTTCTGCAAAAGTCTGTATTCCCAGCGTGACGTCACAGTTGTGTGACGCAGCCTGGTCGTGCTGTGTCTCGAGAGCGAGGGTGTTTATTTACTTATTTTTTTCTTGGAATGGTTTTTATGTGGTCAGAAAGTGGATTAAACAACTCAAATGTGAGTTGTTGTTTTTTTTTTTTGCAATTGACACATTCTCATCACCCTGGGGCATGATGGGATGCCCCAGAGCATCATGGGAGGTGACTCTACTGATCAGGCTCTATTGGTCGTATAATGTGGAAATAAACCCCGAAGTCAGGAACTTTTTTGGCGTGTGAGCCAGGTGAGAAAACTAACATTGAAATTTTTCAGTCCAGTATCCAGTTCTATAATACATCCATATGATAACATTATGCCATCCTTGTCAAATCACTATCACACTCACTCATACACATGTAAAGCATCTTTAAGTAGCCTACTTAGAACAGATCTCTATATTATTCAATTTATTAATATTAATTTGTAATATTAATTCTTCTCTTTCTTCTTAATATTATTATTATTATCATTACCATAATCATCATTATTATTACCTATGCTTGCTTATCCCTTCATGGTGCAGGCTCTCCTCTCCACCTCCTCATCCTCCTCACAGCCTCCTCATCCTCAATTTTCCTCAATTTTCATTGTCACTTATGTCACTTATTTAATATTTTATCACACCATCAAATCCTGCTGTCCTCTCCTGTTTATTTTTCTTGTTGATTTGATTCCAATCAGAAATAGAGATGCTGATACGTGCCACTGTCAGCCAATCAGAAACACATTGATAGCTTTTGATATGTTCACATTGCAGCCATGGACGTGTAGTGTCGCGCCACATCAACAGACAAACACAGAGAAACACAAACAGCAAGATTTCACTTATACAAACACACTGGAACAATTGAGAAGCACTTTATTTACAAGCTGATATCAGGTAAATCTTGAAATAATCACTGTGCCACTTTTTTTTTTTGCCTGAGTGGTTTCAGGTAAAATGGGTTTCGTTAGATTTGTCATACCAGGCTACTTACCATGAACATTTCTGGTTCAGTCTAGATTTAAAGTGTCACCCACCATAGAAACCATAAACTAATCAAATCACCTGTTACTTGTCAAGTACAGTTATGTCAACAGTTTGAAATGCTTTGTAGTCATTGGCTCTAATTTCCAGGGGGACTGGGACCCCCAAACCTGAAATGGCCCATTTTACCTGATATCACATTATTAATATATCAGCTGCAGTCAGAAACATGTGAAAACCTTCATCTGATCCAGAAACATTTTCCAGACCTTTCAGTAGAAACTCACCATCTGTGACATGGATCATGAACTCGCTGGATCTATCACCTGAGGCCGTTGGACTTTCCTCAGCACACCTGTAACGTCCTGAGTCTGATTTCTTCAGCTGTGAGATGTTCACATGCAGCAGAATTCTTCCTTTAGTTGCATATTTATATTCCAAGCTGTATCTGCCACTCTCAACTCTGTGATCATTTATCTCAATGATCCGCTGTTTACATTCACCCTGACAGAAGTACATCACCCTTCCAGTGTAGTTGAAGGGACAAGGAACTGTGATGCTTTCTCCTTCAGTTCCTGTATATGTGGGTATTTCTGCATTAACAAGACCAATGTTTCCATCCTGCAGTGCTGTTGAGAAAAATGAATCAATAATCAATATTTCATATTCACACTGATCCACAGAGTCACACTGGGAGCTAATTTGATGTGATTTAGTCTCAGGAAGGACTTAATGCAGGGATTGCCAAAGTGTGGTGCGCGCACCCCTGGGTGTGCGCGAGCGGCCACTTGGGGGTGCACAAGCGGCCACTCGGGGGTGCACAAGCTAATGTAATGGTGGTCTGGGGTGTTTTTTTAAAGGATTTTTCAAAGTGTGATTTTCCAACACAATAAAGATGTCTAAATGAACGTTTTATTTGTCATATTAAATGGACATTCAACATCCCGTTATACAACTTGTCTCTGTTTAGACATGAGAGTTTACCACTTTTTTTTTGGTGCGTCGTTATTCCTGCATCAGGCGACACATGGTTGGAGATGTGGTTGAAGCAGAGACTCCACGCTGGTGAGATGTTGAGTTGTCTATATAAAGTAGACCTGATATATCATTAAAAAAACTCCTGATGTTCTTCTCAACAGTGAGGACTGTATTCTCTCCGCTGAGGCGGAGACTCTCAGAGAGAAAGTGAACACCAGTGGATCAGAACCATCTCTCCCTCTGTACAAATGCTGGTTCTGAAATATAAATAAATATAAAATGTACATTTGGTTCTGTGTTTGATCCAGTGAGCAATCACACTGCATAGAACCAGACTAGGATAGAACCAGACCAGGATTCACTTGATACGAACAGAGACCCCCCATTTTCAAGTGGACCAGAGTTGGTTTGTTTGGACCAGACCAGAGTTCTATGAACTTTCACACCTGGACAAATGACGTGGAACTATCCAAGGAAACCAACTCTAGCCTGTTTAAAGTGACTAAATGACAGATAGTGTGAAAGCTCCTCAGTGTCACATCCTTTTAACAAGATGATGAATGATCATTCATTCAAAAACATCAGCCAAACAGCAGCTATTACATAATATCCCATAATATCCGTCCCTTATAATTAGACTAGTGTTGCTGTGGTTTAAATACACTGCTCCTCCCAACATACTTCTTGCTGCTAAGCCTGTCATCTCCTGATATAAATTTTACTGTGTTGTATTATTTTAAAACTTTGCTACATTTCAATTTAATTCAGATGCTCTTTTGTTAATGTGATCATTAGATGATGTGTTCTGGTTGAGCAGAAATAAACGTGCTGCCTTAAGAAATATAGTTGCGTTTTTTTGGAAGGTGTTGGGAAATAGGGAGTGCGTCAACCAAACTTGCATCACATCCGGAGCTGAAACACAAAATCATTACAAAATCTCTCCACTGACCGCTCAATGTTAAATATTTTTATATACATAGGTCTCCATATTTTTCAGTTTAGCTTAATTTCTCCGAAAGTAAGTGTTGATTTCAGATGCATGATCATTTAGAAATAAAAATGTAATGTTACTTGAATATTACTTGAATATTTGAATGAATATTAACAGAAAAATTGATATCCACAAAAATGCAAATAAATAAATAAATAATAAACATGATGAGGACAGAGGCAGAAAGAGAAGCTGGATGTACTCACCGAGGAAGAAGATTAACGTGACGAAGGTGTTCATGTTGAGGCTCTGATAGTTATTTCAGCTTCTCTTCTTTCATCACTGTGAAAAAGAACTAAGAACTTCTCTAAAAAATGGAGCAAATGTCAGATGTGTTCTGCACATGCGCAGCTGAACATAGTTAGACTGGGGGGTTGGGGTAAATTTGGAGCAGCTTGATGATGGAATAAATCATAATCTTTAACTTTACCCTCCTCATCGTTGTCCCCCCCAAAATTCACACAACACAAATAAATAATTGTAATTATTACAGACATAAATGCACAACACAAGTACTGCTAAATGTAAAACAATGTGTTTTAATTGTTGAAAAATTATGCCAGCAATGTGTGTGATTACATCATTACATGACGTGAGAGAAAGAGTGGAGTACTCGGCTGCATCAGTTTTTCATGCTGCCTAATCCGTTGCACAACAGTCTGTCAGAAACTGACACTGACTCAGCAGAATTTTTACTGACTCAGCTCTTGTCTGTTTCTGCCGTACTACAGCAGCCATCTTGGCAGTACTACAGCAGCCATCTTGGCCGTACTGGACCAGCCATCTTGGCCATCCTTTAAACCTGGATGTTCAAAGGACGAACTACAGCACCACGAGAAAGTTTCTTCTGATGTAGAGTCACAAGTCAATTTTGGCAGAAGTTGCATAAGGAGTTAAGTTCTACAATAGAGAATATCACACCTTTTAATATGAATCAAACCCTAATATGCAAGAAGGACATCACTAAATAGATTTCTAATACGATCAATATTATCGTGATTATGAGAAAATATATACATGCAAGTAAATGGAAAAATCATAGACCTACAATAACATGTTTTACAAACAAAATTAAAATCTTATATTCCTCTATTACTCTTGGCTTAAAAATATGGTCCAATACAAAAACTTTGCAATCATTTTTTAACAATTTTTAATCCTTACCTAAATGAAAAGTCAATGTCTGATGTGGTTGTCCTATATAAATGAATATATATTATTTAGTTTTGATTATTTATTATTATTTTTATATCTATATATTTAGTGAGATGATAGTCTTGATGTTTATCACAGAATGTAGCAGCTTCCTCTACTGTGCCTGACAGACCTGTAATCTGCATAGAGGTCAGTAGATGTCGCTGCTGCATCAGTTTACTCCAACCTGCAGCCAGTGAAACAGCAGCTCTAACACTGCTGTTTTTTTCTGGAGTGTTTGATTCAAATTCACTCTTCAGGGGGAAATATTACCTGAAACCCCCAAAGTCCCAAAATAAGAGATAAAGCTCCAGTTGTGGGGAATTTAGTAATGCTATAGTGGATCTCCTGCAGGAGAGACTTGTTCTTACAGGACAAGTACACCAACACTCTGATTTGAACAAGACCATTACATGATTAACACTATCACAGTATCACATAACACAGATCATCCTCTGCCTTGCGTTTTCAAACTCATTCCATCAGGACAAAGATACAGAACTTTTCATTTGAAGCTTCATCCCCTCAGCCATCACAGCATTAAACAAACTGCCTGCCAGTAAGATGGATTTTGTATACAATGGAGACCTTTTTTTGTCTCAGTGTAATGATTTTCTGCACTATATGTTGTTTTTTTGTGGGTGTCATACAAACCTACTTTGGGACAATAAAGATTATTATCAGTTCCTACGTGTTAACTCACAGAAGGTTGAACACTGTGAAAGTTTAAAACTATTCTTAGAGTCTCTCTGAATCATAAAAATCACTTACATTTTGGTCCTGATGTTCATCAAAAATAAAACTCAGCAAAGATTGTTGTTGCTGCAGCTTTAACTTCTGGATATTAAGCAGCAAACCCAACACCTTCGCTGCCTCTTTCCCTGCTGCAGTTACTGAACTCCAACCACAGACCTACTGCAACTCATCATTATATGATTATGTATTTTATCAGAGTTTTGCCTTCTTATTTGTTATTGCGTGGAATCTCCTTTGTGTGATGAACCCAGACTGCTGGAGCCACAGTTCTTCTTCATATCTGCTCTAACTGACTGTGACTCTGCGGTTTTTGTCTCCATCACCAAAATTAAAGCACATTTTGACAAATCTTTAATGTTCAGTTTGAACAGAAGGGATCAGTCCAGAGAGGAAACATTTTATATCTGACTATTACAGTTTTATAAGCACAAACACTTCCGTAAGAGGTGTAACTATCTGTTTGGTTGATCTAAATAAAGCTTGATTTGAATCCTTTCCTTGCTCTTCATGCTATTTCTATGGTGACTTCTAACACCACTAGCAGGTTGGCCTTCCTGACTGTGTCCCTGCAGGTTTGTATCGTGCTGCAGTTTACTGGCAGCTGGAGAGAAAAGGACACGGTAGTTCTCTTTATGCAGCCCCACTGTGAGGGTACACACACATACTTGTTTATCTGACCCCATGGGGTCCTCTGGCCAGCACATACACTCTGGGGACCACATTTTCTAAATGAGATAGATATAGTTCCAACTTCAGAAACTCTTTCAGGCCAATGTCCCCACCATGCACACATACACACACACACACACACACACACACACACACACACACTTTAATAGACACATACACTTTCTATTCCCCTCATCCAAGGTTATGAGTCCCCTTTACACTGTACGCCACAGGCTTCAACTGTGTGTGTGTGGTAATGAGAGAGTGGGTGGGTGCAGAAAAGGAAGTGGCGAAGAAGGTAGAAGTAAAAGACAAACGACAGAAAGCAACAGATGAGAGAAGAGGAAGAAGAGACTAGAGACGAGGAACTGGAATGAAGACGGCCAGAGGAGAACGAAAAAGGACGACACGAGAAGGAAAAACGTGGTAAAGGTGAGGAAGAGCAACGATATAAGTGAGAACTTTATGGCATGATGGATAACTTTCAATAATGTCATGTCAGGTGTTCACTGAAAGTCTTTGTGGAGTAAATAATTTGAGTTTATTTCATATAAAGTCAGAATGAAAAGTAGAAGTATTCATTTATGCTTTACATGAGTACCACTAAATAATAATACTTATTTACTAAAGTACTCATTATGCAGCAGAAATGAGTTGATGTTCTTACATCTGTCATATTATTGGATAGTTCTTTTGAAAACATGTTAGCATCATTTTAACGTTACAGATTCCATGTTAAGTTAACTTAACGTATAAAGTAACAAAATCTCCAACAAAACCATATGTAAACATAGTACTTTATCTTTTTTAATGACTTAATTCACAACTTTATCAACTAGAGTCTAAGCCCCTCCCCTTCCACCTTATATCTATAAAAAGTATGTCCGATAGTCAATGGTGAGAATCTTTAAATTGTGCCATGAATTATTCATTGTAATGTAAGGCCTACTTGCAGTGTTCTGGAGAACCGTGGTATGGCTACTCGCAGTGTTCTCCACTTATCCAATTAACGTCTAGTCGACACTGTTCTCCCTCAGTTTCTCAGTAATACACGCAGTGAGTGTGAAGTCAATATGATGAACGGTTCTCTATGTATGATAGTCATACATAGGGTGATATCAGGTAAATCGCTTAGGCCAGTAACACAATACCAAATATGCCATTTCCATGTATATTTATGATTAATAGTGGCTGTTTCTGATCATATTGTGTGGGAATTTTGTGATAGCATATAATTATTTAGATTATTATTCACTCTCTTTTTGTGCATGAGTGGTATCAGGTATAATGGGCCATCTAATCAGGTAAAATGGGCCAGTTAAATAACAAAGAGAAATTCAAATTCAAAAGGCTAAGGTTAAAATCACAATTGCTTATAACCACATAACTTTTAAAAATGCATTAAATAAACTCATATTGCTGCTATTTAATAAGAACAGATCTGTTATGTTGTACACATTAACACACCTACAAGCTAAGCTATCACTACACAAAAGCTAGCACCCAGTCACATGTAACAAGCTAAGTTACACAAACACAGCAAAATTAGTGACTACTTTGAGATGAACTAATTTTCTTATGACAGTCAACATACTGTCCATGTTTTAGTTGAACCAAATCTCATACACATGTGTTTCTGAGGGACACTGAGATTTAGGCTCATTTTAGCTGATACCATGTAGCCCGTTTTAGCTTAGGAGGTTAAAGTAAATTGGGTCACCAAGATAAACCTCACTTTTCCAGAAAAAAATGTAATATATCAAACTAACGGCATTTCTGATGGATGTGATCAAGACAGATATTATTCATAGATGTATATATGTGCATATTTGTTTTTTTCATAGATTTATCATCCTTATAATAGTTTAGTTAGATTTGTCATGCCAGACTACTTACCATGCACATTTCTGGGTCAGTTTAGATTTGTATTGTCTCACCACCATAGAAACCATAAACTAATCAAATCACCTGTTACTAGTCAACCACAGTTACGCCAACAGTTGATGCTTGGGACTGGGACCCCTAAACCTTAAATGGCCCATTTTCCTGATATCACATTGCATCCAGATAAAGAATATTTTCTTTAGAGCTAGGTGATATGTGACCAAATTGGTTACATTCACTCAGACATTATATCTACAGATGTTCACCAAGTTTGGTTCCAATAGCGTCCAATAAGTGTTCAGGGTATTTTAGTTTTTTGTAAGATAAGCCCCATCCACAACATTTCACCTGTTCCCCTCCTAGCCCTATTTATCAGCCTACCTCTCTAAAATGACATGCCTAGACTTAATGCAGTATATCTCCACAACTACAGGGGTTTTCTTAATGAGCTTAGGTTTAAAATTAAGCTAACACCTGTGAGATAGTTGTATCAGTGCCAGAATCAAATTAAAATGTACAGTGGTGAAGTACATCCAGCTAGAATAAAGCTAAAGAAAAAAAAGAAAAAACGCCCACAAGAAAAACATCTATTTAGGTTGAAAATCACCTGAAAATCATGGGTTAGTAGCCCAACTCATCCACGGAACAGTAAAATAAAGTCTTATAAGTAATTGCACAAAATGTCAGCCTTATAAGGTGAACCAGACTGAATTTAGAGATGTTTTAGAACAGGTATGTCCAAGCCGACCTGATTTTGGCACATTTCAGCACATTTAGCACATTCTCAAAAATTACAA
This sequence comes from Lepturacanthus savala, assembly GCA_030544235.1. NCBI lineage: Eukaryota > Metazoa > Chordata > Actinopteri > Scombriformes > Trichiuridae > Lepturacanthus > Lepturacanthus savala. The sequence continues at coordinate 30,807,438 of CM060480.1, forward strand.
TAATCATTATATATAATTGAGCTGGGCTGTGTGTATAAAGTTGGACGTGAGGAGCAACAGTCATAGTGATATCTGAGACCCTATTGGTCAGTTTGGATGATTGACAGCTCTATGGAACCATCAGAGCCAATAGAATTGTGTCATGTGGTCTAATTTTATGTATTATGTATCAGAGGGACATGTCAGGACGTGTTTTACAAAGATAGGTTATATGAGTGACTTCACACTATGTAAATAATATGGTCTATAACTTCATAAACAGTGTGGATAGTATAAAAACTTCCAATTGATGAAGAAGGTTTAGAAGTAGCAGATTGCAGCATTTTTATGAGCTCTAACACAGGTTTTTATTGAAAAACAGCATAGCTAAGACATAATTTATCGTATCAGTAAAAAGAAAAAAGGTTTTTTGGTGGTTCATGGAAACACTATGGAGTGAGTGTTCATCTTATGGAGACAAGCTTGGTACCTCTTTGTAGATCAGAGTGTGAGCTTTCTAATGGCGCCCTGTTTACTGGAGGAGAATACAGTGTTGGAGAAATATTATCACAAAAATGCAGAAACTTACAGATTTATGTTTTCGCTATATGATCATATTATTGCTTGGGGTTGAAATGACATTTTCTTAAGCTAATAATGGTTGATATAGACTTGTAGCTGAGACTCTTATCGACATTTTGGTGTGTTACATGTATGTATTGGTGCTTGCTAATCAGCGTAATTTATTTATAAACTATTAGGTTCAGCTACAGTAAATCTGCATGAACATTAACATTTTCCTCTGGAAACACTGAGCTGATGTTTCCTCTGAGACTGAGCTGGTGTTTCCTCTGGAGACCAGGCAGTAAATCAGTCACCTTTAGAGGGTGGTAGCTGGACTTAAGACCTATTAAATCATAGGTTGGAAGCTCAAAGGTCGAAAAAGGGCAAATTTTCCGTTGAGACAGAAGTGAAACAGTGGAGGTGTAAGGTTGAGTCACTGTGGTAAATATCTCAGAGTCACATTATAACATTATTCTATTATGATAATGTGTGTGATATTATATATTATATTATTATTGTTCTGCTGATGTTCCTGCTGAGTGTTTATTTGATATGAATGATTCATGAGCAGCTGTTGTTGTGTTAATAATCAAGGCCCAGAGCATCTCTCTTCCTCTCTTTCATTATCTCTCTATCTTCTCATTCTCTGAGTCATTGTCCTCTCTTTCCTTCTCTCTCTCTCTCTCCTGCCCCCCCAGGCTTCTCTCTCTTTACCTGAACACCTTGAATCAGGGCAATAACAGCCAGAAAAACAGGACATGTCTGTTCCTGCTGATCTCTTTCACTTCATATTCTGTTTTTTCTCTCTATTCACTATCACTTTCTCTCTCACTCCCTTTTTCTCTCCAGTCACTTGTTGTTTCTTGCCCCTGGTTCGTCAGTAAGTCATCGATTTCATTTGAGAAAGAATGAGGCAACAGAGGCACCACTTTCCTGTGGGATCAGGTTGTGATCGTGAAGCTCTGGGTCCAGTACAGTTTGTTATGTGATAGATGAGTTGAGCACAGAAGAGGATTTACACATTTCTTGACTGAATTACATATAAAAAACAGGGAATCATGGCTGTGAAATAACAGGTAAGCCTGATCAATACATTCACTATTAAACATATTGGTAGAGATACAGCTGTCAATGGTGCATTTCACCAAGTAGCAGCTAATGGCAGAGCTTAAATTCATGGTGTTTAATTTAAGATTGAAGCAATTTTAATTGTCGGGATCATTTTTTGAGGGAATTCAGTAACCATGGCAACATGTTTTGTTTATAACTTCAGCAACAAAGTGTAGAATTGACTGATTAGGTTCTATTCTAATCAATTAGTGCCCCAGTCTTCTCCATAGCGGTGGTTGCTGAGGCTCATGGGTATTGTAGTATTCTTAGAAATGTTTAAATACTCAAAAGTAAATACTAAATAGTGTATCTAGTGTCAGCATTGATCCACCAACCTATCCTAAATCAGTAGATACTGATGCTGATCAGAAAGTGACACCAATAAAATTAATTATTTGGACAAACAGGGTTACAGGGTGTATTTATATTTCTGTGTGTGTGTGTGTGTGTGTGTGTGTGTGTGTGTGTGTGTGTGTGTGTGTGTGTGTGTGTGTGTGTGTGTATGTGTGTGTGTGTGTGAGAGAGAGAGAGAGAGAGAGAGAGAGAGAAAGAGTGTGGGTGTGTTGACTTCCTGCTGTGAGGAAACTATCCTCTTTGAGACATTTCAGATATGAACTGATACGAAAACACACATGCACGCGCACACACACACACACACACCACACACAAACAAAAACACACATGTCACAGTTTTCAGGCAGGTGGGTTTCAGGGTTTGTGACTGCTGACTGATCCATGGAGTCTGGAAGAGTTTCAATATTTTGAACTTCCTTAATTGAAGCCAACGATAAAAACAAACTGAGTCACTACCGGAGCTGTTGGTGAGTTGGTCTGTTTCAGGACATTTGTTAAAACCAGTGAGTTAAAACCAAAAAAGTGGAGGAGAAACACATTTACAGAGGCTGACGAGACTCAAAGAGAAACGGTGAGTTTCTCTTTTGCTTTTTAGTGGATTTAAAGAAGTTTATCTGGGAAGTTCGTTAAACATATTGACTTCTCTTCATCTAGTTTTATTAAAACTATTATGAGCTGATTTCAGTAAATTTCATGAATATGAGCTGGCAGGTTAAAGTTGTGCAGAAAAGTATTGATTTGGTCCTCTGACTAATAGGTTATTATTATTATTATTATTATGACATCATTAGGCATCCTGTTCATAGAGAAACAAGTTCATCAAACAACGGTTTAGTAAGTTATGATGTCATGATAATGTCACTGTTTCTGAAAATGAAATCAATCTGAATTAAAATTAAAAGTCAATTGTTGTTTCTCTTACAGCATGGTGTTGTAATGAAGGTGTAAAACACACATACACACACACACACACACACAATGAGTACGTCTGCAGCTCACCAAGCCTCACCACCTCCTGAGGACCCAATCACGCCCCCTCCTATGACCACGCCCCAACGCAAAGCCTCAGTCCGCCTTCAGGAAAGGTGGGTGCTCACCATACACTCACACACACACACACACACACACAGGCCTCCTGGTAGTCACATTGTCCATTAATATAACATAAAACAAGAAATTCATACATCAGTCTACAATTGGTTAATGCTTGAATCTGGTCAAATACACTAAAAATGTTAAATATCACTACTTTTCTTCCAAATATAATGCTGATAGTACAGAATTCATGGTTTTATACTGTAATAGTAGTGAGATTCAAATGTGGTCATAATACAAGTCAATGGGACATTTTTGTTTTGAAGGTGTCCAGAGGGAGTATCTGGAACTACATAAAAATACTAATGCAATCACATCAACGTTGTTGTAAAAGTGGTACTCGTGTTGTAATCGTTGACGTATCCAAGGCTCTAATCAGCACCAAAGTCACATCCTCTTACCATTTATTATATGGAAAATAATAAATAAATCCTGTAAATGACTGAATGTTTGGTAATTGTAAATGTAATCAAAATACTGACGTATGATGATACGCGACACCAACATCTTCAGCAGCTCTGTGTTCAGGGTAAAAGTTGTGATGTCACATCAGGTCTGTTTTAAAGAAGTGTTTTCACAGTCTTATACAGTTTTACTACAAAATGCAAGTTTCTTGACTTTTAGGTATATGTGATTCCTGGCACAAATCTAAATATTTCTTTCTTTAATGAAATGGGACAATTCACATTCATCAATATTGTTGCATTAAGTATCAATGTAAATGCAATGAACTTGCAAAAATGCTAAATTTCAACCATGTTCACAAGGCAGGAACCTACACAACATAATTACAGAAATGACTACAAATCAAACACTAAACGGCTGCAAAACAAGACACAGGCAGAGAATATAAAAACAAACAATATTATAGAATTTAACCCACAATAGTTTAAAAAACAATTTACTAAAAGCCCCAAAGTGTAAGTTTTCTCACTGTCGACCACCAGGCAACATTTATCTGAAAGATGGTCTCAGGAATGCAGAAATACAGACTCTGTGTATTTGCTTTGCTTTGTCCTCCCTTTACAGAAATGTGCCAAATGTGCCTACAACACATCTTCATTGTCCAAACGTTTCACAAAAGAGAGAGAGAGAAAGAGAGAGAGAGAGAGAGAGAGAGAGAGAGAGAGAGAGAAGAGAGAGAGAGAGAGAGAGACATACACTCACCGGCCACTTTATTAGGTACACCATGCTAGTAACGGGTTGGACCCCCTTTTGCCTTCAGAACTGCCTCAATTCTTCGTGGCATAGATTCAACAAGGTGCTGGAAGCATTCCTCAGAGAGTTTGGTCCATATTGACATGATGGCATCACACAGTTGGTGCAGATTTGTCAGCTGCACATCCATGATGCGAATCTCCCGTTCCACCACATCCCAAAGATGCTCTATTGGATTGAGATCTGGTGACTGTGGAGGCCATTTGAGTACAGTGAACTCATTGTCATGTTCAAGAAACCAGTCTGAGATGATTCCAGCTTTATGACATGGTGCATTATCCTGCTGAAAGTAGCCATCAGAAGTTGGGTACATTGTGGTCATAAAGGGATGGACATGGTCAGCAACAATACTCAGGTAGGCTGTGGCGTTGCAACAATGCTCAATTGGTACCAAGGGGCCCAAAGAGTGCCAAGAAAATATTCCCCACACCATTACACCACCACCACCAGCCTGAACCGTTGATACAAGGCAGGATGGATCCATGCTTTCATGTTGTTGACGCCAAATTCTGACCCTACCATCCGAATGTCGCAGCAGAAATCGAGACTCATCAGACCAGGCAACGTTTTTCCAATCTTCTATTGTCCAATTTTGATGAGCTTGTGCAAATTGTAGCCTCAGTTTCCTGTTCTCAGTTGAAAGGAGTGGCACCCGGCGTGGTCTTCTGCTGCTGTAGCCCATCTGCCTCAAAGTTTGACGTACTGTGTGTTCAGAGATGCTCTTTTGCCTACCTAGGCTGTAACGGGTGGTTATTTGAGTCACTGTTGCCTTTCTATCAGCTCGATCCAGTCTGGCCATTCTCCTCTGACCTCTGGCATCAACAAGGCATTTCCGCCCACAGAACTGCCGCTCACTGGATATTTTTTCTTTTTGCCCAACCATTCTCTGTAAACCCTAGAGATGGTTGTGTGTGAAAATCCCAGTAGATCAGCAGTTTCTGAAATACTCAGACCAGCCCTTCTGGCACCAACAACCATGCCACGTTCAAAGTCACTCAAATCACCTTTCTTCCCCATACTGATGCTCGGTTTGAACTGCAGGAGATTGTCTTGACCATGTCTACATGCCTAAATGCACTGAGTTGCCACCATGTGATTGGCTGATTAGAAATTAAGTCCGTGAGCAAAAGGATACGCTTGTCATGTGACCTCATGACTTGTATGTCCTTCAAAAATAAAAGCCCCCTTTCATGCCTAACTGTAAAAACATAGATTTTATGTCACAGCTTTTTAGAAAAATTAAGATAAAGCAATTGCTGCCACATGTCAACACTGTGCAATAGAGGATTAATAATAGTGTAAAAGCATCAGTCTACAAAATATTATTTTTTTTCCTTCTTCAGCATAAACTTTGTTCACAGACAGGAACACAAACTGTTGGTTGAAGTGTTTTGAGGTGTTTGACTGTGTTTTTTTTTTTCCTTTTTTGTAGGCGGGGTTCCAACCTATCGCTGCTATTGGACGTAAGCAGCCTGGGGGCGGAGCCTGTGTGCTCTGTATCCACGCCTAAAGAGGTGTGGCTCCAGCTGCTTCACACCTCCTCTCGACCTCTGAGCCACACTGCGCTGCAGCAGGTGGCCACAGACACCACCACGCTAAACGTAGAGTATCAGGTATGCACACGTCATGCTGTTCATAATCATCACAGCACAAGGTGTGTTCCTTTTAAATTTCAGTCTGTTCCTGTTTCCTCAACAGAAAATCCCGCCGAACTTTGTGAGCCCTGCAGAGCTGAATGTTCCTGGACATATGATCAAAGACAGATACAAAACCATACTGCCTAGTGAGTGGCTCTGCCTTCCTTGGTACAGACACACTCAGAACTCCTCCTACTCATGTTTGTCATTGCTTTTTTTTGTTTGTTTTTTTCAGACCCAGAGAGCCGGGTGATTCTGAGGAGCCCAGACGAAGAGGCGGGGCCAGATCGTTACATCAACGCCAACTACATCCGGGTCAGAGTTTCACTTTGCTTCAGGTGGAGTCTCAGCAGGCTCCGCCCTCCTTCTGCCCTGGTTTCATATCTCTGAGCGTGACCATGAACGTATTATCAACTCATTATCGACTTTTATTCGGCAGCACAAGAAACCTCAAATCAGAGTGATAACCAAAGCTGGCTATGAAAAACTACCAAGGCTATCCTGACGCTAGACCAGGGGTAGAAAAGGGACAAACAAAAAATCACTCCGATTGGAGGAAACACGGGATGCAATAAAACTTTATCTCCAACTCAAATCTCTCATAAACAAGGAAACAAAAACAGCTATGAAACATAGGGTTATAAGTGAAAATGTACCCCCCCCCCCAGCGCATGCGCTGAAAAAGTTCCTGACGTCCAGGTGTATTTCTGCGAAGTCACCCGCCATGATGCTGTGGGGCATTCTATCATGCCTCAGGGTGATGAGAATGCACAAATTACATAAAAAGTCACTTTTGAGCCATTTAATTCATTTTGCTGACCACATTAAAAAACCCTCAGAGACAAAAAAATTAATTAATTAAATAGTGTTTTAAAAAATGAAGCTTCGAGACACTACACAATGCGCTTTGATCGTGCCTCACACAACTGTGATGTCATGCTGGAAAAAGTGACTTTTCCAGAGCTTTTCTGACCTTTAGAAAGGTTTTTGAGGGGTAAAACATCAATACAAATATAGAATACAAAGATTAGTAATTAACAGGATTGTAGCTGGAGGTTATAGTTTTACAGGCTTCTCTTTTACTATTGCGGTCTATGGGAAAAATTGGTCACATGGGATTTTTTTTTGTTGCAGTACCACAAGTGGCCATTAGGAGGCTTGCTTCTGAGAGGTGGAGCCATATCCAGGTTTTATAATACATCCATGAACATTATTCAGTGAAATCGTCTCTGAACTTGTTTCTTCCAGCTCTTTCTGGTCCTGACTTGCCTGTTGGCAGTTCTGTTGTGTGGAAGGAAATTAATATGTAGAGTCGATTCAGGCTAGAAAGAGATTTCATCTCCTTCCCCAATTTACTGATCTGTCTCGTCTGGTTTTCAGCTGTTTTGGTTGTTTCTCTGTTTCCTTCTGTGCCTACTTCCTGTTTTATTTTGAAGTAGTTTCTCCTTGTGTTTCTCATCTCTTTTTACTTCCTAGTGCTCCATTTTGACTGAATCTTTTTAAGTCAATACAAATTCTCACATTAGGTGTTTGTTTGGGGACTGGGACCATCAGAGCACTCCACTCTGTTGGTTCTGTTTCTTCCTCAGTGATGCCACACTTTATCATTCTCTCCAGTTCAGCTTTAACTTTGGGGAGCATGGCAGATACTCTCCTCATGTGTTCACGCTGTATGGTACAGCATCATCTGCATCATATGCATATTTTAACAGGCTTTATCTTCAAGAGGCCCACATCTGTATGAAACATGCCCTGGACTTCGTCCACTCCTTTCACCTTTCTTATAACCACTGTGACAGCTCGGCCTAAGAGGTTAAAGCAGCTGTTTGTTTTGATAGTGTGTGATGGACTTGTATTTTCTGCCTGTGTACTTTGTTAAAGCTGTGAACTGTCATAGACCATCAAGTTTTCCTCCTGGGCTATCAAAGGCCATGTCATCGCTTGCCTAGCAGTTTCAGCTGCTATCACAGTGGTATCCATGCCTGTATCAATCTTGAAGGTCACAGGAGTGTCTCTGATGGTAAATTATCCACTGCTCTTTCCAGTTTTAGGTCTGCTGTCAGCTGTAATTTTTCCGATAACTCCTTGTCCATAATCCCGATGACAACTCTATACCAAATATATTCTATTTTCACCGGACCAAACTGGCAGGTCTCAGCTAGCTCGTAGAGGGTGTGAAGATATTCCTCCACCAATTCACCATGCTTCTGTTCTCTGAAATAAAAACGGACCCAACACAGTCTCATAGTCTTCAGCATTGTCATCCTCCACAAACATTTGCTCAGCCTCTCTGCCAAGCGCATAGAGCAAAGTGCTAACCTGCATGACCCCATCGTGGCTTGTAGCCATACAGTACCTTAGAAACCCTTGCTGCCACTCCAGCCACTTCTCCAGTCGAGTAAAGTCCAGTTTCTCGGGAGGATTACACTTTTCTATGATCCAGGTCCAAGTCTCTTTGCTTCTGACACCATGTTTAAGTTATCGCCAAAGGATACAGGTAAGTATTGCTTCTTGCAGATGCTCTTTATTTCTAGCTTGTGACATACAACTGCAATAACTTACAACACTTGAGGCGGAACTACTTTCGCCTCATTATCAATACCCGGCTAGCATCTTACAACCTGCCACTATGTGCTGGATTGTCAAGTTCATTTTTTTTCAATATTTTAACAATTAGCTCCATAACATGAATTAATTTTGACTTTTGTAGTCACCTCACATTTTGTTGTAGATTTCTTTTAAAACCAGGTTTGAGTCCATAACCTTTGTCGTTTTAGAGATATTCCTTGATTTAGAGATATTATTATTTGTAGCAGGAAAACTGAAAAATAGGCCTAGGGCTTAAGTGGTTAGTGACATTGAAAAAAATATTTTTCCTGCAGTCGCGAGCTGTCTGAGACTGTGACAGCACTGTCACTCTGTGTGGGCATCTCGTTCTGCTTTGAGTGTGTGTGTGTTTGTGTGTGTGTGTGTGTGTGTGTGTGTATGTGTGTGTGTGTGTGTGTGTGTCGGACAGCAAAATAAACAGATCTGAGCCATCAGTTTGTCAGCGTGGGAGTATGACAATAGGAAAACCACAGGAAGTGAAGGAGGAAGTGACATGTCCCTGAGAGCCCTCCCGTCAGCCCACGCAGCACAACCCCCCCACCCCCCACCCCCCGTGTGTGTGTGAAGTAAAAATGCTATGTTTCTGTAAAGTAAAAACAAACCTGCTGGAAAAAAAAACTAAAAGAAAAACTAATGACTTAAAAATAAATATGTTCTTTCTTATACTGACTTTCACCTAGGAACATGCATTATAGAATGTAGGCTACTTGCTGCACTTAAAAGTTTGATATTAATACTGTTCCTGCTTTCATGTGAAGTTGTGATGTCAATAACAAGATATACTTCCTGTTCAAAGAACCAAAAATCATCTGAATATATTTCTACATCTGCTCTCTGCAGCTCGTTTTTTTATTTATGAGCCTCTCCTCTGATTGGCTCATTTGAATGGTTGCGAATGGGGCTGGACGGTGACTCTATAGTTGTGACATTGCAACTTCACAAGTCCTGGTCCTGGCTGGTTTAAAGGATTAGTTTTTGACTTTTTCTGTCACATTTTGTCTTAATTTTATTATTATTATTTTGTCAATTGATTAACTATAATCAGTGTCAATTGAAGAACAATTACAGATGTTTTATAGAACATAAACCTTCTTATAATCTGTATAGAACACAGACTTTATAATCTTTTTTTTTATTTTTTTTATTTTTTTCTTTTTTTATGACATTTTTATTTTATAATCTGGAGGGTATTAAGCTGCTGAAAGCATGCAGCTGTTATAGTGTGGAGTTAAAGTTGAGGCTCCGTCCTGCAGGGCTACAGAGGAGCTCAACACGCCTACATCGCCACCCAGGGGCCGATGCTGCACACTGTGGGTGACTTCTGGGACATGGTGTGGCAGGAGAGGAGCAGCATCATCATCATGGTTACGAGACTGAAGGAGAACAACGAGGTGAGGAGACACAGCTGAACTCAGCAGAGTTTTCATCTTCTACTGTAAAGGATTAAAAAAAAAAACATTTGTTCCAGAAATGTGAGATTTACTGGCCACAGCCGAGGGAGAGGAGGAGGGAGGAGCAGGAGGAGGAGGAGGAGCAGAGGGAAGGAGAGACAGGTCGATTCGGCAGATTCCTCCTCAGAGTCAGAGGCAGTCGAGAGAAAGACGGGTACACTGTCACTGACTTGGAGATCCAGGTAAGGAAATGATCAAATAAACCAACCAATAAGATTCTATATGACAGTGATGAATTGTGATGATGGGTCCCAGGTGGACCTTTACCAAATTGACAGATTAATTGAGTCCTGTCAAATACTATGGAATATAATATAGTCTCATACATGATGTCTTCTTATTTGACCTACCCTTAAATAATGATATAAAATACAATAAAACGTGAAAATTGAATCCATTTCAATATCATTTTATGGACAAAAAAAATAGTTGCAAGTAACGAACACATAACAGAATATATCACCTGATAAGGTCACATCACACTGCAGCAACTAAAGTTTTTGTGTTTTGGGGAAAACATCCGTGAAACATCTGCCTGAGATACAAGAGTCTGACATGTTTTAGCTGTTAATGAACCTGAGGAAACTTTATGGTCTAAAGAACTAAAACTGAGAAGTATGACAACAAAAATATAAATACAACAAAATATATTTTGGCAATTTATCCATTGTACTGATGAATTGTTTCTTAACCCTATATTGCATAGTGTTGCCATATGACAACAATGATTTTACCTTCATTTTCTCAAAAGCTGTGATATAAAATTCATGTTTTTACAGTTAGGCATGAAAGAGGGACTTTTATTTTGAAGGATATACAATTTATGAGGTCACATGACCATGATATCCTGTTCACTCATGGACATTTGACTTGTGAGTATCATTTTTATTCAGAATTATGGAAAATTTTCACTGAATAAAAAAATGTAACTCACTATCTGCAGTGAGTAAACTTTATTTATTTATTTTTACTTTAATTGAATTGTGATGTTATATATTTTTTCCTAATATGCTAAAAAAGATTTGTTGCCATATGGCAAGAAAATATATATATATATATATATATATATATATAAAGCAAATATGTAAAATTCCTTGTGTATGCAACCTAATGGTCCCATTGACTAACATAGCATGAAAGTATCCTGAGACTATATTTACAACTTTTTCCTATATGTATGTGTGTGTATGTATGTATGTGTGTGTGTGTGTGTGTGTGTGTGTGTGTGTGCAGCTGTGTTCAGAGCGGCGTCCTGTCAGACACTACTGGTTCACCTCTTGGCCCGACCACCACATCCCACAATGCACTGCTCCTTTGCTGCGATTGGTGGAGGAGGTGGAGATGTACAGCAGGCCCCACCCACCACCCAGCTCTCAGCCAATCACAAACCCCGTGCCTGGTCTTGGACCAATCATCGTCCACTGCAGGTTGGTTCTTATACAGTTCTGGTTGATGATTTTTCTGCATTTGTGTCTCTTTCTTTTAATAATTTGAAGAAAAGTGGCAACATTAACAACAGGCTGAATTCATCAGAAACTCTCTATAAAACTGTAAACTCATATAACGCCTGTGAATGATGTTTGTTTAGTTTATTTCCTGTGAGACAAACACAACCACGTTGTTTGTTGCTTATTTACATGTTTGCTGACAATAAGTGAAAAATCATTATGTTATATTTTGAGAAAAGGTAAAAAAAAAAATAAAATAAAAAGGAATATTTTCACAAAGAAAGTCATAATTTTAGAAGATATGGAAACTGATGTGTATTCCTATTTTTTACTTTACACAAAATGAAAATGTTCACATTATTATTTGTTGAACAGATTTATTCTGATAATAATGACTTCTGACATTTCTGGTATTACATTACAACTGTTTATATATGTGGATACTGTGCCATCCATTACAATAGAAAATATTAACATAACATAGCTATGAGATCTGGGTCCATTATTTTCCAGAGAAAAAAGTGCTCAAAAACTGTCAAAAGCCTTTTCTTAATCTAAAGAAATAAGACAAACATCTAAACCCAAAGAACCAGAGACATATAAAATGTCCCAAATTAAAGACACGTTGTCCACAATAGACCTGCCAGGTACACAGTAAGTCTGGTCCAGGTGAATGACCTGATCCGGCACCTCCCTCTTTCTGTTGACCAGGGCCTTAGACAGGATCTTATAGTCTGTACAGAGGAGAGAGACCAGCCTTCAGTTCTTAATGTCCTATAAATCTGCTGAACGGCAGCATCCCCTCCACAAAACTTTCATTCATCAAAGCCAGAAAATCCTCATCCAGCTCCCCCCAAAAAACTTTATTAAAAGCATGTTGATCCCGGGAGCTTTTCCCTCTTGCAGACTCTGCAGAGCAGTACTCATCTCCCTCATAGCCTTCCCTGAGATCCTGGGAAGTCCAGCACACAGGGAGGTATTTTATTTTATTCATTTGACAGGGACAATGCAGGCAGACATAGTTACATGAATGCAACTGATGTGATGCATACAGAGTTTATAGCTAGTGCTAATTGTCAACTTCAGTCCTCGGTTGGGCTCTTCCACAAAATTGCATTGCAATATAAAATATACATCACAATATTTTTATTTATATAAAAATAAATAAAAAAACAATCAATCAATCAGTCAAACTTTATTTATAAAGCACTTTTCATACATATGAAATGGATCCCCACGGATCCCCCTCCCACCCCGGCCGCTGACCCCATGAGAAGCAGCATCCCAACCCCGGCTGATAACGCCCCCCAGCACAGAGGGCAAACACTGAGCAAACACTGGATAGATAGAATAAAAAATAAAGTAAATAAAAAAATAAAATCAATAAATCATATAAGAACATTAAAAGCTAAAATGCACATGAAAAACATAAATGAATGTTTAATACACAACCCAGGTAAAAATATGGAATAAAAGAATGTAATAAAACAGAAATTGGGATAAAAGCAAGATTAAGTATTCATACTGAAGAGCACGAACATAATAAAATGATAAATGATAAAATTGAATAACAAATTAACAACTTAAAAGGATAAGACAAAATTATTAATAAAAACATTGGTTAAAAGCCAAATTAAATATATTGGTCTTGAGTCTATCTTTAAAAATATTAATGCTCTCTACGGCCCTGTGTGAACAAAGATCACTAAAGCTTTGGAAGGTTAGTGAGTTATATTTTTTTAAGGATGTGGCAGTGTTGGCACCTGACTGTTTTTTTGTCCATTATTTTTAAAGTTTTATTATACAGAGAACAGATGTGCTTGGTGGCAGAGTGGGAGATGCTGTCATGTGGTATGAGATGTTTGAAATGATAATAGCATGCATGTACTGCAGGACAGCCTGGTTAGGTATATAATGTCTGATTAATTTAAAGCAGTTTAGGTCACGTATAGTTTTGGAGATTTTATTTATATGTTTATTGAATTTAAGTTGTGGGTCAAGTACTAATCCAAGATATTTAAACTCTGTTACATTTTGTATTTTCATTTTGTAAATTTATATGAAAACTTTGTTCTGGGTTAATCTTTTAATAGAGAAACACATTGACACTGTTTTTGAGAGATTGAGCACCAACTGATTTTTACTGAGCCACTCCCTGATCTCAACCAAAAGTGTGGATAGGGAATCAGCAGACTGCACTGGTGGTTGCATAAAGACCTGCATCGTCCACATACAGCTGGCATCTGACATTTTTACGGATTGAGTGCAAATCATTGATAAAGAGACAAAACAGCCCAGGTCCAAGTATTGAGCCCTGTGGGATGCCCATTTGTATGTTTAGTAGAGGAGATTTGTCTTGAGCAATTGTTACACACTTAAATCCAGGCCTGAAGAAATGATTTAAACAAACATATTGTCTCGTTAGAGATATTGAAATTTTGCAATTTTGAAAAGATTAGGTTATGATTGACTAGCTCAAAAGTTTTTTTAGGTCCATGAATATAGCCTCTACCATATTGCCACCATTCAGGGATTTTTTTGACATTTCCCACAAAACAACAATTTGCTATTTCAGTGGAATAGCCTGATCTAAACTCAAACTGCTGAGGGTGCAGGAGCTCATGGGCTTCAAGGTGTTCCATCAGTTGTGATGCAGCCAATGTCAATAACTTTAGACAATATGGGTAAAATGAATATTGGCTGGTAATTGCACATATAGTCCTGACTTTAAATATTGGTACAACACTGAAAAAACAGCTCATTTTAAGTAATTGCACGCAAGTTAGATTTAATGCTGCAATATCAAGTAACACTCCCTTGCCAGTATTAAGTAAAATTTACTTACCATAAAACATACCAGTTGTGAAAATATTAAATAAAATGTACTTAATTACATCAAAGTTACAGGTTACTTTTATTTAATTAATTGTGGCGACCACATTGGATTTCTGCATTTTGAGGCATTATGGGACATTTTTGAGCCTGGCATACATTTGAATTCAGCACACTTCAAAACCCCTAAAAACACTGTACGCCAGAAAATTACCATGAAATGCCTTCAGGACTTTCAAAAAGCACATTGTCCAAAATCCTGTCCAGTTTAAGAGTCTAAACACCAGAGATAAAACTATAATTATGGAAATTATGTTTCTTTTCTGTAGATGTTGCTTCATCACTGTCCCAGTCACCAGACTCTTCTCCTGAACTGGACTCTGACCCTGTTCCCTCACTTCATTTAACAGCAAACAACTCTTTTTGTGCATCCCCTCCCCAGTGCAGGTATAGGGCGGACAGGTTGTTTTGTCGCTGTCAGTATCGGTTGTCGCCAGCTCAGAGAAACTGGTCAGGTTGACATCTTGGAAACAGTTTGTCAGCTTCGACTCGACAGGTAAGTGAAAAAAAAAACATTCTCTGTTCTGTTTCTTTGTGTTTGTATTCTTCTGTTTTCCTGAAGACAGCATGTGTTACCTGTATAACCTATAGCCCCCCCCCCCTTCTGTGCAGGGGTGGTATGATCCAGACCTCGGAGCAGTACCAGTTCCTGTACACCACTCTGGCCCAGTACAGCTCCCAACTCCAGCTACAACACACACAGGTACAGGCAGGCTACTTCCACACACTGCTGCTGGGTTTTGTTATTTCTTTTTGTCTCTCTAATGTTTTCTATCTAATTCAACTATTTAGTGACACAGAAAATAACATGGTCCTGTCAGTTTTTGTTAAAGAACTGAAACCGTATTTTCTCTTCACCAGGATCAGCACCAGAACAGGCAGAGCCAAGACAACCAAGTCAACATCCAGCTACAAAACCTACGACTGGACGACACCGTGGATGGGAGGAAGTGACATATTACAGAACCAGCAGGGTCACACCGGAAGAATTTAAACCAGCAGACATTATTAACAGAGCCAGAGAGGCAGAAACTACAGAACCAACAGAATATATACAACCAAAAGAACCAACAGAACATACTGGCAGCCAAAAGGACACCAGCAGCAGAGCTAATGCTGTGACAGATGGAGAACCTCCATCCTGGAACTTCAGAGAACCGGAACTGAACCGGGAAACTTGAATAGTTGAGAAACCAACTATTGAAATCAAGTCAAATAAAACAGTTCTACCTGGAAAATGTGCTACAGCTGTGTTTAATCACATCTGTCTGAGTGTGGGTATTCTCAAATCTATCTGGTTCAGTCCGGTTCACTGGGATCTTGTTGGTTTTTCCTCCTTGATTCGACTGGTTTGAGCAGGTCTGAACTGGACCATCGCACCAAAACAACCAAACTGACCCTGTTCGTTAGTTCAGCTCTAATTAAAAAGAATTTCTTTTCACAAAAAGAAATCACCTACAGGTTTTATAAACAAGCTGAATCTTTATTTTGATGCTGATTTCCAGAAGTCTTGAAATATATTTTGACATATGAAAAAGTATTATTACCACAGACTGTATAAATAACATATGTAGCCACAAGCTCTGTATTTCAACAACGCCACCATCTTGTTTTTTTTTTTTTGTTTTTACAAAAACTTTAAAAACAGTCTTATGGTGTATTCAGGTGCACCTCAGAAACACTGAGATCTCTACTGCAATGACCAGTTTGAAACAGGAATGTTTCTGTTTTCATATTAATTTGCTGAAATATCAGTCAACACTTTTCTTGTTCTTTTACTGGATCTTTTTTTTTGATTAATCACATAGCAAAGCAAAACATAGATTAAAATTGATTACAATCTGCAATAATATATAAAATAATCAAATTGTTAGCAGAATTTTTAATAATTAGGTGCTAAAGTCACAGCAATATTGCATTCATTTCTACAAAAACACATAAGATTTATTAGAAAATTGTATCAAATTGTCATCAACCACACATAAAACCCAAATACTCGACCGACAGGCGGGGATGGATGCAGTAGTATATTAAGGCACAAAGTAACAACAAAAAGAACTCACAAGGAGGGGAAGTCACAACCAGCATTATCAAAAACGCAAAACACAAAACTCTCCAAGCTTAAAAACAAGACAAGACAAACTGGCACATGACAAAGGGAGACACAGACTATATACACACACGAGGTGATTGGGGAAGAGGCGGAAACAATGTCATAATAAAAGCATGAAATATGAACACAAAACATCACTTAAATCTTCCTGAACATGACAGTTATCTGGATATGAAATGACTTATATCAGGATTAATAGAGATTTTGGTCATATATATCTGTTAGCTCCAGAGACGTGTTAACAGACAGGATAATTCTGCAGAGTCTAAAAAAAACACCAACACTGATGTAGTTTCTACCAGCTGATATTTTAGCAGTTATTGAAGTGTTATTCCTTTTGTTGTACAGTTATGAAGTTTGTTTGAATGAGATTTTTTGACGAGACAGAATCAGAAAGGGGAAGACGGATAAGACTCACAATCACAGGTGAAAGGTACTTTACAAATGAAGTGTATAACTATTATAATTCTTTAAAAACCTATCTGCTGCTGTGATTTAGTCATATATGAAGTTAACATGTAGGAAACAGAGTTGTTATCAAACAAAATGACAGAATAAGCAGGAAGAAGTTGTTGAACATCAAGAAAAAAATCATGGCTACAGTAATAGCAGGCCTGGACTACTAGGCCTTGAAATTACAATAAGGATTGGGGTTTTAAAAATCACTGTTTTACAAGCCACTTTATTACCATTATTTACTACTTTCACAAGTTTTTATTTGTGCAACAAATAACATTGCATATGAATAGCAGTGCAAATCAAGTGAGACATAGGCTACACTATCTTACTCTATGAACCATATGGAAAAATACTGTAAGCATATGTTTGCTATTCAACACAGCATTGTTCTCTTAAGAGTGAGTGTTTTCTACTGTCTCATGTATCCCAACCCAAAAATGAAAGTGTGATTGTGTATTCCAAATTTGGATTAAGTTTAGGGTTCAGTAGTATTTCCGGAATGATCATGTGCCAGTGAAGCATTTATTGATATTCTACATGACATGACTTTTATGTATAGGTATATCCTTGCTACCTTTTCTTATGTAAAACCACTTGTTTCATATTTTGCTTGAAAATGTTTGGTGGGTGAACAAACTAAAATGTTCATATGACAATAAGGTGAGTGTTGTACTGACTGGTATGTCTATGTTGGAGTGCATATTTGTTTGAATCAGCCAAAAACATACTATGGCATGTGTGTGTGTGTGTGTGTGTGTGTGTAGCAGTAGCAGTACCCACGGTATCAGTCCAGTAATTATGAAACATTATTTAATTATACTTTTGTGCATACAAGTCAAATAATGTCTGCAACACAAGATATTCAGCGATGTAGAGTCCTTTGAAACAAAGTGTTTATAAAGTTGGGCTGTACAAAAAAAAACTGCCTTGCCCTACTGACCATGCATCAAATCAAATACATAATGTTGAGGAACAGATTTCTTGCATTATGTATGGTAGAGATCTACAAAAAGCAAAGCAAATTTACTACTCAGTGGAGGTGTTGGTCAATTCAGACTGTTGGTTCTTCAACTCAACCTGAGTGGAAGGCTGTCCTAACTGTCCCACCAAGAATTGCATCCAGCATCTTTTTCAGTGTCTGAAATAAACTTCATTCTTCCAGATCCGGATAACTCCACCTATTACCCAGGCAAATCTAAATTTGCAGACACCTCAAGTGAGTTGAGGTGTCTCCAGTTAACCTCAGCATGTGTTCGGACTGTGGAGGAAACTGGAGAACCTGGAGAAAACCCACACAGACACAAGGAGAACATAAAACTCCACACAGAAAGGTCCCTTGAACCTGCAACCTTCTTGCTGTGAGGCAACAGTGCTACTGCACTCAGGTTAAATGTGAGCATTTTCAAAATAGTATAACCTTGCACCTTTACACCTGCTTTTTATGCAACAGAGCACCTACCAAAAATCGCAGGAGATGGTTAAATCTCCTTTTATGAGGACTGCCTCTTTGAGCTTTTGAAACATTGTCTTACATGTTTCAGTCTTCAAAATTGACACTTTTGTCAAAGGAACATTTATGTCTGTGACCCAGACGCGCCTACACCGAAGTCGTCTCTACAAGATACAGCGGAAGAGTCACCATCGTCTGAGCACAACAGACGATGGTTGCTGCATTTTACAGCACCAGTTCCTCTATTATTCAGACGATTAAGGTTTTTAAAATGAAGACATAATCAAGAAAAGTTTATTTTGCTCCACGCACCTTTGAATATTTTAATTTCTAAAGCCAGTGCTTCTCACATGAATCTTGTACATCTCTGAACACAGTCACAATAACAACTTTAATTCACAGGTGCTCAATGCAATGGAGGTGAAAGCTTTCACCAATATGATACACAGGAATCAGTGCAACAGTCTGACCTGCTGACTGGAATGAGATGATTTTGTGTGATTTTTTTACACAAAATGTCAAATGGTGTAACTGAAAAATAATGGTTCATTTTAAATACAAGATATAATTAATAATATATGTCTGGTGGGTTTTCAGGCGACACAGTGGCACAGGGGTTAGAGAGGTTTTCACCGGGTACTCCGGCTTCCTCCCAGAGTGGGAGGTTAATGGTGTGTGTGTCCCACAATAGCCTGGAGACCATCTGGGGTGTATCCCTGCCTCTCGTCTGTAATGTGCTGGGATTGGCTCCAGCAGACCATGTGACCCTAATGACGAATAAGCAGGTATAGAAGATGAATGATTAATACATGCTGCCTCTTTAATGTTGTACAATGATTAATTCTGCCAACCTCTTCTTTAGAATTAAGAAGATGATCTTGGTTTATATTATTAAGTTAATTGTTAATCAGACTTCCAAATTGATAGTTTAGTACAATTTATGAGATTGAAGCAGAGAATTGTCTATCTTTTGGCTATCTCTCAACCGAGAGGTGGTGCCCTAACTCTAAAACGTAATAATTAAGCTCTATTTTAATATTTCAAATAATTATTTATTCTTTTCAATAGCCAATGCCATCTGAACAATTAGTGCAAGACACTACACAATCTGTCCCATGAGCAAGGTAAGCACAACAGTTAGTTATGAGAAGAAGAACAAAGTTCTACACCTGTGAAACAAGGTTTCCTGAGACCCCCTCCTACCCCCGTATCCCAGACCTCCAGAGAACCAGACTGCATCAGACTTACTGATCTAAGAGGGACGGCAGAGAATCAACCATCACAATCAGAGGATCCTCATAGACTGGGGGTTTCATCAGGCGTCCCTGTCCCAACAACCAGGAGCTGTTGCAGAACCTACACGTTTCTAATGTTGTTATTGTATGTGTTTTTATTGTGGTATCTTTATACAGCAAAGACCTCACCTCTCACAGACCAGGCTCTACAGCATGTGTCTGACCTCCTGATGAAATGGATCAGCTGTCAGGAAATAGTTTCCCCAAATATGTATATAGGTGTCCTCATAAGTTCTTGTAATTATGTGTATAAGGGATGATATGATATTGTTTATACAAAAAACACAATTGTTTATTTGAAATGAACTGATTTATTGCTTATGCATGATTGACCATTATTTCACATAACAAAAGCCAAATTAAATGGTGTTCATAACATTAGCAAAACTGAACGTCAAAACTATCATATGGTGTAACCGCTAAAAACTTGTAACCAGATAGTTAAACTCACCTAAACATGTCTTTAAAAATGTAAAACAGATGCTATTAAGGTGGATTCGATTTAAAATGTATCATTCTATTTCAGTTACACCATTTGACATTTCATGTCAAAAATTGCACAAAAATGACGATTTTTATTTTAAACATTAATACCAATGGACTTTTAAATGACAAGAAAAGAACGAAACACAAAATGTAATGTACATTTTGAAACATCTGATGAATGCTTCTCAAAACAGTATTTTAGAAAGTTTTTGACTTTATCCTTTTGCAAACTGTGATTTGTCACAGACCTTTTTTGACCACTGACCAATTGTTGAGCTTGGCAACCATGTGGTCCTCATAGCTAAGTCTGGTATAGTCCTGACCAAATTTTTAAACCATCCCATCATTCCATTTTTTCAGAAGACAGGCCACTGTATTTGTGGTCCAAAACATGAATCTCAAATATAAAAGTAACATGGTTGTTACACAGGAAAAAGTACGAAGAGATTTTTCATGAGTCCGCCAAACATAAAAAATGTACTTATAGCAGGGGAGTCAACTCATTTTCATCCCGGGCCACTTCTGCGTTCTGGTTTCCCTCAAAGGGCCAGTTGTAAAGAACATGTCTACTTGTTATTATATTAGAGAATTGCCTCTCCACTCATAATAGTTCTGCTGACAATTTGCAAAGTTTTTTTTTAATAGAATTTAAAAATATGCTGGTGCATAATTCATTTTATAATGTTGTTATGACATTAGTGTCTAATTATTAAAATGCTGCAGCAAAACGTTGAAAATCATCACATATATCTAGAGACTCATACAAGAATATGCTGATAACCACTATTAACTATTTTAATTTATTTAATGGATTTTTCAAAGATTGGAATCTATGGTTTTGTGTTGCTTTGCTCAATATTAAAGAATAGAAAGTACAAAAAAGTAATGACACTTCAACAAAGGTAAATAAGGAAAAACGGAAACTTCCCTGCTTTTAAGCAACCTTCGTGGCCAATTGATTTTGGAGTTAACGAAATCGTACAGTCGTGCTGAGTCAGATTTAGCCCCCGGGCCTTGGGTTGGACACATGACTTATAGGAACACATACTTCCTACGGGCAGTGCACTAGTATTAATAATAATAATAAGAAGAAGAAGACGAATTTTATTTTGAAATGCTTGACCGGAAGCAGTTGTGTGGGTTGTCGCCGTGTGACGGAGCGGGCTGAAAAGGCGCAGCTAGTAAACATCACAGAAAAACACCGCGGACATCACGACTCTCACATTCATTAAACCGCAAATCTCCGGTTCCTAGAACAACGGTCAGTGTCGCCCGGTCTCCCGTTACCGTCCGTGGTTGTCACGGCGACTGTCGGCGTCTAGAAAACCCTGTCGGGGCGTTAGCCAGCTCGCAGCTAGCAGAGCCACCGCAGCTAGCCTTAGCATTAGCACCAGATACGAAGATGATAGCGCTAATCAACAAGCTGCTGGACTGGTTCAAGGCGCTGTTCTGGAAGGAGGAGATGGAGCTGACCCTGGTGGGTCTTCAGTACTCCGGGAAGACCACCTTCGTCAACGTGATAGCGGTAAGAACCAGCAGCAGCAGCAGCAGCAGCTGTCATTTAGCATCCGGCTGCTGTGAGTTAGCATCCGGCTGCTGCTGCACCATTGTTGTCCTGCGGCGGTGAGGTGAGGTCAACCCGTCCAGGAGGGTTAAACACGCTTTTACCACAGCTTTCTATGTTTGTGAGACACATGTTAGAAAACGGCAGCAGATCCGCTGTGACACCTGAGTCTCCACCTGAAATACAGGTGAGTTTAAAAAGTCCCACATGATGGGAAGATAGATATTAATGAGGTCCAGGTGCAGAGATTCTGTCCTATATTTGCGGCCCGTATTCAGAAAACTGAACCTTCAAACCAGCCGCCATGGCTTTCCGTGAAGTTTTGATGTCACAACCTGATGTCACCATCCACCTCTTCTCATGAAAAAAAAAATGTGTAGAAACTAAAGATATTTCGTGGGAAAAAAAAATAATTCGGAAACTAATAAATATTCTGATGAGAAAAAATCAGTTGTGAAATTGAAAAAATATTTAACAATTAAACAATTAAAATGTAAATAACATAGTGACCTTCCCTCTAAGGTCATAACATCATAGGCTGATGTTCATTTAAAGTGCAAATAAGCAATTTTTCAAAATTAAAATGATCACTTCTATATTAAGTGTGTGTGTGTGTGTGTGTGTGTGTGTGTGTGTGTGTGTGTGTGTGTGTGTGTGTGTGTGTGTGTGTTACAGTCTGGCCAGTTCAGCGAAGACATGATTCCCACAGTTGGATTCAACATGAGGAAGATCACTAAGGGCAACGTCACCATCAAGGTTGGCAGTTTCACTTCTTGTTTAAACACATACACACACACACACACACTGTCCTGTCAGCGTTCTGACCTCTTTTTTGTTTTGCTGCTTAAAATGTCTGGTGATGTTTTCTACATTTAGAATAACTGAAATAATGAATGTTAATATCTGTTTAATTCTTGAAGAAGGTCCAGTTTATCTGTAAATATTGTCTCATGTTTCACAGAAAAATGCCTACAGTTCATATTCAGAAACCAGCCCTCAGGCCTTCCATTAAATTGGGATGTCACAACCAAGATTATAATTAACAAAAACTAGAATTGAACAAAACGTTTTCGATAAATGATAAAGATAAAAGAAATAGGCAACTAAAACTTACTCAGATTATAGAGAAATATTATTTGTTTTCACCTTTTTTAAATTTTAATTGCATAATACTGTTTATGACTTCTTTGAATGTCGCCCCTGACAAATACCTCATGTTACAAAAAGACTAAAACTAATAAAAACTTAAACTAGAGACAGATGTAAAGTCGCTAAATCTAAGAGATTTTTGGATGATTCCTGTTCACATTCAGATGACATCAGAGCTGCATCATTCATTTCCTGAAAAAGAGACAATGAATATATTTTTTAATTTATTGTCATTTACTATAACACAGTATAACAAGATTTGGTGGCAGCTCCATGAAAGTGCAGACATTAATAAAAACACTATAAAACCTACAAAAAAACAATGTGTGTGTGTATATATACAGTTCAGGCTAAAAGTTTGGCCACACCTTCTCATTCAATGTGTTTTCTTTATTTTCATGACTACTTCCATTGTAGATTCTCACTGAAGGCATCAAAACTATGAATGAACACGTTTATGGTGTTATGTACTGAACAAAGAAAGGTGAAATAACTGAAAACATGTTTTATATTCTAGTTTCTTCTAAATAGCAACCCTTTGTGCATTTTTTTGTTGTTTGCACACTTAAAGTCAAATGGTGTAACTGAAAAAGAATGAGCGTGTATTAATACTGCTCCATGTTTAAAAAACACTCAATCCACCTAGAGACATACACAGCCTGTATTCAGAAACTGTGCCTTAAAACAAGCAGTCACAACTTCCGTGAAGTTGTGATGTCACTACTATACAGTCACTACTATACAGTCACCACCAACACCCCCCCCCTTTTCTGGGACTAGAGCTCTAGAGCTAAGCAGAACCCCATGATCTAGACCTAGTTAGTCAGGAGTTCATCATACAGCAACATAATCCACAGCGTATCATTATCGTCCATCACATGACACATTAAACTAGGACAATTTAGAGAAAAACTAAAAAATCAAGGTATTCTAAAACTTTTGACCTGTGTGTGCATGTGCATGTGCACGCAAAAAGTAGAAAAGATGTGGGCAGGGGGCATTTGGATTACTGCAAAGATTTTTCTGTAGACAAGTTGAACTTGTCTGTGAATCTCTGACTGACTGATTCTCCATCTGCCTGCAGCTGTGGGATATCGGTGGTCAGCCTCGGTTCAGAAGCATGTGGGAACGTTACTGTCGAGGAGTCAGCGCCATTGTGTAAGTCCTGGGTGTCTAAACCGCTGCTTCTGACTAACGGACACGTCTCTTTGCAGTAAATCTAATATTCAGAGGTTGTTGGGAGCTGGAGGAGATGATCGGTCAGACAACCAGTGCTGTGTCCCAAATCACCTACTCCTATACTTATTCTTCACATTTCATGAAGTAAAATATAAAAAAATGGATGATGTGAGGATACTTTCAGTTGTTCAGTGCTGGTACAGATTTATTCATTGCTCTTTGTTTCCTGAAGCTACATGGTGGATGCAGCAGATCCTGAGAAGATTGAAGCCTCCAAGAATGAACTCCACAACCTGCTGGACAAACCGCAGCTGCAAGGAATCCCTGTAAGCACAAACCACACTGAACTGAAACAATAGGCACATTCACTACTGTAAATATCATGGAGATGCCCCATTTCACTGTTGTACAGTTGTTGAGTATAAATGTACTTGGTTCCTTTCCATCACTAACTGTGGTTGCTGTGGCTCGGAGGTAGAGCAGTCGTCCATTGGTCGGAGGATCGGTGGTTCGATTCCCTGATCTTCTGGGCTCTGTGTCGATTTGGCAAGATGCATAACCCTGATTAGCCCCCAATGGCTGCACCATGTAGTGTATGCACGGGTGTTAGAGATGCATGGTTGGTAGTCACAGCCACAGATTCTACAGCTGAACCACAGCTTAGGTGGCCCATGTGGCAAAAAAATAATACTTAAATTAAGTAGGTGGCAGAGTTGAGCTTAAATATATATCAGGATTCTTCCAAGAACACATCACTCATTTAGTTGTAGTTTACAAAGGAAAAAACATCCAAGAAATGCTGGTTGTAGCAGAAGTGAGCAATTATGGGGTAACAGTGTTTTTTCATTGGTTGTTGCGTCAAGATTTACCCAGTTACAGTAGTGCTCCTGTCTTCGATTGGTGACACAATAGCCATCTAAAAAAAATTGTGGGCGAGCGCATTGTGGTGGGAAAAAATCGATTATTGATTGATTGCGATGAGGTTATCGTGAAGAGTAGACTCAATTAGGAAACTTTCAAAAATCAGTTTTTGTTGGCAGTATTTTATTTCGTAAAAACAATGGTTGCTGTTTTCATCCGTAGGAGGCTGTGGGGGTCATTCCGCGTCTGTCAAAATCTACATGCTAAGACATTAGCAGGTTTAGCTGCTACTTTATTCCCCATGTTACACAGGCTGCTGTGTCTGTAGCCAATGCCAAAACAACAAACTTTGTAGAAAAAGTTCACGATTGCTGCTGTCTTCTCCCTTTAGAGGAGAACTGCTCAACACCTAAAATTCATTGCACACAAATAAATGATTGAATTTTAACATTTCAAACAAATTTTCTGTGGGAAACCCTGAACCTCCATGTCTTATATTATTGCTAAAGTTATTAAGCCCTGTTGTCAAATTGAACATCAATCATCTGGGATTGTAAATTGAGAGCCGTTAGAAACAGTTGTTAATAGATTTGGGACCTCAAAAATCTTCATCATATCAGGAAACGGACAGATGTGAATGGTTTTGCTTCCTGATGTCAGGCAGCACCTTGTATGTCAGCCACCTCCATCAGTGTGTGAATGTGTGTGATCAGGTAAAAGAAAACTTCTAGTGTGACACACTGTGAGTGGTCGAAATGACCAGGAAGACACTATACAAATACAGTCCATTTAGCATTTGATTGTTAAGGTATCTAACGGACAGAAAACCAAATAAAGCATGACAAGTCCCCTCAAAACTCATTGTCTTTGTCTCACTTCTGCCTTTTGTCCGCTACATTAACACTGAAGACCTGAACATGCAGAATAAACTGGCAGTAGAGTGTGACTGACCTGTGACCTCAGTCTGTTCTGTCTGTATCTACAGGTTTTGGTTCTGGGTAATAAAAGGGACCTACCAGGAGCTCTGGATGAGAAGGAGCTCATAGAGAGGATGTAAGTTCTCCACGACGCTCACATCTGAGGATGCGTTTCATTATTAATGCTGATTCCACATCATACAGGTCATATAATTAGAATATCATGAAAAGGTTGGTTTGTGTCAATAATTCCATTCAAAAAGAGAAACTTGTATATTCATTCATTTCCCACAGACTGACTTCTTTCAAGTGTTTATTTCATTTAAATTTGATGATTATAATTGACAACTAATGAAAATTAGTCGTCCTTGTGTGAGGTGTTAATGGTCGTCTTTAGGACAGCTGTCAGGTCAGTGGTCTTCTCCATGATTTTGTCGCCTACAGAAGTAGACTGGGAGACCATTTAAAGGCCTTTACAGGTGTTTTCAGCTGATTAGAGTGTGACACCAGATGTCTTCAATATCAAACGTTAGTTACTAAATTTCCAACTATTCCATTAATCACCAACTATTTTGAGAATTTGATTAATGGTTTTAAGTCATTTTTAAGAAGAAAATGTCGAAATTCTCTTGTTCCACCTTCTCAAATCAGATTTTTTTTTATTGTTTTAGTCTTCTACAATAGTAAACTCATGATCTTGATTGACATTTTACACCATTTTATGAACCATACAACTAATTGATTAATCGTTTAATCGGTAGATCAGTTGACTAGGAGGTGTTAGGTGTTTTACAATGTTCTAAAATTCAGAGGTTTTTGTTGCTGCACGAATGTGTTTGATGATTTAAATTCAACTTGTGTGTGTATGTTTTTAAATCAGGAATCTGTCGGCCATCCAGGACAGAGAGATCTGCTGCTACTCCATCTCCTGCAAGGAGAAAGACAACATCGGTACAACACACACACACGTTTTTATTCTACCAACTTGAATTTAACATCACTCACCACAAGAAAGCAGTTAGGTATTCGGCAAACAAGTAGTACACATCATAAATATAAAAGTAAATCAAAGTCCTGTCCAGTTGTCACTGCCATTTCAGATTCCTGTTGGTGAGAAAAAATTCAAAATGTGTATCTCTAATAGGTGACATAATAAAGTCTGTCGGGATCCACATCAGGGCAGCTCCCTGTTTGTTTGGAAATGTTAATGGATATTTTGAAATCACAGCTCCAGCGAATTAATTGAATATAATAAACTTGTCCTCTCAGAGGCTGTGCAGGCAGCACTGTCACTACAGACAAATTACACTTCTTCTTTTAAATATGACATCCCATTTACACTGTTTTTGAAGCTGTTACTCTACAAAATGTGGAATCCTGGGTCACCAGATTCACAACTCTTCACTTACACATTAAAGGATAGAAGAAGAACAAACAATGAGGAGATACATGCTAATTATATGTTTGATATTACATTGGATGGATCATACCAGAGTTTTCTGTTACAGTTAAAATGTGTGAAAGGACAGAACAGCACAAAGCAAACAGGATGTTTACATCACACACCAACAATTATCAAATTAATTATTAGACACAAAAATCAAATTAAATCTGTAGTTTAGTAACTCATATTTAACAGGTCCCAGACTCTGTTTATTTTATTGTTTTTAGTGATAATGTTTTTTAAATAATAAAAAAAATTCTATCTATGCATTTTCTATTTGTTCTACTTAACACTTACTTTCTACTTAATTACTCAAAACCAATTACATAAAACAATTTAGTATCTGTATCTCATTTTTATCTCTGCTGACAACACACGCCGATCTCTGCTGACGACACACGCGCACGCCGATATCTGCTGACGACACACGCGCACGCCGATATCTGCTGACGACACACGCGTACGCCGATATCTGCTGACGACACACGCGTACGCCGATATCTGCTGACGACACACGCGTACGCCGATATCTGCTGACGACACACGCGTACGCCGATATCTGTTGACGACACACGCGTACGCCGATATCTGCTGACGACACACGCGTACGCCGATATCTGTTGACGACACACGCGTACGCCGATATCTGTTGACGACACACGCGTACGCCGATATCTGTTGACGACACACGCGTACGCCGATATCTGTTGACGACACACGCGCACGCCCATCTCTGCTGACGACACACGCGCACGCCCATCTCTGCTGACGACACACGCGCACGCCCATCTCTGCTGACGACACACGCGCACGCCCATCTCTGCTGACGACAAACGCGCACGCCCATCTCTGCTGACGACACGCGCGCACGCCCATCTCTGCTGACGACACACGCGCACGCCCATCTCTGCTGACGACACACGCGCACGCCCATCTCTGCTGACGACAAACGCGCACGCCCATCTCTGCTGACGACACGCGCGCACGCCCATCTCTGCTGACGACACACGCGCACGCCCATCTCTGCTGACGACACACGCGCACGCCCATCTCTGCTGACGGCACACGCCCATCTCTGCTGACGACACACGCGCACGCCCATCTCTGCTGACGACACACGCCGATCTCTGCTGACGACACGCACGCCGTCTACTATCTCTGATGACACACTGATCTCTCTCTGCAGACATCACTCTCCAGTGGTTGATCCAACACTCCAGGACTAAGAGGAGTTCCTGAAAACAGACACGTCCCCCAACAGAACAGGCCACGCCCACTTCATCAACCCCTGCCCCCCCCCCCAAAAAAAATTACTAAATAAATAAAAACCTGCGCCCCCCCATACATGTTCCCCATCCACATTAATACCATTGACTCCTGTTACTCTCCCCCACCCCAACATGCACTGATGCCGCTTTTTTGTTTGTTTACAGAAGAAAACAGAATCACTGGTTCACATTCTACATCTATTTTCTCCAATGGGACTGTATTTATAACTGGATGATTTAATTACTCCGTAGGGTAATTATGGTACCACAATTCCCATGCACCTCAGCATCTCTCTTTTTATAGCTTTTGTCAAAAATAAGTCAAGTCATATCTATTTATAGAGCACATTTACTGACAACCAACATGCTTTACACAGACATTTAAAATACAGTTGAATAATTAAAGTAAATATGTAAGTACTCATTTTTATTAAAAGTGACAGCATTCAGCATTTGATTACAGCAGTTTGTTCACATGAACTTACAGAAGAAACTGCAGAAATGAGACAGAAAACAACCACAAAAAACAGAAAAAAAAAACATTTACTTTTTGGGATTGCCAGTTAAGTATTTTAACGTTTACTTTTCCAATTCTCTGAGCACAACAAACTCAATTCTCTTCACCTACTTTGTACAGCATTTAATCTCAAACCTGGATAAATAAATATCGTCTGTATAAAGGTTTAGACGCATTATTCAGGGGGAAGAGGAAATATCTTTTTCTAATCTGGGGGAAAAAAAGTTTTTAATGGTGCCAGCTGCAGAAAAGTGGAATCAGTGCATCTCTACAGATCCACACACATCCCAGTCTTTAGTTTTAAATTGGTCTTTATGCTAAAATAAAAGTTCTTTTGTACAGTGAAACTTAGTTTTAATCATCACCATTAAAAATAACCTCAAATTTTCTTTCGTCATAAAGACACAGCAGTAGCATCATGGTTAGCTCCTCAGCTGGAGCCTCCAGTGTGGATCTGTACTCTCTCCTCCTACAACTTACCACCTCTTAGCCAGTAACAACACATTTGCCTTCATCATTTCCTCTTCCTCCTCCTCTTCTCCTTCCATTTTTCCCTTTCTACCTCCAAATCTTACATCCATCCATTTACACCATCATCATTTCAGAATCCTGAGAATCCCTCTTCCTCCCTTGTCTGTTATAAACTGCTTGTCCTCCTCCGTGTTCCCTACTTTCCTTCTTTTCTCTTCTTCTTTTTGGATGTTCTTTCCCTTCTTTCCTTGCCACCAAGCCCCGCCCCCCCTCGCCGTCTCTCTCCCCCTATCCCGCTGAATGAGGGAAATAAAAAAAACTTTTTATTGCACTGTTGATTTTGGTTTTGTAAGATATTAATAATGAGAATAATGTTAATAATCTTCTTATTGTGGCATAACCTGGTCTGTCCAGATTTAAGGAAGTGGTATTTTAACCGGAGAAGGAGAAATGTTATTGTGTTTGTTCATATCTCTGTAATAAGCTTTTTATTTCTTATTCATTTTATATTATTATTTTTTATTGTTGATTTTTGACTTCATAAGTCTACCCTGGATGTTAACCAGAGTTCAGTTCTGGTCTGAGATGTCTGCTGATTGGACCAGGACTATCATGTGATCTATGTTCACTATGTTCACACATCATGTCGGACAAAACAGAGAAATGAAATCATTATTGTTAATTTAAAATCAGTTCTCCAGCAGATTATTTTTACTTAATCACTTAATGGTATTTATGCAAATAGAACATCTGACTAAGAGGTTTTCATTCACGTATTTTAACACATTTCCAGGATTCACCGTTCCTTCGCCACATGATGTGGCAGCTCCATGTTGAAATGCATTTTGGGATTTTTTTTTTTTCATGTTCATGTGAAAACAAATCCTGTAATGTAAAGTTCACATCATAATTTAATAGTTCTAACAAAGGAACAACATTTGTCCTCTTTGGCTTTCCATGCACATCCTGTTTTTAATTAACACAAGCTGACAACAAGATATGGAAATTTGTGGCTTATAGTAGTGAAATAAAATAATTTAATAAAATTGAAATTTTTATTTTTCATTTGTGTGCATGTGGTGTATGACAACATTCAAATTCCAAAGTCCAATTTTCATTGTTGTGTTTAAAAGTTGTATTATTACTGCCGGTATGAAAATAAAAATGAAAACTCTATTGACAAAATATTCCAGCGTATTCCTGATGACTC
The DNA here is from genome assembly GCA_030544235.1 of Lepturacanthus savala. NCBI lineage: Eukaryota > Metazoa > Chordata > Actinopteri > Scombriformes > Trichiuridae > Lepturacanthus > Lepturacanthus savala. The sequence continues at coordinate 30,838,176 of CM060480.1, forward strand.
GGTTATAAGCATCAATTAAATTATCAAAAAAACTTGAAAGTTATTTTGAACATTTACAGTCTGAACTATAATAAAATAATACTTATTGCAATTGAAAAAATTTACTAGCAGAGTAAACAGATTCAGAAAAGATGACTTTATCTTTGACTATTCTGTTTTTTATTTGTGGCACAATCAGCACATACGGTAATTTCATATTTAATGTTACAATTATGATTTTTGTGAATTATTAATTTATTAACATAATTAACATGATATACTTATTAGGCTTGAAACATTATGGATCTGTATGTAGGCTTTTTAAGTCAACATGTATTTTAACATTAATCAAGCATTTTCCATGAAAACAGAGAATTTGACTTTTTATTTATTGGTTCTTATGTTTTTATTAGATTACTACAGATGAGATACAGACATGTGGAAGATATGTAGATATATCTTTTTGTTTTGTGTCAATGTTTTATTCCGATATTAATTTTCTGTGTATTAATTTAATGAGACTTTAATCATTAAATCATGATAAAGAAGCAAATCAAATTACAAGTTGGTGATGTTGAAGTCATGTGTAATGTTTGTTTTGGTTTCTTAATTATACACAAGCATGGTGTTTACAGCTGCATCTCAAATAATTAGTCTATCTTTTTCAATTACTTCAGACATTAAAACTCATAGGAAATAAAGGCTTGAATATATATGAATATATATAAAATAAAGGCTTTCTAAAATAATTTATAACAAATATTGAACTTTTATATGATATTTTAATTATTAGATATGCAGCTGTAGTTGTGGAGATTATATTGAACAAAACATGACGTATCATAAACCTCTGTTTGCCACAAATCTTATTTTCTGCAATAATCCATAATCCAATGGAAATATCTGATGTTTGATAATGGAACCAGGACAATGAAAACTTCAGTCTTATAAATATATCTCATCCCTGCAGGTCACTGTTTATTTTAGCTTTAATTATGATTTGTTGTTGTTTTTTTTCTCTTCTCTGCCAAACAAGACAATAACATATAGTTGAACATCACAATCACACAAATGAAAATTACATTTCATTTTGATTACATGATTGAATTTTAATGTTGGCAGCCAAATGTAAACGCTGTGACTATGGAATCTGATTGTTAGTTTAGAAACAGGGTTTACTGAAAACATGGAAGTTGCCTCCTTTTATTTATGTTCAATAAACACCTGCAACTAACAGCAGCTCTGATAGTTGATAGTCTGTTGATTATTGAAATGATTAATCGATTAGTTGTTCGATGTTGGACAGACAACAGACGTTTTGCCAAATTTAGCCAAAGTTTTTAACCAGACTGTAAATAAAGGTGTCCAGATTTAAACAGTGTGTGATTGGCTGTTGTTGAGTCCTCAGTGGAAGCTGCTGATCTCTGATCTGTTAAAAGAACAAGCACAACTCCAGCAGTTCTTTAAAGTCCACCAAGTCAAACCTAAGCCTCCCTGCTGATGTTCAGTGATTATTAGTTATTGACACCGTCAGACAGTCCAGACCATCACAGTCACGTCTGTTATAATAACTAACACTGTTAGTCCTGTTTTTTAAATAATTCACGGCGTGATTTCACTTTGATGGTGTTTGAGTTGACAGGTCAGAATAAATGTCACAGACTGGATTTGATCTAGATATCAAATCTAAAAGAGATCAATATTCTTCAGAAATCAACATGTTTTTAATGAAGTGTCGTCTAAACGCATCGTAATAGGCTGGATCCACTGTAGCAGACGCCTCCATGTTAACCAGCTGCAGCAGTTCTGTGCAAACATGCAAAATACGACATGAAACTGTTCAAACAAGTGTTTTTAAAAAGTCTGTAGTTGTACCAAAGCAAATATGTGGTAATGTCTCCACTTTGGATCCATCTCATTTACATTATAATTTAACCATTTTTGATGATCCTCAAATTCTGCACAGAAAACACTTTGATTTACCACTGCTACGACTCAGTGAAGCTTCTAAAAAACCAGTGGATCTCTTCTTTGACAGCAGTTAAAACTCTGAGACGATCCCTTGCATGTGTTAAATAGGCTTGACACCATAGTAAGAGAAACATCCCCATATCATGATGCTTCACTGTCTTCAGAGTGGCTTATATTCAGTGTTTGGTGGTTTCTGATAAACTGTCTGTGATCCTTGGACCCAAAAAGAACAATCTGACTTCCATTAGTCCTCAAAATATTTCTCTGTTTCTCTTTAGGCCAGTTGATGTGTTCTTTGTTTCCTCTGTAGCATTAAGACAAAGGATCATGGATCAGTTTTCCTATATCTATATAATTGAAGAGGTCATGTTGCCTTATGCTGAAGAGGAAATACACTTGAAATGTGAGTTTCAACAAGATAACGACCCCAAACACACCAGTAAACACTAAATGTGTTAAGGCAGCATGTTTAATTCTGCTCACCCAGAACACATCATCTAATGATCACATTAACAAAAGAGCATCTGAATTAAAGGTGGGGTGGGTGATTCTTTTTTGCAGCATTTTTAAAATATTGCCTGAACACTAAAATAGAATATTTGCAAAAAACTCGAAACATTTTGGTCCGGTCTAGAGGGTGTATTCAGAGGAAAACTGACCAATCAATGTACTGATCATCTTTACATTTATTGACTGTCTAATACGTCCATCAAATACCTATGCACACACCCCCACCCCTCCCTTCCCAACGGCTCCCCCCCCCACTCGACCCCTCCCCCCATTTTGCGCCTTCACTGTATCGTCGTCGACCCCCCACAGCTCTGGCAATCAGGTGAGCAGACACAGCTTCGAAAGCCAACATTCAAGTTAGCTTGCACAGATATATTGTTGCAACAATGGCAGAGAAGAAGACGTCGACTGGCAGCAAAACCAAGGGAAAACTGTTCTTGAAAAAGCAACAGCCATGCGGAAGCTAACAGAAGAACAAAACAGGACAAGAGTGGTTATCGGTACGGCTTTCCAGCGCTGGCGCCAGCTAAAAAGTGAGAAGGGGCTCCAGACGGATGCCAAAGTCGACGAATTTTTACTGGATATGTAAGATGTTGTCTTCTAATTACATAATATTTTGACATACTGGTCGGTTGCGGGTATTGTAGGCCTATTCAACCAGTCAGTGAGAAAATGAAAGATGACAAACTTATTGTCAATCGAGTGACATAAGCATAATTCCAGCATGTTTCGCTAAGCTACCTACTCTGTCAACTACAAGGCTAAGCTGAGTCTGAGCTTGAGCTCTCGTCATGAAAACTCTAAATACAAAAATAACACGTGAACAATACTGTGATTACCGCAATTTGATTATCGCAAATTTATGGTGACTACAACAGAAAGGTGCCTTTATCCCAGAGATACCCCATACCCCCGTGTGAGTCGTTCCGTTTGTTGCCCGTGAAATAAAGCGCCCGCAAGTAAATAAGTCAGTAACATAAATCATTCAAATTCAGGTATGTGGTAGGCTACTACGGGCAAATGCATACTACTTATAAAATAATCCATGTCTGTGACTGTAACCTATGATGGCTGGCTAGGGACACGACAGCAGGCTACGTACATTGTATCATTACTGCAATAACAAAGTAATTGACACACGTATCCAATCAACTAGTGGAAATCTAACAGATACTCTAGTTTGAATTTTATGTCAATATTCTTGAAATTACAATAATGAAAGACTGTTTACGTTCATTACGATTTTCACAAATCTTGTGAAGACGACATTGCTTGAAGTTAGCAAAGCGGTCACTGTCTGTCATGCTATTGGCGTGAATGCTCGTGAACTCCTGTGACCCCTCGAGAGTGTGCGCGTTCATGTATCCATGAATCATGAAGGCGTGGTTTCGAGGGGTGAGCTGAAGAGGAGGAGGCCGAGCCTTTGGGAGGAGGGGAGGGAGTGTATATTTTCAAAATCTCACTTGTGTTGAATAGCTGTAACCGTTTTTTCCAAGATCTCCCACTCCATCTTTAAATTGAAATGTATAAAAGTTTTAAAATAATACAACACAGTAAAATTCATATCAGGAGATGACAGGCTTAGCAGCAGGAAGTATGTTGGGGGGAGCAGGGTAACCATAGCAACACAAGTCTGATGATACAGGACCGGATATTATGGGATGTTATGTTATGGCTGCTGTTTGGTTGATGTTTTTGAATCAATAAACATTCATCATCTTGTTATAAGGATGTGACACTGAGGAGCTTTCACACTGTCCTCATTTAGTCGCTTTAAATGGACTAGAGTTCGTTTCCTTGGATAGTTCCACTGTGTTTGTCCAGTTGTAAAAACTCATAGAACTCTGGTCCAAACAAACTAACTGGTCCACTTGAAAATGGGGGTCTCTGTTCATATCAAGTGAAGACCAAATGTACATTTTATATTTATTTATATTTCAGAATAAGCATTTGTACAGAGGGAGAGATGGTTCTGATCCACTGGTGTTCACTTTCTCTCTTCCTCTCCCTCAACTGATAGAATACTGTTCTCACTGTTGAGCCAAACATCAGGAGTTTTTAATGATATATCAGGTCTACTTTATATAAACAACTCAACATCTCACCAGCGTGGAGTCTCTCCTTCAACCACATCTACGCAAATCTGTGGAAATGTGAGCGTGACTCCAGTGACTCGACTCTACTGACGTGTGTCACCTGATGCAGGAATACCAAAAAAAAAAGTGGTAAACCATCATGTCTAAATAGAGAAGTCGTATAACGGGATGTTGAATATCCATTTAATATGACAAATAAAATATTTATACGTCTTTATTGTGTCAGAAAATCCCACTTTGAAAAACCTTTAAAGAAACACTCCAGACCACCATCACATTTTTAGCTTGTGCACCCCCGAGTGGCTGCTCCACATTTGGGAATCTGTGCATTAGTGATTCACAGTTCATACAGTAAATAGTTTGTAAAGAAAAATTTCTTTGAACAGCCTTATATTATTTTTTCTTCATTTTCTATAAAGTAAGTAAAATTTTGACACATTTTTCTTGACATTTTTAGTTAGGATATATTAGGATATAGTGTAACTAATGCATAGAAATAAGAATTATTATAAAGACTTTTATTTACTCATGTTTTAAACACACTGCTCTTATATTGAACACAACTTTTGAAAGCTGCAGAACAGCTTTAAAGGACAAGTACGTGTGAGTCAGTGAGTCTCTTTTTATCTTCTTTTTACCTGCAGGAGAAACACTGAGACAGCCTCAACTTGTTTGTACATTATTGTTTGAATTGGATTAATATCATGCATTTTAATAGAAACATGCTTGTGTATGGTACTGACTAAATACTATGGAGAAACTTATTATTTTTGTGAGTGTAAAACTGTGGAGAAAAATACAATCTGTCTGTTTTGTTTTATTTATTTATTTCAAACATTCTTTCTAGTATTTTTTTCTGCACTTTGTGCCTTTTACACATCAATTCATAGAGAAAACATTTTTAATCATAAAAAGGAAAACAAACCAAAAATTAAAAAAAAAATATTCAGCCACCATGTAGAAATCAGCTTTCTGTGTCGTTTATATTAATCACCAACTATTTTTATAATCAAATAATGAATGAGTTTTTTTTTTTTCTTTTTCTGGTTTCTATAATACTACTACTACTGTGAGAAATGCTGCTCATAAGTTCACGTTTGTGTTTTATTGTTTTTGAGGATGTGTGAGTGAATGGTGTGTGTGCTCCATGATAGACTGGTGACCATCTAGGGTGGATCCTGCCTCTCACCTGTAATGGGATTGGCTCCAGCAGACCATGTGACCCTAATGAGGAATAAACAGATATAGAAGATGAATGACTGACTTTTTGAGGAGTCATCACAATGATCAGCAGAGGGCAGCACACACACACATTACTGTTTTGTGTGTGTGGTTCATGTTCAGCTCTTCATGAACAATTTCTGATCTTCATCATCAGGGCCGGCTCTAGGCATAGGCGACATAGGCAGTCGCCTAGGGCGCCATCTGCTGGAGTGAAAAAGTAATAACAATAATAATAATGATGATTTATGCCCGGTACGGCGCTCCCACTTAGTGTTTTCTGTGTAGAAAAAACAAACAAACACAAACAATGACAAACATGTTAATTAAACATGTAAATTGAGTACCAGGGTATGATCTCGCCTAGGGCACATAATAGAGTAGAGCCAGCTCTGTTCACCGTCATCCTTAAAAGTGTTTTTATACATTTAGGCTCAACATTTATTGTTGGCTTTCCTGTTTGAAAAATCACTGAAATGATTCATTGATTATCAGAATAGTTGCTGTTAACATTTAAAATATCATCATTCAAACACATATTATAAGATAGATTACTTTCAATTCAATTTCTTCTGTTTATTAAACATTAAGTGACATTATAAACTAAATTTAATATAAAATTTATACTATAACTTTAATACAAATAAAATAAAATTAACCTTTTCCTTCCATTTAAGATAAATCAGCATTTTTTATTAATTTTTTAATTTAGTCAGCCTTTTTATTTCATTTAAGATGAATCAGTCTTTTTATTTAATTTAGTATCAATCATGCTTTTTATTTGATGTAATATGAATCAGCCTTTTTATTTCATTTAAGCTGAGTCAGACTTTTTAATTCTTTGGTTTTCAGCTGTATTTGATATTTTGTTGCATTTGCTTATTTCATGGTTTAACACTGTTGTTGTTTACTCCATTGTTTGGAGTGACATAATGTTAAATTTGAGTTGTTACAAGTCTTAGTGGTGACTTATCACCGGAGGAAAGAGGCGTGTCCTGAGGGTGAAGCTTCGCCTTCCACCTGCAGACTCACAGTTAATCAGGATTATTCAGAGAATTTAGTTTTCACTCTGCAACTGATGTGACTTCCAAAGTGTAAAAGTGCAAAATCCTGAAAAGAGAACAGGAAGCATCCAGTGTTCCAGCAGCTCTGATCCTGCAGGGTTTGGTGGTTTGGAAGGTTTGGGGGGTTAAGAGGTGGATAATTGACAGTTTTGGAGAAGAGAAGAATGAGTGTGTAGCTTAAGGTTCTCAGTGACTCAAAAGCAGACGACAAAAACAGAATGTGAGGAGGAAGCAGCCACTCATCTGGTCATTGGTCTATGACGTGATCACACTGATAAAAACTCTCCTCAGACCCTCCCTCTGCTTCTGCTGGGCACCCTGACAACGAGTAGGTGAAACATGTCTTTCCAAGTGTGTGTGCGTGCATGCGTGCATGTGTGTGTGTGTACGTGTATGTGTGCGTGTGTGTGTGGGTTTTTTTGAGTTTGTTTATGTGTGTGTCTCTCTTCTACTTTTATACCAATCCACAAAGAAGCAGGCCTCAATGTTTCCTGTCTGCATTACAAGGTGGTCCCACCAGTAAATGTGTGTGTGTGTGTGTGTGTGTGTGTGTGTGTGTGTGTGTGTGTGTGTGTGTGTGTGTGTGTGTGTGTGTGTGTGTGTTGTGTTTGTTCACTCGTTTGTTCGTTCCAAGATGAGAGTCAACCAAGCTCTCCATCGGGACCCTGTGCGTGTTGTCATGACAACAGTGCCCTCCTCCTCCTTCATCCTTCCCTCATCAGTTTTCCCACAGAACAAAACCAACATTGTGCTCCTGTTTTTTGTGTGTGTGTGTGTGAGAGAGACACACACACACACATTCAGGTCAGATTAGTTTGTGTTCATTGAGCTTGTCCTCAGAGACACACTCACAAGCACACACTTGCCGCTGTTCATTCACTCGCCCCGTCCCAGCTGAAGACACACACACAGGTTTTGGACAAGTAGTGCTTCATGTTGTCGTTCACACAGTGAGTGAGAGGCTCTGTGAGACTCAGTGTTCCTGTCGTTTTCCTACCAGACTCTCAGGCTATTTTTAAGTTAAAGGAATAGTTCGACATTGTGTGAAAACCTCTTTTCTCTTTCAGTCTGAGAGAGAGAGAGGAGTTGGTGAAACATTTAACCCAAATTTCATGAAGTTCTCAAAAGAAAAGACGAGATGACATCATTAATCTCCAGACGACAGAAATCCTGATGGAAAAATGACATTTCTTTTGGACATGACAGACAGGGAATATATTTAGTTTGTTTTAATTAGTGTATAATTCATAGAAATAAAAAAAAAGTTCTGTATTTTTATTCCTTATATTGAGTTATTTTTATCTCCAGGTGGAGCAGATTTCCCTCTGTGGAGCTGCAATGGTTTAAAATGTACATTTTGGGAGCAGGGCTCGATAAGCTTCGGCTTCTCCTGCCACCCTTTCAGCCATGTGTGATAAAAACGGTTCTACAGTAGCCCAGAATGGACAAACCAAAAATTACACATTACGGTTCTTGGTTTACAAAATGCAAACTCATCACTAGATACTACAAGAAATTACACTGTACCTTTAACTTGAGGATTGTTACAGCTCTTCTTCATATTTCTTGGTAGTCGCTTAGTATGTTTATATTTGCTTTTATCCCCATTACTAATGCTACATCTTCATGTTTCTATTCATTGTTTTATACACAAATTGAAATTGGGAATACAAACCAGTGGATGGAAACAACCTGCAGACTCTCCTGTGTGTTTTCTGTCAATCACTAATTGAGTAATAGTTGCAGCCCCACATGTGCTTAATGGACATGTGGAGCTGCAACTATTAGTCATTATGGGAGACTTTAAGGTTTTTTGCTGGTCTGTATATATCAGCCAATATTAGCTTTGCACATGTGCAGGTGTGAGTGTTGGCTGATACGTAAAAAAAAAAAGTACTGCATCGAAATGATGAGCCAGATTCAAGTATTGGATTCACTATATAGTCGGTAAGTCTGTATGTCAAATATCAAATTAGTCGTTGACGATCAGTTCATCGTTGCCGACAGTTGTTGAGTTTTCATACAGTTATTTTACCAGCCAACATTTGATCCGCCTTCTCTATATAAACAGCAGAGGGTGCTGTGCCCTCACTGCAACACCAGTTTACTGCTTAGTCCTTAGTGGACATGTGAGGCTGCCAGAGACCAGCAAGAACTGGACAGGAAGATGCAGGAAGAACATGGAAAAAGACCCAAGGAGCAAAATGATATACGGGGAGAAAAAAATGGAAGAAACCTCAGGAAGAGAAACAGAGGAGGATCCCTGTACCAGGATGGACAGGCTGCAATAGATGAAGTGAACATAGGATTGAAACAATACATTCAAACAGGAAAAGTTGAGGATGAAATTAAATAGATAACAGAAATAAACTGAATTGTGGTGTATGTGGAGGATGAGGTGACAGGATCCGTTGCAGCTTCTGGGTGAACCAGGACACGGTCACACCCTCAGCAACCGAAGGCTCCTTGTAGTGGCTGCACTGCAGCATGTTCTGTGAATGAGAAAACACAGGACAGGACTCCCGGAATAAAACACATTTAAAAACAGTGATACAGACTGTTTCCTTCCCAGGGCGGGGACGGGCAGTCAGAGAAGCTCAGGGTATTTCATGAGGCCCCGGCAATTTAAATCTATAGCAGCATAACAATGTTGTAGTCCAGCCAGGACCAGCCCTATCTATATGCTTCTTCAAAAAGGAAAGTTTTTAACCTGTTCTTAAATGTAGGAAGGGTGTCTGCCCCCGAGACTGAACAGGGAAGATCATATCCCACAAGCGAAAGGCCTCGATTCAAGATGATTTAGAAACAGTTTAGTCCTGAGACTGAGATTGAGAGAAAATTAATTGTTCAACTGTAGAACATCAGTCAGTATCTCATCATAAATCTTTAACCTGTAGAAACAGACAATATGTCACTAAATCAAACCTCCAGCAGTGAAACTATGAAGCTCCATAAAGCTGCAAGCAGAGGCCTGACTGTGTGAAACATGTACCCACCACAGATAGATGTGGGTTCCAACCTGTGACCTTCCTGTTACATAACTACAGCCTGCAGTTGGTTCCCATCCAGTCTGTCCCAGAGACGTTCTCGCATGACCAATAGAGGTCTAGTCGCCTTTGTGTGTGTGTGTGTGTGTGTGTGTGTGTGTGTGTGTGTGTGTGTGTGTGTCTTCATTAGGGAACAGAGGTGGTCTGTTCAGTAGTTTGTGTCAGCAGGACGAACTCTCATCACTACTAATGAGAACAACATCGCCAGAAACCCTGAAACACTCTGTTCCTCAGCTCTCTCCTCCACTTTCAAAGGTCACGCCGCCAAAACCACAAAACATCAAACTCTATCTGTGGCATCTAAACTCATTTACACCAAGAAACAAGTATAGATGAAACTCATTTGGTTGTCTGTGGCGTGAAAGCAGTTTTTGGATAGTTCCTATGTTCAGACTTATTCCAGGAGGTTCCAGAGGTCATGTTGCCTTGTGCTGAAGAGAAAATGCCCTTGAAATGTGAGTTTCAACAGGACAATGACCCCAAACACACCAGTAAACCAGCAGCATTTTGGTCCAATCCCTGGACCTTAATCCCATTGAAAACTTGTGGGCTGACATCAAAAATGATGTTTCTAAAGCAAAACCAAGTTATGCAGAGGAATGATGAGGATGAAACACCTGTCCATAAATTGGTTGTCTCTGTGCAACACAAACCAAGAAGCAGGTCTCTGAAACCAAGTTTATATAACTAAATATTACTTTAGTGACTCACAGGAATGTTAAATCCTGAAGATTTTACAGTCTATGCAGTAAATATTTGAGATTGTAAAGAAGAACTCAAACAATATTTCTTTGAATGGCCTAATATTAATTTGTCTTCATTTTCTGTAAAATAATTCAAAATTTTACACATTTTTCTTCACAATTTAACATAAAAACACTGCTATTATATTGAACACAAATGTATGTATTAATATGAATAAATATGGAACATTGCTATAAATACTATTATTACTTTTGATACTGAAACCCGAAAAGGAAGTTGTAAAGGAGTGTTAGAGAGAGAGAGAAGAAGATAGGGCCAAATTATTATGGTAGTATGGGATTTTTTTTATGTCCCCGCCATCAGTGAAATGGTGGGGACATCTGTCTGATTGTAAAGGTGAAGATTTGTTCTGGAGTAAACCCAAGAATACACAGAAAACCCAGATAGATAGTGAAGGAAAATGCTGATTGGTCATAAGTCAGGCTAAAAGTCAGGCTAAAAACCTTCAGTTAAAAACCTGCCTAACTGGAATTGACATCCTCCACAGCAGCTGTAGATGGCTGGACGGATCAATCTTCTGATAAGATGTTTATGTTTTTACTGCCACTAACAAGACACATTAACAAACTCTGAAGGAGTTTACGTCTGTGACTGAATCTGATATAAAACACATTTTGCTGCTCTCACTTCTTTCCAGCCGCATGACAACTGAATCCACCAATCAGGTAAATTTCATTGCACTGGATTAAAGGATGTGCTCACAGTTATTTAATACTTTTACAATGGAAAAAATATGGAGACAAATTGTGCAAAAGATTTATTTAAAAGTTGATCTGAAGGCAATATAAAGCTTCAGACACCCAAATGATCAGAGTTGTTCCAACATTGGCCTTTTTAGCATCTGAGCTTGTCTTTTTGTTATATAATTCCACCACAGCTCAATAAACACAAAGAGGGAATTTGATTTTAGAATATTTTGTCAGACTTTAATATTTTTCAAAACAGTCTCTGATTTCTGTTCATCTTTAATAGGTCATACATTATCTTCTGTCATCTATCTCTCTGCAAAAACATTTTTTCTTTACTGCCCTTTAAATCTCTAAATCTCCTTCACAGGTTGCCGGGAGTAACCAGTCACGGGGAGGGGGGACTCTCATTGATTCACACTGAAAAGTTTGAGTTTGTAAATTGTAAGTGTGTGTGTGTGTGTGTGTGTGTGTGTGTGTGTCAGCCTATCTTTCTCATGTGAGTTTGGGCCTGTATCCCATGGTGACGGGACAGTAGTGAGGTCATTGATATGCAGAGCCACAGTTCTACTGAGGGAAAATCCTCCCTGAGAATCTGAGCAGACGGAGGATTCGGTCTTTCAGCTCTACAGAAAGTGTGAACAAGTTCTTTTATAGGAAACTTCTCATTCTTATTTGCTTTACACCATATAAAAATTTTGTCCATAGAGACATGGAACATTATTATATCATTTAATATGACTAATGCTGCATTCAATTTTCGTCAGAAAACACCCAAGTTGGCAGTGTTCCAGTACAGCAACATGGAAAACCAATCGTCCAGAATTACCATTATTAGCAATTATGGATGAATACAATGCAATATGTGGTAAGTTGCACATACAAATACACTACAAATGTGTGTATGACTGATTCAACAAGCTAATGAAGTCAATAATATTACAGATTTTACATTGATGATGCACAGAGAAGCCATCTTAGATTGGGAGTTTAGCTGGTGAGAGGATATATTTAGTTTAGTCCATGGAGTTCATGTTGTCATCCGATGCTGATTCCATAACAAGAAGAACATTGGATGTCAACTGTCCACTGGATATTGTAGTAACACAGTTGTTGCAATTTCAGGTCAGCGTTAAGGTAGAACCATGCATTTTTATTTATAAATGATTACCTCTTCTTCCAGGTGGCTGGTTTGTCAATTCAATCAATTTGTGATGACACAACAGGTTTAAATTTAAGAAAGTAAACAGGTTCTGAGCTGAATTAGTTCTGTGTGAAGTTACCTTGAGATTTTCAGTCTTTGTCATAAGTCCAGACGAGTCAAATAACTTACAAATACTCAAAGGATCCAAATCTGAGAGCATGATCTGCTTGTCTGTAATCATATAAAATCATAATAATGTAAATCATAATAGTAATTACAAACCGTTGCTGACCTAGCTTTTTTCCTGGAGCTTTTGGACATATCCCACAACCTTTTTTCACCTTTACAAGACAACCTTTAAATGCATTAATTTGTCCAAAGAACACGCAGGAGTAGTCTTGACATCTTGTTGGCCGCTCAAAACACAAATAAATAAACTCAGACTGTTTGTAAGCATTCAGGCCCAATAACAAATCAATACTCACCGATGGGAATTGGAAACAGCAGCTAATCAATCTTTTATTGAATCTATAAACATCACATTCTCTCCATACCGTTTGGATCATGTTAAATTTATCCCAATTTACAACAGAAAGAATCATCACTAGCTTCTGTAAATATCAAGTTTCGTCATTTTTATAAATGTATAATCACAAATTTAAATGATGACTTTCAAAACAATATATAGAATCACATTTGCTTTTTTTTCTACAAACAAACAACTTCATGTTCCCAGGCAACATTACAACAACCGTTCAGGCATGAATGATTTTATTGAATAAAAACATTGAAAAATGATCTAAATATCAGTCACTGTTATAAGTACTTTTATCAGCCACAAAAATAGATTATGAAGTCAGGAAAACTGTATCTGACACCTCTGATCAGTAACTGGTTCCACATGAATTCTACAATCACAGATTCAGGATTTGTTTGGGGTGAAAGGTTTTGGAAAAGAATAATTTATGCCACAGTTTTCCCTACTGTTAATAACTCATGTCTCTGGTATTTTTTTTTTTTTTTGCACTGAGCAACACAACAAACAAAAAAAAGACAATGAAATCTCTTTTTCTTGTAGAGTTCAGCAACAAGAAATACTTGTTCCCAGATGTGGTGCTGTGCCTTTCCAGCTGTGTTCCAGTTAACAAAGAGTGTTTTTACAAATATAACTTGTGCAAAAATGAGGTGATTCCTGCAGCTTTTGTTCGAAGATGAGAGAAATCAACATTGCAAAAAGTGATTTTTACAGATGTGCATTTGCTAGATGAGCTTTGTTAAGTAACTTTGTTAAGTATGGAGCTGGAGTCAGGATGTGGTTAGCCTAGCTTAGCATAAAGAAGTCAAGGGAAACAGCGAGCCTAGCTCTGTACACAGTCCAAAAATCCTAGCAACACCTCTAAAGTTCACTATTATTTTTGTTATTTTATTTAAACAGACAGCAGTTGTATGTCCAGTCCCAGTGAAGCTGCATCGCTGAACATCGCTGTCATGGTACTGGCTCAACTCGATGTAATCTTCTTGCCTTTTTTCATTTTCCATTAGCTACAGGTACGATTTTCTGGTACCTGTGGTGTGTCCCATATTGCGTACATCTCTCATTAAACATCTTTGCAGTGCAATCTGTACTGCGCTACTCAGTGCACTGAAATTGCTGTCCCAAATCAAGCTTCCTCTACTACTTTTTAAAATCAACTGACCCTTGGAACCCTGACTGCCAACTCTTGACATCTGACCAAACTATCATTATGTTTTGCTCTTGTTGTTGTTTTTTTGTGTTAGAATAAGTGTTTTTTTTTCAAGATACTTATGCTAGTATCAACTTCACCTGCTTCTATTACTGCTAATTTTACCACTAAATAATGTCTCTATCTTCTGCTCCATAGTTACACAGGTCCCGCTACATCACTAAAATGGTGGCTGTTGAGGTGGGAAGTGTGCAACTATCCACACTCAGACTTCTCTCTGTTTAAACATGACAAGTAAGTGCCCATAGTGCACTAGATTTTCACAAAGTGCCTAGTGTGAACACACTTATGTACTTAAAATATTAAGTGTAAATGTAGGTATGTAAGTATGTGATTGGGGGCACACCACTGGTTCCTACTTTTTAGGGGAACATACCTATGTTCCCTGGGTCCTAAGTTCCCCACTTTGTTCTATGACCTGGGAACATAGAAACTTTTTTTCAGAAAATGGGTCCTATGTTCCCCCATAACCCATAACCCTTTAACCCCTAACCCCCTAACCCTAACAAAGCGGGAAACATAGGGATGACCCCTTTATAGTAATAAAAATGGCTAAATGCAAGAAACACTGCAGGTCACTGATGGTTAAGTCATTTCTCTCACTTGATCAGGCTTCTCAGCTCCAAAAATATCAACCACAGCAAGAAGCAGCACAGATTTGTCTGGTTGTTCTTTGTATTTATTGCTTTTGACTGTTTTGAATCATTTCCACAGACTCCACCAGCTCAACTCACCAGGACTTAGCACAGCCCAACTTGATTTGTTTCAGGCGTGTTGTGTTTCCATCAAGAATCCACAAGGACAGGGTCATCATCACATGCAGTGACCAACTCATCCAAGTCAAACATCTGTGTTTGTTTAAATCCATGCAACTTGGAGTGACACAAAACACAACAATGGACAACAACAACAAGAAAACATGAGAGGTGTTAGGCTTGGACATCGGCCATCATGATTCATCCTGTGATGTAAATCTGGCCAATCAGTGTCCAGCAGCCTGGTTACATCACATTAAAATTAATACTCAGCTCATTTGGAACTTGAAGAAGCTAAAACCACAAACAGAACCAGGGAGGTTTTGATCATTTAAACACAAAAAGGGTAAGTTGAGGAGAGTTGAGTCTACATCGTCCAGTGGAAATGTGTCATAGATGACATTTTCTGACTTTATCATTGTGACACGGAACATTACAAAGATGTGAAAATCACTATCTTGCTTCCTTTCATACAAAGATGTAATGAGTTAAACCTCTAGCATTAAAACAAGCTACATTCATATTTCTGTCTGTTTGACAGTCTGAGTGAAATCACTGTTCTAAACACAATTACACTGAACTTCCTACAGTTTAACTTCCTGTCCAGAGGCTTCCTCAGGACTGTGAATGTACAAATCCTGTTAAATGCTCCTCAGACCTGCTCACTTCTCATCCCTCAACAACCGAACTACTGAGTTCTTCCTGTGACAGCTGCTGGGCAACATGTGGGAACAAAGCTGTGTTAGAGGCAGAAATTATTATCAGAAAATGATCATTTCAAACTTGCCAGATTAGAAACGTGTGGATCCACAAAGATTAACTAATTACTTTCACTTTCACTTTATTTATTTTATATAGCCCAATTTTACAACACAGTTGTCTCAAAGTGCTTTACAAAATCCAGTCCAAAGTGACCCAGACATCCCCCATCCTTAGACCCTCCTAAGGACGGGGATGTCTGGGTCTGGGTTACTGTTAAAAGTATCAAATTAAAGATGGAAACTCTAGTTTCCAGGCTTCTAGTCTAATGCAATGGTACCCAACCTGGGGGTTCAGACCCCCATGAGGAGTCACTAGATTAATACAGGAATATGTCATCTTCATTATTATTATCCCACCAGCAAAGCTCTAACTGATTGTTCACTATTTCATTGTTGTATCTTTCTCTGAGGTCCATGACAGGGATTTCATGGATATAGTTGTGATATATTTATAGTTAATAGCTGTCAGATGATTGGTTGAGTCCACTGCAGTGTTTTAAATTTGTGATGAGCAAATATCAATTTTAATGATAAGTTATTGAATTATTGTTGAATACAGCTAGGACAGAAACGTGACAATTAAATCATAACTATTGTTCTCCATCATTCTTTAACTGGTGTGGCTCTTCACCCATTGGAGCCACGACGATTAGTCAACTAACTAGTCGCCGACTAGTTAGTTAATTAATCACCAACTATTTTGATTATCAGATGTCATTGTTCTCTGGTTCCAGTTTCTTAAATCAGGTTATTTTCTGGTTTCTTTAGTATATTCTATAATAGTAAACTGATGATCTTTGGGTTGTGGACTGTTGGTCTGGGCCAAAAAAGACATTTTAGGTTGAATCTTCAGCTTTGGGAATCAGTGATTAACATTTTACATCATTTTATGAGCCAAACAACTGAATGATTAATTGTTTCAATAATCAATAGATGATTAGTCGTCTATCAGAATAGTGGTTAGTTGCAGCTCTAATGCCCGTTGAAGTTTCCCTCCAGTCAAGTGATTCCTGCCTCAGCAACAGCTCTGTTTCCAGGAAATGGTTGTTTGACCCACAAAGTATTTGTGCAGCTCCTTGTCTTTAGACGACTGCAGCTTCATCACATCCCATAAAACACATTTAAACTCAAACCTTAAGAACTTCTGACCCCAGGAGACATCCAGGATCTTCTATCTATCTGATCTGCTCCCACAGTACTGACAGCAAAAAGCCTGGTAGGAAAAAGTCCATTAAGTGAGTCCTGAAACAGGCTCCTGCTTTACAACAGCTGGTTGTGCAAGTACAGCAACTTTCTAATGTCACTACAGATTAAAGAGCAGCTCCTGCACTGAGGCTGGGAGGCTGGAGGGTAACGCTGTGCCCACAGAGAACATCATACAAATACAACTCTGGCAGAAAGAAAGAAGAACATGATTCTCCATCCTGTAAGCGGATGGAGAATGAAAGAGGAGAGAATGCATTCAGGAGAAGAAGGGAAATAAGCACTAAGAAGAGAGGAAAAGCGTGTTGGGAAAGTATGTTGAGTAAACGGTGGAAAAAAGAAGAACATAGCTCTAGCTGGAGATGGACAAAATAGCTGACGTGTCTTTAGCTTTGTCGAAGAAGATGGTCTCACTGGCTGCCTTCACTTTGATCTGGGCAGAGCTTAGCGAGCTGTGAGCCATGGTTGGCTGACACTCCTGACAGCAGCAGCAGCAGCAGTCCATGAAGGCCTGACCGAGCGCCTGCAACACAGGGGACAGTTCTTCACCATTAGCCTGTCAGGTAGCTGCATGATCAATCCATTAGTTACCAACAATCACATTCATCACTAACTATTTTATAATTTATTAGAGTCATTTTTAAGATTGAGGGTATTAGATCCAATCTGCTTTCTCAGAATGTAACTTTTTATACAACGTACTGAGACAGCCCTTTTAAAGATTTTAAACAATTGGATTGACACTTCTCTAAAATATTTTTTCTATATAAGAAACATTGTAATTGATTAAAGTTTTTTTTTTTATTTAATTTTACTTAAAATGATAAGTTGGAGGCAGGTGAGTAGTTATTTAAAATTTTGGGATTGAAATTACTCTTCTTCAGAAGGGGCCTCACCACCGCTGTTTTGAAGACACCCGTCTGGAGCTATTTACTATATTTAGAATCTCGTCCTCAAAGAATCCATGAAATAACTTTAAAAGTGCTATATAAATAAAAGTTGATTGATTAAGAAGAACAAGTTCAAATCCTCTAGTTCCAGCTTAGTTATTTTCTGGTTTCTTTAGTCTTCTATTTAAAAGTGCTATACTGATGATCTTTTCGTTGAAATTCAAGTCTGAGTCCATAACTACACCCAGAATTCTAGCTTGATTTGTGGGCTTCAACATCACTGACTGAAGCTGAGCTCTGACCTTTAACCATTCTTCTTGTACCTCAGTTATATCTTTGTTTAATTGGAGACATTTCAGTAAGATCGAATCACTGATTTGCTCAATGCATTTACTCAGCGTTTGTACAGGATTATAATCTCCTGGTGATATGCTGATGTAAATTTGTGTGTCATTTATTTAGTTTTTTCCATAATTTTAGCTAGTAGGAGCATGTAGATGCTGAATAGTAGAGGACCCAGAATTGAACCTTGGGGTACAGTGTGGTGTTATTGGCGACATCTAGAGGCGAGTTTCCAGACTGCAACTGTCTGAGTACAACAACATGTTGTTACTACAGCTCTATGAACTGTTGATGATTGTTATAGTTAGTAGTAGTAGTAATAGAAGCAACTGGGCATCCTAACTTTAAACCTCAGTAAACTGTCCTAGACTTACCTTACACAGGCACAGCAGCAACACCGGTGTCACCGAGGACTTGAAGAACAACAGGAAGTGATGTAACAGCGCCAGCAGGGCGGCTGTGTCCTCTGAGACAGTGATGTGGGTGTAGGCCAGCGTGATGTTGCAGACGTGTTCAGGCAGAGCGCAGACTCCATAAACCACAGCCAGTGCCAGCAGCGTGCAGTTCAGCTGGCGCTCCACTGCCTGGTGCTGCTGTCGCTTCTGATTGGAGGAGCCATCGTCATGGCTACGCTGCTTCTGGGCAGTGGTGAAGTCGTCATTGAAGTTTCGAGTGGCCATCTGGCAGAGGATAGTGAACAGGACGGGGAGGCAGAAGTAGCAGCCGAAACACCACCACATACGACCCTGAAACACAGCAACGCAGTAATAAGTTTACTGTTAGGAATACATCCACAGTAGTACTATGCGGTACTTTGTAATACTTGTACTCCTTTCTTTATTTTCAGGGACTACAGCTCAGTCTAAGTCAGGCTCTAAATGTTTTATTCACTAGAGACTGAGACAATCACTCTTTTTCACATCTTCTATTTCTGTAATGCAATCACATGACTTAAGTATTTTTTTTCTAATTACCCTAACAGTGTTATTTTTGAACAATTTACTTATCAACTTTGAAAATCTTAAAATATATATATATATATATATATATATATATATATATATATATATATATATATATATATATATATATAGTGACATAAGTCACGCAAAGCAAAATTTTCTTTATCGAAAATGGGACGGGGCGACATGGTGGCGCAGGGGTTAGCGCTGTTGCCTCACAGCAAGAAGGTCGCAGGTTCAAGACCTCCTTAGTCCTGGGTCTTTTGTTTTTAATGTATTATTCTATGTTTTTATAGCTAATATAGTTTTTTATCAATTACTGATCAATGAATGATCATTTTTGCAGAAATCTTGAGTTTATTATGGAAGAATTTTTCTCATTCCATTCTCCTCCCAGCCACAATTTAAAACATACACAACTTTGTAGAGAAACTTGCTTGATTCACTAAATTTAAATGGGCAGCATCTAAGAACAGCCACATCTGTATGGAGCTAATATTGGATCAAATTTTTTGTACTTAATACAAATTTTGCATCACTATGACTCTTCTGTGAATGTTCTTGTGTTGTCTTTTGGAAAGAATTTTGTAGCTCCTGGCTTGAAAAGTGCTGTACAAATTATTAGTGTTATTACTGGTATTATTAGATTATTAGATAGATTAAATGTGATGCTCCACCCTGAAAATCATTTAAAAAGCACTGAGACTCACCTGGTGGTACCTGAGCAGCAGTGAGTGCAGTGAGTCGGGCAGGTGCTGTGATAGCGGGGAGGAGGGGGTGATGCTGCAGGAGTCCACCAGCTGCCCGGTGGACGGAGACACGGCCTGGCTCAGCTGCCACAGGAAGATCTCTGGGCTGGACACCAGCAGAGACACCAGCCACACCAGCATCAGCTTCAGCAGCACTGAGCGGCAGCGCTCCACACGCCGCGCCTTCGGGTGGGAGGAGCTAGTGGCAGCGTGGAAACGATCGATGCCCAAAACACACAGGGTGAAGGAGGTGATGCCCAGAGAGACAACCTGCAGGGAGGAGGAGGAGCAGGAGGAGAAGAAGAAGAAGAAGCAGAAGAAGAAGAAGAAGAAAGGAGGAGCAGGATGATGGTGATGAGGAGAAGGGGGAGCAAGAGCAGGAAGAGGAGAGTTTTGGTGTTACAGTTCCCTGAAGGTGCTCTGTTGTTTTCTTTGCCCTTAGATGTGTAGTCTGCTCTAGTTTGTTATAGTTTGCTGTGGTTTGTTGTAGTTTGTGGTGGTTTAATGTAGTTTGTGGTTGTTTGCTGTAGTTTGTGGTAGTTTGTTGTAGTTTGTTGTAATATGCTATAGTTTGTTGTAGTTTGCTGTAGTTTGTTGTAATATGCTATGGCTTATTGTAGTTTGTGGTGATTTGCTGTAGTTTGTTGTAGTATGCTACAGTTTGTTGTAGTATGCTGTGGTTTGTTGTAGTTTGTGGTGGTTTGCTATAGTTTGTTGTAGTATACTGTGGTTTGTTGTAGTTTGTGGTGGTTTGCTATAGTTTGTGGTGGTTTGCTATAGTTTGTTGTAGTCCGTGGTGGAGATTTCAAAAGATTTCAGCAGTTATTATTTTTATTGTTATTGTTATTATTATCTTCAAAATACATTTTTATGACTTATGCCATGAAAATCTGTACTAGATTTTTCATAGAAAATTAATGGGACAAAAAATGAGTTTTTGCTCTGTCAGCTGCTCGGATATTCATTCACCTAGAGACTCCATTCAAACTTTGAACTGTAGACACGGGTCTTGTATATTATAATACTTTTTTCTCTACATTTTTATAGGTAATATAGTTTTTGATCAATCACTGATCAATGACTATGATAGGTTTTGCAGAAATTTTGAGTTTATAATGGGAGCCTAATGGAAGTTTATGATGGAAGAATTTTTCTCTTTCCACTCTCCTCCCAGCCACAATTTACACAATTTTGTCCAACTCTGTAGAGAAACTTCTGATTCTCACAATGTGCTCAAAGTTTAAATTTGAAGTACTGACGTACTACTTCAAAAGTACTAAATTTGAATGAGCAGACAGCCACATTTCTCTGTTCCTCATTGACTGCAATACAAAGACTTTCAGAGAGAAGTGGAACTCTGTTTTAAACTAAAAACATGTACTGTAGAAACACCAAATCACACGAGAAGTCCTACAGCGATGATGGTCCATGTTTTTTCTGACAGCGTTTTGTCAGTCGAAACTAAAAGTTGCCATGGTAACCATTGAGGCTCAAGGTTTTCCATCAAACACCTGGTTACCATGTTTAAACACTGAACCACCCTTACACTTATGATGAATCAGATTGACAGAATGCAGGTCATCATTACATTTGTCACCTAACACACACACACACACACACACACACACACACACACACACACACACACACACACACACACACACACACACACACACACACACACACACACACACACACAGTTCAGTGAAAAATAACCATAATGAAGTTACACAATACACATTTTACAACTAACAAATGATTTGATTTTTGTTTTTCAATGAGAGGTCTGTAAAAAAGTAAGAAACGTATATTACCTGTTGTAGGTGTACTTCTTACACATAATATGATCAATTTACTAGTATTATTTGTTTGAAATCTCTGTAGTAGCTTATCATAATGTATACACTCCTGCAGTAGCCCCTTTCAAAATTTCCCTCGAGGAATTCGTCTCGTAGTTTACTGTACTTGGTTGTGGTTTGTGTTCAGAGTTGTAACAAGTCTTAGATCCAAAGAAAACTACAGGCAACTTATTTTCAGAATCTCAAATACAAAGACTTTCTTTTATATGTTATATGACAGTAAAACATGTTCTGATTTTTAGATTGAACATGATTTATGTACAGATGTCCACAAATCACAGGGGATGGACGGATGGACAAATCACAGGGGATGGATGGATGGATGAAAAAGTCAATTGAATATAATTCAACATAACATGAACTCAAATAAAACAGCCCACTAAACCCAGAGCTGGATCTTATATACTGGCTGCCCAGACCATTCTCCAAATGAAGGATGAACAAATAAACTCACTGATCAATCACACTTAATCACAATTAACAAGGCAAAAGAGAAATATTAACAAACATTTGAACAAAAGAAAACAAATTCATCTAATTACAAAAGAAATGGTGAATTGAAAATTGCTGATTATTGTGGTTTGATGTATACACATTGAATATCAGACTTGAGATGAGAAGTTCAGGATGTGTTTAGTTTAGCTTAGCACAAAGACTGGAAGCAGAGGGAAAGTGTTAGCATGTAAAGTGTTAGCATGTAGCACCTCACAGTCTTAGTTGTTAATGTGTGTGTGTTCAGCTGTATTGGAACAGAGATCACAGATCATACACAAACATTTCACCCCAAATTTGTTCCTGTCAAACCATGAAAAGCAGTAGCAGGACGTTCCAGCCACAATGTGACATTTTACCATGGCAACCGCATCTCAAAGAGGACCACCTCACGGAGCCAAGTTTGTTAATAACTGAATCAAACAGCTCAAACCGACATTGGAGAAGCTTCACTATATTTGCACACATCAGTGCAGCTGTTTTTATACTTTAAAACGAAAGTCAGAGAGATTTTAGTCTCTCTGATTTTCGCATCCCTGTATTGTATTAACCCTGTACTAAAGTCTATATACTGTATTAACATCTATATACAATACTATTGTGCATATATTTTACTAATGTCTATGTACTGTACTAATGTATATGGACTGTACTATATAGACTGTATATTTGTCATCTTTCATTTCTTACTTACTGATTCCTTTTCAATCTGTGAATGAATATGATCAGATTTCACTTTCAACATTATGCAGAGTTTAAAACGATGAAATACCAGAAACATATCAGAAATACACATCAGAGCAATGCCTCCTGACTCACAAACAATCTTTGTCAGTGTTACTGACAAAGTAATCTGTTCATCACCACTTGGTGCTTGTTTCTTTGTTTGCATCTCTGATCAAATGCAGTAAGATATTGATGATATTGATCGTTATCAATGATATTTTATCCACTCAGACATCAACAGCTTTCTGATGTCTAATTGCATTTTAAACTCAAAACTAATTTGATTTGGGTAAAAGTGAAGGACTTTTATTTCAATATGAACATATAGATATTTTTAAATGCAGTCTAATCATTTTATACTTTTCTGTTTATATTATTAATATTTTACTGTTTCCTGCATTTGTTTTCCATTTTTTTTTTACCATTTATATGGTCTATATACTGTACTAACGTCTATATACTATACTTACTGTATAGTATAGTATATAGACAGTGTGATTAGTCAGAAATGTTAAGACTGTTACAACCTCTGCTGCATTTACATGTTTTTATGTCATAATTTATTTATTATCATCTGTAAAATGAGCCCTTTCCGCCAGCAGCAGCTTAGCCTCTCCCTCTAAAAAGAAAAATTATATGATTCATAAACCTTCCTGTTCCTCAGAGGATGAACCATCACATTCACGCTCCTCCAGCGCCTCCTACAAGATGACCCTCAGAAAAACACCATCACAGGCTTCTGCCTCCTCCTTCTGTTTCCCCAAAGCCTCACCCACCTCCATATAAGGCACCATGCGGCAGGTAATGTCACCCAGGATCCTCCTATGGGAGAGCTGGTTGAGGACCACCACCGGCAAGCACAGCACCAAGACCAGGAAGTCCCAGAACGCCATGCTGGCCAGCAGGTAGTTCCAGGCAGACCTCATGTAGTAGTTGTTCCAGATGATACACATGACCGCCATGTTTCCCACCACGCCCACCGCCAGCACCAGGCCGGCCAGAAACAGGACGGCATAGGCCGTGTACGAGCCGTCCGCCAGCGGGTAGAAGGGGTTGAAGAGTCCTGGGGTGTCGTGGTCGCTGCTGGACGTGTTCTCGTAGTGAGTGATGTCATCGTCCACAACTCTTGTCGAGTTGTTAAACTCGGTGGCCTGCGGGGGCGTCACTGAGTCGTCCTCAAAGGACTTGCTGAAGGTGGACTGCTGCTCGTCCTCCTCGGTGCCGCGAGCCAGACGGCGGGGCTGGTCCAGATCCAGATCCGGCATCTCGGGGAGGGGGCCGTCCTGGATCCTGGGCTGCTCAGTGCTCCAAAAAGGCTCCAAATTGACAGAAGAGGAGGGTCCATCAGGGCTGTCGTGCTGCCCAATGCTCTTAGCATCTGAAAATATCAGCGGCAGGTAGAGAACCAGACACAGACCAATGGACAGAGACATGGCGCAGAGTTTCAGTGAGAAAAAGAAAGTGTAAGAAAATCAGAGCAGGATTCTCTGCAGTTTTCTTTAAGAAAAGTCCCAGAATTCAACAAGATAATCAGAGTCCGTCTTCTGCCAAATAAACGTGCATCCTGCTCCAAGCTTCTAAAAACAAAATAAAAAAAAACAGTTAATATGTACTTTAGAGACAAATTCAGGATCAGTTTCAGGTGAAATTAACTCAAAATCCAGAAGAGTATATGTCCCGACAGGAGGAAGGTCACCTCTTGTCTCTTTAAACTCCCAGTATTCCCACACTAAAAGTCAACTTGTCCATCAGGAATCCAAGTTCCAGGAGCAGGAAGAAGAGGAGGAAGATGAGCAGAGTCTGTGTCTGTGTCTGGCTGCAGGGAGCAGTGAGTCTAGCTGTCCTGGACTCTGAGGGTCTCTGGGAACCAGCAGCTCTCTGCAGTACGGCTGGATGGAGCCTTTGTCAGGACGGACACACACACACACATACACACACACACCGACTGGCCTACAAACAAGGTTGGCACACACTCAAACACACATTTGTTCACACAATCATGCAAACTTTGTGTTCCTGCCTGATCTGCTCAGTGTGTAACAGGTTCTGTTCTGCTGCCTCCTGCTGGAGACGAGTCTGAACAGCAGCTCAACACTGGTTTTCACACCTGAAACAATCTGTTTACAGTTAAAGGGATAGTTGTGTATTTTTGACATGAATTTGTCACACTGACTTACCCCCGACAGTGTCCTGTGAGCCGAGTTCATACAGCATGTGTTCAAAAGAGTGATTTATATGCATCACAAAACCAATATCCATGAAAAAGTACCAGCTCGTAATCACCTGGTCCTATTTTCTCTCCCTTATATTGTTCATCACTATCAATATCAGGGAGACTCCCAGGACTTCCGGGAGACTTGGGATGATACAAGCTATAAACATAATATACATATGTGTAAATGGGGCACACTTGTGACTCCCCAGGCTGTAGCAACAGAGATGTGCTTGAATCTACTCACGGATTTTATCGCTTTTCTGTGACGGACGTAGCTCTGGTCGTCTTGCGGCAGCGCGCAGAGATACGAAGGGAGAGAAAGTAGGGCCAAGTGATTACGTGCTGGGACTTTTTCTTAGATATTGGTTTTGTGATGCATATAAATCACTCTTTTGAACACACGCTGTATGAGAAGAAAGATGTTTTATTTTAGTGTCCCCAGGAAACCTGGTGGACTACTTTCCTTTTGACCAGAAACTGGGCTCACAGGACACTGTCGGGGGTAAGTCAGTGTGAGTGTATGACACTGATGATAAGGATGCTATATAGATTCATGTCAAAAATACTGAATTGTCCCTTTAAAGTTAAAACACAATCAGGAGCCCAAAGTACAGTTGCTGTCATCATTATTAACATGAGAAGATCCTTTATCCTGCTCAAATATGAAACTTTGGTATCAAATCCAGGAGTTTTAGTTGTTTCTCTTTTTTATCTATACGTCCAGTATATCATTATAAATTATTATAAAAGAAATAATATGATGTGAAGATGAACTGGACCGAACAGGAGGAGCCTGAAATAAACTGTAATTAAAAAAAATATCCAGAATGACAAACAACAGCCTGATTAACTCATAGTTTCATTCAGTATTTTCATGTTTCATCATGTCTTTTACCATGTGCTCAGGATGCTGTGAAGAACATTTTAACTGAATGTGAAAATATTTGCCGATTATTAGGGATCATGAATATTAACATTGATGGTTTCTGACCCGCAGTTCGGGTTTCTGCCACGAGAGGGCGCCACTGTTCTGTGACGCTGTAACTTGATGGCCATCACTGAAGCTGCCAACGGTCAGCAGGTCAAAGGTCAGAGAGATGATAATAATATTTAACAGGAAAATAATAAATTATAGACACACTCATATGCTCAGCTACATATGAATTCAACCAAACAGGAAATGTTTAACTAATGTTAAAGAAAAATAATCAATTAATGTTTTTCTGTTTACTTTTGTTTTATTTTTTTTTTGCCAGCCCCTAATACTTTCTTGCTCATTGAGAAAATTTTAATTTTAAATGTGAAGTGAAAGATTCCTTTTTTTGTGATTTTATTTATTTTACAGATTATAGAAATAATACAGATCAATGGCTCTGAAACTAAAGTCAGTCAGTCAGTCATTTTCTATACCTGCTTATTCCTCATTAGGGTCGCAGGGGTCTGCTGGAGCCTATCCCAGCACGTTACAGCGAGAGGCAGGGATACACCCCAGATGGTCTCTGAAACTAAAGTAATAAATAAAACATTATTCAAAAAAAGTTAAAATTAGAAACAGAATAAGAAGGAGAGGAAGAAAGTGAATGGACCTGATTCCATGTGACCAGTACAACCTGATTGATTGATGGATTTATTGATATTGTTTGATATATTTATTTTTTAAAAACAAAAGTGAACCTCTCTGCTGGGAAGAAAAATATTGGTTGGAACTCGAAATGAAATTTCTAATAATAATAAAAAAAGAAAAACTCACCCCGTCAGCTTCAGGATTTACAAAAGTCACATGACCAGGATGCTGGCTGGTTACAATACGGTGAGGGTGTGTGTGTGAGAGAGAGAGAGCTTAATTGAAAATGATCTGTGTTGATGTTCATGTTTGTTTGCACAGTGAGAAGTTAGAGACAGAGTCTACTACTTCATGTGTTTAATGTCTGCACAATGTTTTCCTAGTGTGTGTGTGTGTGTGTGTGTGTGGGTGGATTGCCTTGACCTGTAAAGGTCAATATTATACATGCCAGCTGTTGTTTTAATGGATTAGTCATCTGACAGAAAGAAAGAAAGAAGCTGATCATTAGAGATACTGAGAGGATACTTTTTATTTAATTTGGTCTCTAATTTTTTATTAATTCATTTTATTTTTTTTTTGTTATTTAGCTTTAGTTTTTGTGTTATTTGTTGTAACTAAATAAATGTTTAGGAATTTTTAAAAAAGTAATTATCTGATTAAATCAGACTTTTAGATGTTTCAATGAAGTTATCAATCACAGTTGAGCTTTAATGAGTCATTTAACACCTCCTGCATACTCTATTATACACATGTGCTTCACATGAACATATGTATAAATACTATTGCATTCCAAGTATTTTTTCCTTGTTTCCAACTTCAGTCTTGATCATAACAAGAAATTCATCACCATTTTCATGAATTTAACCAGTTAAATTAAAATCTATATAATATACAGTATACACACACATAACATAGCCTGGCATGTAACAGGTGTTCAGCCTCCATAGTTCAGCAAATTAGGTGAGAGGAAAAGCTGCATATGGACACAGTGCTCTGTGTGTCTGTAGCACTATATAAGGCTGTTAGTCTCTGCAGCAGTAAGATGGAGAGCACGGGTCAGCACACACACACACACACACACACACACGCACACACACACACACACACACACACACACACACACACACACACACACCTTGTATGGCAGAAATTTGGAAATGGAAACAACAGAGCGTGAAATTCTTCCTTTCCCTTAAATCCGACCTAAATCTTCAAAAGCTGGTAGACCTGTTTTAGTTTTTTTTCTCACCGAGGCTCTACAATAAAAACACTCAAACATGGAGATTATCATCATCACCATCATCATCAGCTCACATCACATCACTCTGAACCCGCGGAGCACAGCAGTGACTGAGGTTCTAAACTAACCTTGTCCCATAACAAAAACTCTGAGACATTAAATCTCCATATTTTCCACTTGTCCAGGCTTTATTTGAAGTTTTGATCCCTAACATGATAAATTTGTGGTTTTAAGAATCAAAAATCAGATGGCCAGAGGGATGTGCCTGGAACACTTCACCAGGGAGGGTCCAGGAGGCTCCTCACTGGATGCTGAGCCTCCTCCTCTGGCTCCTCCTGATGTGGAGGAGCAGCGGTTCTACTCCGGCTCCTCCTGATGCTCCCAGCCCAGCCACCCTGAGGAGGAAACTCTTTTCAGCCACTTATATTCCTGATCTCGTCCTTTCGGTCTCTACCCAAAGCTCATCATGGTCCGATGAAGCCAACAGGACCAGACTGTCTGCACCCAATCCAAGCCACCAAACCACAGCAGTGATGTCCCAGATCAACGGGTCCGGGACTAGGGTTTAAATCCCAGGATTCCCACGAAATATGATTAAAACTATTTCTTTATTCCCAAGAAAAGTTATGATCGGATACTGGGGGAAAAAAACGAATAAAAAGATAAATGGTGCGGGTCTAATATCGTAACTTTGATAGAGGTGATGGTAGCTACAGTGATACAGGGTTAGGCACTATATTAAGCAGCAGACTGCTACCTGCCCTAATGATGACAGAGTCTGCTTTAAGTGAATTCAATTCAATTTATTCATATAGCCCAATATCACAACACAATTGTCTCAATGGTGCTTCACAAAATTCAGTCCAAAGTGACTCAGACATCCCCCGTCCTTAGACTCTCCTTCTTGGCAAGGAAAAACTCCAAAACCCAGTGGGAAAGAAGAAATCTCGGGGAGAACCACAGTGAAGGAGAGATCCACTCTCATGGATGGACAGGCTATATAGATGAACCAGGACTGACAGACATCCATCTGATGATGATGTATCAGTCTGTAAAGATGTTTCAGCCGGTAGAGATGCCGTAGGGTGGGGGCAGAAGGGTGGGTCCAACCAGGCGGTGAAGGGAGTAGGTTCATCTGGGGGGGCCTCAATGAGTCGCATAAGGAGTCGTCATCATTGGCCTCGTGCGGTTGAACTGAAACAGTGGCCACTCCCTCGAAGGGGAGTGGGGAGAAGGACTCGATGCCTATATATAAACTAGATGCCTTTTATTAATGACACTGGTACATGGTACCAGAAAGAGATGACAGGGCTCAGTGCACTGTACTTCCCCCAGCATTCTCAATCCTAGGGTACTCCTAGGGCAGCTACCACATGACTCCCTGAGGGACATGGTTCAATGCATTTCAATACAAGTCCACAAAACACATGTAGTCAAAACATATGTAGACTCCCATGCACCCTCAGGACCACACTAAGGATATAGAGCTGGTGGACAGTTGACCATGACCGGGGCATAAACCACATTGCTCCTCCTGAATCTAATGTTTGACTATACTATGGACACTCTCTAGGACCATCGAATAGACCTTTCCAGGGAGGCCTAGGAGTGGAGACCGAGGATCCTCCTGTAGTTGGAGCACACCCTCCCTTCCCCCTTTTTGAAGAGCAGAACAACGACCCTGGTCTGCCAGTCCAGAGTCACTGCCCCTGATGTCCCAGCAATGTTCAGCTTGATGGCATCCTTCAACGCCAGTGAGTTTGGGGGCTGCTGCCATGATGGGAACCAGTTAGCCACCTCAACCATGGAGGTGCGGAACAAGG
The DNA here is from genome assembly GCA_030544235.1 of Lepturacanthus savala. Taxonomy (NCBI): domain Eukaryota; kingdom Metazoa; phylum Chordata; class Actinopteri; order Scombriformes; family Trichiuridae; genus Lepturacanthus; species Lepturacanthus savala. The sequence goes on from CM060480.1 coordinate 30,867,985, forward strand.
TACACTTGGACTTAGCGTCCCCCACCACCTCAGTGATGTCGCTGAAACTCCTGGATTTTACGTGAAGTTGTGATCTCTCTAACAACAGATTACCAAAACTAATCTCATATTGTTTAACATTTCTTCTGCAGCTTAAAAAAACAGGTCCTTAATGTCTGTTACATAAATATTGATGAGCCTTTTCTCAGATTGGCTCATCAATATTTGGGGAGTGGCAGTGAAGATATATTTGTGACTTCACAACTTCACAGAAGTCCTGACGACTGTTTTTTGATTCTCTCCTCATCCTCTCCTTCTCTCTTCTCCTCCCCTCATGCTCCTGTCCTCCTCCTCTCTTACCCCCTGCTCTCCCCTAGTCTTCCTCTCCTCTGTCTTTTCCTCTCCTCATCTTCCTCCCCTAGTCTATCCTTCTCTCTTCCTCCTCCGCTCTCTGCTCCAGTTACTGACCTGCCCCTACTCTTTAATCTCAGAGGAGGTTTCTGGCTTATTTTCAGGTTGAAATGGAAAACATTTTTTATTTTATTTTAGACCTCTGTATTTAGACAGCTGTCTATTTCTAAATCTGTCCTCCATCGCTCCATCCTCCAAGTGTACATCACTCCATCCCTCTGTCCTCTGAGTGTCCATCACTCATGCACTTCAGCAACATAAGTATGTCAGACAGACATGAAAAAATTTAAAATAAATCAGCTCTGTGGAAAAGAAGTGACAGTTAGGATCACTTTAGATTAGTTTAGATTCAGTTAGTTTAGTGTTAAGAGTTGCTCAGAGAATCAGTTCATGGGCGGATCTACCGGGGTGGCATAGGGTGGCAAATGCCACCCTAAAGGAAAGCCTTGCCACCCCTGCTGCCACCCCAATTTGCAGCGACGAATTTGACATTCATGATCGAGGAACTCCAATGTCTGACTGCAGTGCACTTCAAATGAGATTACATTTGTCTGCATGAGTTTGTAAATGACAGCTTGTGCCTGTATGTAGTGTGTACATAATATCTCTCATCAAACTATTAAATTCAATATATATACATCTGTCATATGTTGCCACCCCTCAAAAATCCCTTCCCCCCTCTTGCCACCCCACCAATATTTTTTTAGATCCGCCCCTGAATCAGTTCAAAGATAAACATTAGGAGTTTATTATTTCAGTGACAGTATCCAAAAGACAGAAACCACAGGTCCAGGTTAAAAAAACACACAACAAGGTACAGAACTCTTACAAAGCGAGAGACTGAGGATTACACTTACTGTGTGAGAAAGGTCAATGTTATTTCAGGCACAATCTCCTATAAACTAAGAGACACACTGTGTTTAAATACCTACAAGCCAAACAAAGGTGTGGGCGGGGTCAAAAAACAGAGTCAGATGTTTGAAAAAAAAAACACATGCCACTAGAGAAGATTTTATACAATGGGGTGGAGGTCTAGGTGAAGGGCAGAGCTTGTTGCAGATGAAGGGTTTGATCCTGGGGAAATGAAAAGTTGGATGGATATGATGGAGGGCAGGGGGAAGCTTGAGCGAGGACCCTTATGATGGGGAAAGGCACAATGAATCCGGGTGCCAGTTTCCAAGACTCCACCTTAAGAGGAACGTCAGGGGCAGACGAAGAGACAAGCTGCCACTCATGATACAGAGGACCCATGGAGTGGTGACAATCAGCCTGCTGCTTCATCCTCACTGATGACTGCCTTAAAGCCACCTGTGTCCTCCTCCATGTCAGCAACAGCGAATATAGACTCTGGTCAACAGCACACCAACCTCCACCTCCTGGTCCAGAAAGAGGGAGACTGATAACCCAGACCGCACTCCAAAAGTGGAGGGAGACGGTAGTAAACAGTGGTTCATGGTCTGAAACCATACCAATGGCCAAGCCATGATATTTGAAGACATGCTCCACTTTAAGAGTAGCAGTTTCCTTGGCAGATGTGAATTTAGACAGGGGGATGAGATGGACAAACTTAGAAAAGCGATCAACAACTGTAAGAATGGTATTGTTACCGTCTGAAGGCAGAAGGCCAGTAATGAAGTTCAGAGCGATGTGGAACCAGGGTCTCCCAGGAACAGATATGGCACACATGGAACAGGAAGAGACAAAGACCCAGGCATCCTCCTCTATAGTGGGCCACCAAAACTTCCTTTGAATAAGGACAATGGTACGTCGTGCCTCAGGGTGGCAGGAGAGCCAGGAAGAGGGGCACTGACTGGGAGTTGCACTGACATCTTTAGATCCAGTTTGGATTACTAGCTCAGTTAAGATCCAGTTTAGGTCTAGTTTAGACCAGTTTAAAGAAGTTTATCTCCAATTTGGATCCAGGTTTGTTCAGTTAAATCAAATATGAATCACTTTAGATCAGTTTAGATCAAATATGGATCACTTTAGATCAGTTTAGATCCAGTTTGGATCTTTTGGGTTTTGGAATCTGCATCAGCAAACCAACAGTCAGTCATCTTTTAGGTTCTGGTAAATATGCTAGTTTCTCTCTAACAGGCCAAAGAGTTAATGAATGAATTATTGAATAAGTGAATTTGTGATTTATTTGGATTAGTGGATCAAAGTATCAGTGAATTAGTGATTCGGTGGATTAGTGGATCAATGAGGAGAACGAATGAGCCCACTGGAAGTTTTATGCCTCTACAGATACAAAGAAACTTTTGGCCTGTTGTCTCCATCCCCACGGAAACCAGGGGACCTAAAACTGCCAGCTGTTGCCATGGACACCACACACATACGTTATAAATCTGTTAATGGGCACAACAAGTGGAGTGAGTAGACTACTAATTGACTACTAACATTGTTAGTAATGCTAAGTGATAGTAATGCTTAGTATTACTAATGCTATGTGATAGTAATGCTACGTGTTAGTACTAGTAAATGTTCATAATGTTAGGTGCTAACGTATCTACATCTGAGAGAACAAATGACACCATTGGTCAGCCTGGGTCATGTGGTGCAACCATGAGTTGGGTGGCTCTATATAATATTTAATAATATATAATATTTAATATAATATGATATTTGATTCTATTTTATCTTAACTTAAATACCTTATTATTATTTTTATTCTTACTGATATGGCATTCATGTGGACAGCAAGTAAGAATTTCATTGTACAGATAAACTTGTTTCTACACTGTACACATGGCAATAAACACAATATGCTGGTTGAATTTGTCAAATATGAGGTTTGAAGCTTTTTGTTGTCCCTGGACTCTGGTCATTTCATAGCCATCAAACTTGTTGATGTCTGTGTTGCATTATTGGGACAGTAATAGTGACCAGAAACTAGCACCAAGCTTTAACAACTCAGGAACAGGAAGTCCAGTCAGCATGACTACACACACTACAACACAGACACACACACACACACACACACACACACACACACACACACACACAAAAAGTAGAAAACTGTGGTTCACAATGTTTCCTGACTAAACGTGTGAACACGGTGCTTCTCCTTTTAAAGACATCACTATGAGTTTGTAATTTCTATTGGTATAATATAAAATGATTTTAATATCAGTATCTGTGTTGTTTATATTATTATATAATTTGCATATTTAATAATTTCACACCACTTTACTTATTTGTATCTACGTGTTAAATATAAGGGATTTAGTGTGTTAAACAGTTCCAAAACATATACTGTGAACATGTTCAGTGAAGTGTGCGATCAGAAGCATATGTTTATTAATGTGTATATTCAGTAACATATATGTTGTTGTTTAGGTTTGTGAGAAGGTTTAGTCTAATGTTGGTGTCCCCACCTGCATGATACTAACCTCTCTTGACACCTTGAATACACACAACGTGACTATGCAAATGTAACTGACTATGCATTTGCATAGTCAATTGGCCATTTTGAGACATGCACCCTGATAAAGAACAGCCATCTTTGTAGTTGTTTCACATTTCCAGACATCTGTGAGGTGGTGCCCTGACTCTAGAACTTAATAATTAAGCTACAATTTTAATGAATAAAATTTTTTTTCAAATAATTATTGATTTTTTTTGCAATAGTGAATGTCATCTAAACAATTAGTGCAAGACACTACAGTTTATTGGTGCCCACGATTGGTGGTGTTCAGTTACATATACAGTATGTACATTTATGTTCAGTATTATATCTACAGTAACATGTATGGTAACGTGTATGACCAGTAACATGTGTAGGAATGTGTATATACAATAACATATATGTTCAGTAACACATGTATAGTAATGTGTATGTTCAGTAACGTATATGACCAGTTACATGTGTATAGGAATGTGTATACACAGTAATATGTATGTATGTTCAGTAATGTGTGTATTGTAACGTGTGTGTTCAGTAACACATGTATAGTAATGTGTATATACAGTAACGTGTATGTACAGTAACACGTATAATAACATACATTCAGTAATGTGTATGTTCAGTATATGTTTAGCAACATGTGTATAGTAACGTAATATACACATTCAGCAACATGTTCAATAACATGTGTATATTAATGTGTATGTACAGTAACGTATGTGTAGTAACATATATGTACAGTGACATGTGTGTTCACTAAAATGTATGTACAGTAACATGTATATAGTAACGTGTATGTACAGTAACAAGTATGTTCACTAACATGTATGTTCAGTAACGTGTCAATCGGACGATTGGTGGTTTGATTCATGTCTTCTCTGGGCTCCATGGTGATGTGTCCTTGGGCAAGATACTTTACCCCGATTTGCCCCCGCTGGCTGTGCCATGCAGAGTATGAATGGTTAGATAACTGATGTGTGAGCGGCACCTTGTATAGTCACCACCATCAGTGTGTGAATGGGTGAATGAACACATGTAGTGTAAAGTGCTTTGAGTGGTCAAAAAGACTATAAATGTGCTATACAAATGCAGTACATTTACCATTTATTTAAAATTTAATGTGTATATTCAGTAACATGTATCATAATGTGTATATTCAGTAACATGTGTATAGTAATGTGAATATTCAGTAATGTGTATAGTAATGTCATATACAGTAACATGTATGTTCCTGGAATGTTTATGTACAGTAACATGCATATAGTAATATGTATGCACAGTAACATGTATGTTCAGAGACATGTATGTACAGTAACATGTAGTAAAGTGAATATACAGTAACATGTATGTTCAGTAATGTGTATGTACAGTAACGTGTATATTAACGTGCATGTTCAGTCAGTAACGTGTATAGTAATGTGTATGTGCAGTAAAATGTATGTTCAGTAATGTGTATGTACAGTAACATGTATGTTCAGTAATGTGTATGTACAGTAACATGTGTATAGTAACGTGTATGTTCAGTAATGTGTATGTACAGTAACATGTATGTTCAGCAATGTGTATGTACAGTAACATGTGTATAGTAACGTGTATGTTCAGTAATATGTGTATAGTAATGTGTATGTACAGTAACATGTATGTTCAGTAATGTGTATGTACAGTAACATGTACAGTAAGGTCTATGTAGAATAACATGTATGTTCAGTAACACTGATGTTTAACTACTCAACTATCAAATAATTCCTATGCTTACTCACTAATACTTACTGCAATACTCTCTCTACGTTACTCTAGTAGGATTTCTCTTGCAGCAGTGTACCTCTACTGCAATAGTGGTACTGGTATGGCAGTAGTGTACTTCTACTGCAGCAGTGCACTTGTACACTTGGACTGCTGTAGTGGTACTTGTACTGCAGTATTGTACTTGTACTGCAGTAGCTTTAATATTTGTACTGCAGCAGTGTACTACTGTAGTAGTGTACCTCTACTGCAATAGTGATACTTGTACCGCAGTAGTGTGTGCAGCAGTGTACTTTTACTACAGTACTGTACTTCCACTGCAATACTGGTACCTATACTGTAGCAGTGTACTTGTACTGCAATAGTGGTACTTGTCCTGCAGCAGTATACTTCGGCAGTAGTGTACTTCTAATAAAATAGTGGTACTGCAGTAGTTTTACTTGTACTGCAGCAGTGTACTTGTACCACAGTAGTGTACCACAGCAGTGTACTTGTACTGCAGTAATGTACTTTCACTGTAATACTGGTAACTATACTGCAGCAGTGTACTTGGACTGCTGTAGTGGTACTTGTACTGCAGTATTGTACTTGTACTGCAGTAGCTTTAATATTTGTACTGCAGCAGTGTACTTGTACTGTAGTAGTGTACTCTACTGCAATAGTGGTACTTGTATGGCAGCAGTGTACTTGTACTGCAGTAGTTTGACTTGTACTGCAGCAGTGTACTTGTACCACAGTAGTGTACGCAGCAGTGTCCTTGTACTGCAATAGTGGTACTTGTCCTACAGTAGTGTACTTGTACTGCAGCACTATACTTGTACTGCAGTAGTGTTACTTTTACAGCAGCAGTGTACTTGTACTGCAGTAGTGTATGTGTACTGCAGACTTGCAGTTATACTGAAATACTGGTACTTGTACTGCAGTAGTAGTACTTGTACTGGAGCACTGTACCTATACTGCAGCATTGTACTTGTCCTGCAGCAGTGTACTTGTCCTGCAGCAGTGTACTTGTCCTGCAGTAGCGTACTTGTACTGCAGTAGTTTGTGTACAATGGGCGTGTTGCTGCACGCTGTGTGTCTTGAAGTAGTCTGCCAGTCTTATCTACACCTCGACTCACTTCCTGGTTTTTAAAACCGGAGTTCTCCGTCGTGAGCGCGCGCACGCACGCTCCGTCACACACACACACACACACACACACACACACACACACACACACACACACACACACACACACGCACGCACGCACACACACCCAGAGAGCGGAGAGAGGCGGTTGTGTGTGTCAGTCACTTTGAACCTGTGTGATATGCCCGGGCAGCAGAGGGCTGGCAGCCAGTCGGACCCCGGCAGTGAGCGGCAGTGAGCGGTCGGAGGCAGAAACACGGAGCCTGAAGTGCAGGTTGATGTTGGAGGCAGTAGAGGAAGGAGACAGCAGCTCAGCGAGAGGACAAACTTTCTCTCCGTCACTTTCACCTGTTGTTGTTTTGTTTGTTTGTTGGGAGCCTGTAGCCGCTACAGAATGTCTGACTCTGCTTCCAGTTTCCTTCATATCGGGGATATCGTGTCTCTGTACGCGGAGGGAACCGTCAACGGCTTCATCAGCACCCTGGGGTGAGTCACATGCATGTTTCTGTACACACGTTACTGTACAAAAGTCAAAAGTTACTGTACACATTACTATAGACACATGTCAGTGTACATACGTGTTACTACCGCAGGTTACTGTACACGTTAGTGTACATACATGTTACCACGCATTTGTTACCATACACGTTACTATACACGTTACTGTACACATATGTCACTATTTACACGTTTACAGTATACATGACTCTGAAACATCTCTAAAAACATAAAACACACACACAGACATATACAGAAACATACACAGAGACATACAGAAACACACAAACACAGCCCTGATATTAAAGGCACATTACAGCTTAATATTGAAAGTCGACTGACGCGCTGGAGGACAAGGATACAGACGACTGACAGGATGTAGGACAAGGATACAGATGATTGATGCACTGTAGGATACGGATAAAGCCGACTGACACGCTGCATGACACAAGTACAACTGACTGATATTTTGTAGGACACATACTGTGGACTGATGCGCTGTAGGACAAGGATACAGCTGACTGACAGGCTGTAAGACACTGATACAGCTGACTGATGAACTGTAGGACACAGATACAACTGACTGATGCACTGTTTGACACAGATACAACTGACATGATGTAGGAAACAGATACAGCAAACTAAATAGAGTTGCAAAGGGGTGGAATATTTCCACTAAATTTCCTGAAAGGAAGTTAAGATGAAGAATTTTGGAAATCAATTCAATAGTCTAGGGATTTGTTTTTGGTTTTTGTTGATTTTCAGCTACTACTATGCTGCTATTGGTATTTTTTGGTTTCCCTCATCAAACACAGCAAATACATAATCACAGCAACTCCCAAATGCTGTGGTGGACAGGTTGTGACCTGCCCATTCATCACGCTGTGAGACAATAACTGTAACGTCACGTCAGACATCTGATTTCAAGGTAAATGTAAAGCCGGATTTCTCACTTCAGCGGAGTGATCTCAAAAGTGCATGTTTAGCACAGCTACAAGTACAGCATCAATCCACCCTGTGGCTTATAGTCCTGAGTATTTGCTTCATGTCACAATGTTACATCTATTGTTTCATAGCGTGGTGAATGTGCAGGTCACAATTCATCCACACAGCATTTGGGAGTTGCTGGATTGTGTATTTTCTAAATTTTATGAGGGAAACCAACAAATTCTATAGCTGCGTAGAAGTAGCTGAGCAGCTCACGGCTCTGCTCCACTGGTCGGGAAACAGCTGCTATTGACAAAAAGGTAAAGCAACTATTGCTGTGACTATGGGAAACTATGTTCCCTGTTAAGGGTCATCTTTAAATTTTGTAAATTTTTGATTTTTTCCTGATTATTCATATAAATTTCCATAATTCCCATGGAAAGTTTCCAACTTTAAAAATGCAGCAATTTTGCGTATGACTGTAGGACACAGATACAGTCGACTGAAATACTGTAGGACAAGAATACAAGGGTGTATGTGTGTGTGTGATGTTTCAGATTATTTAAACAGTGACGAAAGACTCTGGGATCTTGAGGAAGGAAATAATTTTATTCTAAAAAAAAAATAATGCTGGTCAATCAACACACACACTGGCTTAGTGGAAATCTCTCCTGGACATATTGGGTACCACTTCCCCTTCCTGCCATACATAGCCACTGTGTGTGTGTGTGTGTGTGTGTGCACTTTTTGTCTGATAAATCCTAATTTCTCATGCCATATTAAGTTGTTGTTCTGAGACAGTAATATAGCTGGCAGACAATAGTAGATCATATCGAATTTCTGTGAGAAAGTAGGCATTGTCCTCTGCAGATACACAGGGCTTTACAAAATTGAATTGGGAACATAGTGATAATAATTTATTACAAAGAGTTGTTTAAATGCAGTTTCACTGCATTATGTGGAGGTCCCCTCTTTAATAGCTTCAAGCTCCAAGTCTCCTCTAGGCAATTTATAAAAAAATAATTAAAAACACCTTTTCAGTAATTTTATAGTAAAACACATTAAAAGAAATTTCCTTATATTATATTTTTGTTTTTTTAAAATGACCAGAAGTTCTCTGTTGGTAAGGATCGCTTGTATGTGTGTGTGGTGTGTGTGTCTTCGTGTGGTGTGTGTGGTGTGTGTTCGTGTGGTGTGTGTGTTTCCTGTGGTCTTACGGCCTCTTCTTTCTTCTTCTGACCTTCATGTTCTTGTTGATCTGAACAGCGACAGTAAAAAATCAGTTCAACAGCAGCGTTTTGTAGCAGTGATGTGAGGTCATGTGATCAACTGATCAGCTGCTTTGGTTCTGAGTGAAATGACCTCAACAAATATCAGATATCAACTCCTAGTGTTAACATACAGTAGAAGCTCAGCTCTGAACAGTAAAGTCTGTCTGACATGTTTTTTCACCAAACTAAGTTAATTACAGAGTTCAGTATTTCAAAATAAAACAGTACAGACTGCAGAGTCCTGTGGTTAGAAGGACTGAGGAGAGTCTGTTCTTAACCTGAACCTCTTATTTTTCTTTTTCTCTTCAACCTCTTCTGTTTATTCTGAAAAAAAAAAACAAATACATTTTGATGAATATGAACAAAGTGGAGCAGGCAGAAAAGAAACAGTTTTATTGTGTGAGTCTGAGTGAATCTGACTGTAGTGATGATCACAGTTTAATCAGAGGGTTTGTAAATATATATCATATATATACATCTTTTTTTATCTCTCTCATATCATACATGCAATACAATTTCCTGTCATCAAATATTGTTCTGTAGGAAATAAGAGCTGAGTGATGTGTGTGAGAGAAAGACATTTTATTTAAAAAAGCTGCTGTTCACAAATGTCATAGTGTTTGATTGACAGGTGTTGAAATGTTGTTTGTTTAATCATCTGAGGACAAATTGGTTTAAAAGTGTAGGTTTTAGAGCAGATGGACATGTTTCTGCTGGAGTCACACAGAGATTATTTGGATTCAATCAAATCAATTGTTTGGTTAATTGGGTGTTCAATATAAAATAAACATCATTCTGTAGCTTTGTTCCCTCTGTGGTCTTCTCAAGTGATATTCTGATCTTCATTTTCCATCAGTTTGATGGATAAATTCAACTCCTGATCATTGTTCGTCATTATCATAGAGAGAGTCCTCCTGTGTGAGACAACAGACTTTATCTTTGCTGCTTTGCAGCCTGATGAGGGTCACATGGTCTGCTGGAGCCAATCCCAGTGACTTCAGGTAAGAGGCAGGGATCCACCCAGACAGGTGGCAGGTGACACTCACACCTACAGTGATTTATAGACTCGAGTCAACCTCAGCATGTTTTTGGATGTGGGCGACACAATTCTCTCATTTTTACTCATCTCTCTGATAATCAGCTCATCACAGATAAACAATGACCGTTCTCCAGCATCAGCCTCCTCACCCTCAGATGTCTTTAACAACAATTCCCTTTGTTATGACATCATTCACCTTCTATACATCGTCCACAAAGATCATGATTCCTCCATTCATCCTTGCTGTGTTTTAATGCTCGTGGCCTCTACCACCTTCACTTACCACTAAGCTACAGTCCTCCACTGAACACAGAAACCTGGAGACACCTTGAAGCCATCATCAATTATAGAACTTAAAATATCTTCATGACACCAGCAATTCTTGAAAGACTCCAAATCACCCACATTTTTATCAAAACAAAACTCCAACCACCATCTTGATCTAATATTCACCAGTTATATGTCCTTAACCTCCTGCCCATCTCTGTTGTCAATCTGATTCTTCCTGCTTACACAAATTGCCTTCGGAGAGGGACATTATCTTCGGATAAAAAGTTTAGGAGCTGCCCCTTGTTTCTTTTCCTCCTCCTGTATCCAGCTCCCATGATTATAACCTTTTCATCCAGATCCACATTGAAAAGACTAAAAACCATGGTTAAAAGAGCAAAGAAACGAACTAATCTCTTACGCTATATAAAAACATGATAAATAGTCGCTTTAAAATCACAAAACACAAGCTAAGATTGGAAGGATTAAGAACAGATATAAAAGCGTTGGAGGCAACAACACCATGTAAAGTCCTCCACTGGACATCAGCCGTACTCTGGGGCAGTGGAGGGTCTGTGGCTCAGTCCAACTCTGTGGAAGGTTTTCACACAGTTTTTGTATGTCTTTGTTTGCTCTGTATAGAGACAGCTTTTCCTTCTTCGTGGTTTGTAGCAGGGGGCCGGTCAGCTCTCCTAACCCCGGGCTCAGGATGATGTTGGGAAACTGATCAGTTGAGTCTGGTGCGGTCTCCTTCCTGCAGTATCGTCCCAGAACGACGTCTTAACATTACTCTCATCCCCCCAAAACACTCCTAGGTACATTACACCTCCTCTATTCCCTGCCAGGTTTTGGGGCCAGGAGAACACCAGGAGAACGCCAATCACTGACAGTGAGGGCTTCACTCTTTTTCCAATCAACCCTTGCTGCCAATGCTACACTAAAATCCCTCACACTGTCAGCTAAAAGGTCTCTGTCTTTCCGTTCTTTAATAAAAACCAATAAGAACATCGGCATATGCTGATAAATTCATGTTCCTATTAAAACCCAGTAAAACCAAACCCTGTAACATGGAGCATATCTTATTGAGAAGGGGTTCCAGGGAGAATACATAGAGCATCCCTGATAGAGCATAGCCCTGCCTGACACCTCTACACACTCTAAAGGAGCACACAGACTGCCGTTCAGCATCAACACACTTTCAACTTCATTGTACAGCACCTTGATCTTGACTAGTGATGCACCGATCCAGGTTTTTCCGATCCAATCCGATACCGATTCCTGGGCTGAACATATTGGCCGATATCGATCCGATACTACCGTCGAATGAATGAATTGTTGTGTGGGCATGGGGCGGAATCAACTCCACTGCAGCAAGAGAATAGATTTCTTTTTTTCTATTTCACGGATGGTTAGCCTTTTTTCAGCCAATATCATATGTAAAGCTCCAGCAAACTTTATTTTCCATGTCGAGAGGTGAAAAAAAAAAGAAGCGAAAGCATACTTTTGCTTCTTTTTAAAACAGTGCAAACAATTCCGCTGTATCAAAGTGATCATTAGTTTACTATGTGCTGTTACTCTTTAATCACCATTAACAATAAGAATAGTTTAATAGATAAATGCAGTGTATTTATTAAAGTGATATAAATGGGAAACAGGGGGACTCACAGGCCACACGGGTCACGTTGCGTCGACAATTTTGTATCGCGTTGATGTGGAAGGGCTGTGATTAGTCAGCTCAGCCGTGGTGGTCTACAAGTCGCCTCCATAAATGGCTTCTCTGTCGCTTCCGCTTCAACATTTGCCACAAAAGTATTTTCTCTTTGATATCAATGAGCTACAAACATCAACGCTACATTCGGTTTTATGAAGGAGTATTAGGACCAGGAAAAAAAAATTCTGGTACAAGAAAAAAAAAAAAAACAGCAAAAAAGACAACAAGAACGTCCACTAAATACAGTCCGGAATATGTGTTATTTAGGGGGAAATGGGTTCATTGAATGTTTTTTTTTTCCTCTCAATAAAAACTTGCAATAAAAACATTTGCTCAGTGATATACATAGGGATGGGAATTGATAATATCGGTACTGCTTAACAGTTCAATTCTCGATTGATTCTCTTATCGATTCTAATTTATCTTATAAGATATTTGTCTTATCGACGCTAATGTTATAGCATGTTTTACAAATAAGCACCTAGGCAGTGGGATAGCTACTTACCAGAGTTGCCTTTCGTAACCGTAGAGGTGATAGCTTGGCTACTGCAGCTGCTGCTGGGTTGAGATGTATCACTCTGAAGTGTCAAAAACACAACACTCCTTGAACGTTATTCCATGTTGTGTGCACACAACATGGTGCATATTTATCGTGTTCCCTCCCAACGCTGTTATTTCCATTTTGCAATGACTGCAAGTCGCCTTGTTGCCATCTGTTTTCATAAAGTGAAACCAAACTTTTGGAGCTTTTGAATCTGGTGGGCGCCATTGTTGTTAACGTGCTAAACCAGTGTAACGTCATCAAGTAATTAGTCGTGCTTGCTAGAATTGAGCATGCGTAACTGAGGTAAATTACATGACGTACATTTGTGCTGGTTGGAATCAATGAGAGAATCGTTAGATAAACTGCGAAACGGAATTGATAAACACAAAACTGGTTCTCTACAGGAACCGGTTCTTGATTCCCATCCCTAGATATACATAAGCTACAAATATACACGCTGCATCCTGGTACAAGAACAAAAGAAAAAAAACAGGCAAACGCGTTCCCTCTATGCAGAACTTCTCACTATGATAAACATCCTTCAGTAGCGGCTTGTTAGCGGCTTGTTTAGAGCCTGGGACACACGTCGGAGCTGGGTTGTTATTTGTGGTGTTTATTTAGCAACGTTATTAGCTCCCCTCCCAATTTTCGTGTTGTAGATATCACACACAGTGGTTGGATTTGTTAGCTTATCAAGTTTAAAATGTTTCCAAATTACTCGGTCTGGTGGTTGCTCCATGTTATGGTTTACTGCTTGTTGCTGTTTGCATGCTCTGCGTGATGACGTAACCAGCTTGCAAACATAGAATCAAAGTAACTAGATGCGTGACTGGATTAGAACACTGGATTGGCCTCTTTCATCCGATATCCGATCCCGCTTATTGATCAATATCGGAGCCGATATTTGATCTGGGTATCGGATCGGTGCATCTTTAATCTTAACTATAAAATCAGCGCTGAACCCTTCATTACTGTCCAGAGGAAGTTGTGTTCAACACAATCAAAAGCCTTTTCCTGGTCTATAGAAACCAGACCAGTATCTAAACCCAAAGAACTAGAGATTTCCAAAACATCCAGAATGAGGTGGACATTGTCCACCATGGACCTGCCTGGTACACAGTAGGTCTGGTCCTTGTGGATGACTTGCTCCATAGCCTTTCCCAGCCTGGAGGCAAATATTTTGGACAGAATCTTGTAATCCACACAGAGCAATGACACGGGACACCAGTTCTGAATGTCCTGCAGATTCCTTTTTTTGGCAGCAGGGTAAGGAATGCTCTTCTGCAGGACACCAGCATGGAGCTGGAGGCCAGACACTAAAGAAAGAATTCCACGGTAAAGCCGTCTATATTCATACCCGGTCTCTGGAGCTCCACTATATCGGTCTCTAGATCCTTCATAGAACTGGTGATCTGTCTGGTGACATTGAGAGTGTGGTCTCACCACCACCTAAGACTGCTAAAGTCACACAGTTAAAATGGATTCCACAGCCGAAACATTTCATCACCGTTGAGGTTGCGAAGATCACGGGTTTATAATCATCTACTTTCACCTGGAAGTGGAGGCTCAGCTCCTCTTCCAAGTGGGTCAGTATTGTATAAAGTCGTCTGTGGTGAGACACAACATGCTTCAGCAACGAAGACTTACACCCGGACAGGTTATTCCTGATTTTGGACACAATCTTTCCATGTCTGGACAGCTCTCTGTTGAGAAACTCATCGGTGATAAACAGAGGGACAGGACTACCCTGGTTGCTGGCTGGGTCAGTGGTAGTACCTGTACAAAACTACCGTTCATGGTGATCCCTGTGTTGATGACATGGTTCACCTTTTCCACCTGGTCTAGGAAGATCACTACAGCAGTATTCATCCGAGCGGCCGACTTTATGCTGATATGCCCGACCTATTCCCCCACAGCCAGCCCGATGTCCTCCACGATGCAGGGGAAACTAGTGGAGACCTTCAAACCATGTTTGCGGGTTAGAGATTTAAAATCCTGCCGGCACAAAGCCAGAAACACTACACTATACAAGTGAAAACTTTAACCAATAAACTATGTGAAAATAGAACCCGATACCATAAATTAAACAAAAAAGTTCAGAAAACGCCCAATTCCACCACCTGCTCACAGCCCTGACTCTCAGCATGCAACACACAGAGAGAGAAAGAGAGACAGAGAGACAGAGGGAGACAGAAAGAGAGACAGGTATAGAGATAAAAATAAGGACAGAAGGAAAGACAGCGAAAGACACAGAGAGAGAGACAGAGAGATTTGAATATGGACCTTCAGGTTAAAGAGAAACAGATAATAAGATATAGACGGTGACTTACTCATTTTCCTACAGTCAAATTCTGCAGCATCAACACAAACAAATTTCTGTCACTTGTCTCTTTAGCCAGATGTTCTTTCAATTAGGAAAGGTTTCTTGTTATTGTTTTATTACTTTATAGTTTGTTTTAGATAGTTTAGAGGAAAACATTTTACATTGGTTTGATAAAATTAAGATTAATCAGATCAAGATTTAGTGAATATCAAGAAAGAAATTATGAAAGAGAGGAGTCAAAAATGAGAGGAGGAAGATAAAACAGGTTAATAAGAAGTTTAAGTGTGAATCAGTTTACCAGACACTAAGAAATATGTGAGTCACTGAGTCAACATGCCTAAGTGTGTGTGTGTGTGAGTGTGAGTGTGTGACACACCAGTAATCTGCAGACGCAGGTGTTCACACACATACCTGAGTTACACCTGGCAGGCAGACAAAAGAACTGATTGGTTGTTGTCAGAGCAATGTGGCTCTTTGCAGTTGGATGATGTAAATTCAACTTTGTGTGCTGAAAGAAAGAAGCATAAGAAAAAGTGGTGAAAAAAAAGATTAAAAATGAGAAATGTGTGGTTCAGTGAGAAAATGTCATTTAACACAAGCAGAACAAAGCTTCATTAACATTTTTACAGTCTGTTCACTTGTATGAAAGAAAAAAAATATGTTGAAGCAAAATCTCCTGGACGGGCACAGCCCAAAGGGGCGATGTGGGCCCCCCTCCCCATAGGCTCATCACCCGTGGGGGGACCATAGGGGTTGAGTGCAATGAGAGTTGCGCGGCATTCAGAAGCGGGGGTCTTGGCGGTCTTACCACCGGCTTCAGAAGCTGGCTCTGTGGAAGTGGAACATAACCTCTCTGGGGAGGAAGGAGCCTGGCCTGGTGCCCCTTGAGATTGAGACTGGATTGTCTGCCACTGGAGTTGCCCCCAGTAAGGGGCATAGAACGGAGGGGGGAATGCTTATTTCCTCCTGGCTCTGTGCCTGTACATTAGGGTTCACCCCAGTGGACGAAAGGGTAGCCTCCCTTTTTGAAATTCTTGGAGGGCGTCTCTTCAACGAACATCATGTCCAGACATAAGTGTGTCCACATGTGCACTTGGCACCAGGACTCCCTTGGCCGCAGTTTGATAATCAACTTTATTGTCATGTGGTCGGACTTGCGGCCTCATACCTTGGACACTCAGGTGAAGAGAGAGGCGGAGCTAACTGATCACCATGTCGTAGTGAGTTGGCTCTGATGTTGGGGAAGGAGGGGGATCAGACCCGGCAGACCCAAACGTTCGGTGAGGATTTGCTGGGAACGTCTGGCTGAATCTCCTGTCAGAAAGAGCTTCAACTTATACTTCCGGGAGAGAGGTCCATGTGTTGTGAAGGTCCACATGCTGGGAAGGTCTGGGAAGGTCGGACTCGATGTCCAAGTGGACCTTGTTCTGTGCCTCCATTGTTGAAGCGGCTGACTGAAGCTGTGGCCATAAGGTGGTCGGCGCCTGTCGTGGCAGCAATCCCACTGGTAGACACCGATGGTAAGGGATGCTGTCACAATTTCAACCACGATTTCAATGCAAATTTAGTCTATAAAGCTAAAGAATGAAAACAGAGGTCAACAGATTCCAAATGCATAACTCTATTGACATTGAATGCCTGAAGACCAACAGTTTTAATAACTAAAAAATAAAAAGAGCCACCTTTCTTAAGTAAACTTAAAAGTAATCTTTTACTTTTCTCTTGCTCTTTTTTTTTTTTTTTTTACACTTTTACAGGCATTATTAAAGGTTGATTAATGGCTCAGCAGCATGAAAATAATTGCACCTTTGTCTTACCTTAAAAGTAGTGCAAGAATGGCTCACAGGAGTTAGCTTGAACATTAATATCCGCAGCAGTTACACACAAAGTGAAATGCTAGTGCTGGAGGAGGAAGACTGAGCGAAGTTTTTCCCGGTTCGGAGGGTGGACAGCTATCGTCGGCGTCCACACGGCGCTGTTGGAAACCACGCAAGCTCGCTTGTCGGACATTTGAGAGGCAGCAGAGAGATATATACGCGCAGTGCATATCACCGGAGGAGAGCGGTGGCTAACTGTTAGCAGTTAGCATCGTTGATTAGCCACTCGGAGAACGGGACTGCGGGTGAGCGGCGGAGGAAGACGCCATCGCCGAGGGGATTCGTGGCTTCGCGGGAGGTCGGCGCCGTAGCGCCTCGGATTCGGTAACTCGCCGTGGACGGACATCAACGGATGGACGGGACCCCCCCCCCCCCTCCCTCTTTAATTGTTTAATCGAGCGTCCACGGCTACTACACAGCGTGTGTTTTTTTAGTTTGTAAATTATACAGTCCTTAATTTTGTTTAATTAATAATCAGTCATCAACATTACACAGAGCCTTTCTACACCATGCAAATGTGATATTGGAGTGACAAAATGGGTCAGTTTAGTAGCAGAAAAACCGCGGCTTTGACGATATCAAAATCGTGTTGTCTGAGATTGCGATTTTCGGTCGAAAACGATAGATCGTTCAGCCCTACTATCAAGCTAAAGAAGGAGTCTTATAGAACCTTTTTTGCCTGTTGGACTCCCGAAGCAGCTGATGGGTATCCACGTGTCAAGCAGTTGCGGAGGCAAAAACTTGGGCATTGGAGGAGTTTGGTGTGGCTATGGAGAACGACTTTTGAACAGCTTCAAGGAGGTTCTGGGTCACCATCCAGCAGCTCAGGTGGGAAAAGCAGTACAGTGTCAACACTGTGCTCAGTGGGGGCAGGGTGCTGCTGACCTCAATTCAGGAAGTTCTGGGTCACTGAGGGGAACACTTCAAAGACTTTCTCAATTCCACCAGCATGTCTTCCATTGAAGAAGCAGAGTTTGGGGAGCCAGTGGTTGTCTCGCCTATCTCTGGGGCTGAGATTGCTGAGGTACTCACAAAGCTCCTCTGTGCCATGCCCGGGCGTGGATGAGATTCACTGGGAGTTATTCAAGGCTCTAGATGTTTTAGGGCTGTCTTGGTTGACACATCTCTGCAACATCACATGGACATCAGGGGCAGCGCTCTGGACTGGCAGACCGTGTCTCTCGGCTGGCCTGGAAACACCTTGGGGTTCCCCTGGAAGAGCTGGACAAAGTGAGTCGGAGACAGAAGTCTGGGCTTCCCTGCTGAAGCTGCTGCCCCAGCTACCCAACCTCAGATAAAGTGGAAAAAGACGAGACAAGATAAAATCTCTAAACATTTAACAGAGAGAAAACATCAAGATATTCGAAAATAACAGAACAGAAAAGGGAAAACAGCTGATGAAGAAAGAGATGGGAATGGGACAATTTGGGGAAAGTGACATTTTAAAGAAACAAAGACAGGAAGAGAAGGGAGAGAAGGAATAAGGTCAAACTGATAGAAGTGAAGACAGAAAATGCAGAAAAGAAGTCAGGAAAGTGACAAAAAGAAAGAAAAAGCAACATGGGAAGGAAAGCAGGAATATGAGCAAAGTGAAAAGAAAAGTAAAATCAGGACTAAAAAAAGGAGGAAGACTGGAATAGAAGAGATGAAGAGTTAAGAAAAGAAAAACAGGAAGAAGAGGAGACATAAAAAAGGAAAGGGAGAACATGTTTGACATTTTAAAGGAACAAAGACAGGAAGAGGCGGAAGAGAAGGATGAAAAAAGAACAAACTGCTGAAGAAAGAAAAACATGACAGAAACAACATATGCAAAAAATGATTAGGTTAATTTGTTTGTGAAATTATTTAACCTTGTTTTTAAAACCAAATAAATTATTGGACTGTTTCATTATAATGTTTTCTTTTTATCGTATTTATCAACGTTAAATTCCCTCCTTACGGCTGCAATAATGACCCCTGACCTTTAACCTCTGAGCTGAAGAACAATATCAGCCAATCAGATGCCAATATTTTCCCTGTAAAACCTCTAATTGGCCTGATCATCTGTTGCTAACAAAAAAGTCAGAGAAAGAGGATTACTTGCTGGTGTGTGTGTATGTGTGTGTGTGTGTGTGTGTGTGTGTTAGACTGCCTGAGGCCTGTCTGTCTCTTTAGGATCAGGCCTCTCTGTTTCCTAAACACTGCTGATGTTAACAGAGATTTACTCTAAAGACCCCCCCAACACACACACAGATTCCAGCTCTGTCTGCTCAGGTATTGCTGCTGTTAGGACCTTAAATAGTCATATTTAAAAAAAAATGAGCTACTGAAGCGAAGAAACAAATGTGGAGCTTTATTCTTTATTTGGTGATGAAGAGTCAAGTGTGTTTCCTTCAGAGCTGATACACTTTCTGTCCATCAGGATCGTTTGCTCCTATCATTGATAATAATAAGAATAATTTCCTACAGAAGCTTTGAAAATGGTGAAAAATTTGGCTCAAAGTACAAAACGACGTCCTCACAAGTCAAAGTCAAAGTCTGAAGTTTATGTCACAGACGAATAAAATGTTCATCTACTTCACGTCATGTTTACTTCACGTCAAGTTTACTTCACGTCAAGTTTACATTACAAGTCATTTACTTCACAACAAGTCATGTTACTTCACAACACGTCAAGTTTACTTCACAACACGTCATGTCTACTGTACTTCTCCTCCTCCTGCTGTGTTTATGATTGTGTCCTCTTCTGTGTGTTTGTTTGTTTTTCTGTTTGTAGGTTGGTGGATGACCGCTGTGTGGTGGAACCTGCTGCTGGAGATCTGGAGAATCCTCCGAAGAAGTTCAGAGGTGAGATTGGAGACATGACCTGATCTATCAGACTGTAACACATCAATAAACTGCTGTCAAAAACTGTAATGATACAAATACACATTTGAAACACCTTGTTATTTTATCATAGTGTCTATTGTGGAAGTGTGAAGTTGTGATGGTGGAATTCCATTATCTTTGTTATAAATGATAATTTTACATTCTTTTTTACATTCAAAATTTTTATTTTACTTGAAGTCTTCAGTGGAAACTTTGAAAGTGTAAAGTGTTGACATGAACTCAGAAAGTGACCTGATTACTGAAGAATCTGGTTCTGACCAAATATCCAAATATAAATTATGTGATGTGAATCCAACGAGTCCATCAGAGACCTCACACACACACACACACAGACACACACACACACACACACACACACACACACACACACACACACACACACACACACACACACACACACACACACACACACACACACACACACGTGTATATACAGTGAGTTATCTATGCAGCAGTGTGTTGAACCATCTGCTTGTGGTGCATTCAGGGACAGCAGCGTTTGAACCAGTTTAGAAGTGGATCATCAGTGATTCCAACTTCAAATCCAGTCAGAACTGCCTCAACCAGATGCTGTAGATGATGATGATGATGGTGATGATACAGTCTTTGTACTATTAACCTACACATTATCTCAACCTGGCCTTACATTGATAAAATAACTCATTAAAATACTCACATGTATTTATGATTAAAACAAGTGGTATTATATACCATAATAATATAACACACTGTGTATTGAGTACTTTTGACACACACACACACACACACACACATACATACACACAGTAACAGGATCTGCTGGAGGAGAGTCAATATTTACCAGCTTCCTTTATCTTTTTTTTTTTTTTTTACATCTGAACTCTTAATTTTATATCAACAGGGATCACACGATCACATTGATTCTGTTGGTGGATATGATGTCACAGCTCTGCTAGTGTTTGATAAGCTCACTTAAACATGATCTTTGGTTCGTTAAAGTTTTAATTTTGCAATGTTTTTGCAATTGTATTTTAGTTGATGCTGCATAATCAGACACAGAACAGGCAGACTAAACACACAAACACACACACACACACACACACACACACACACACACACACACACACACACACACACACACACACACACAATGTAGTATGTAAGATCCATGTCTGAATTCGTGTGGGGCAAAGAAAAGACAAGATGAAACATGTTCAAGTTTTCCTCAAACTTTTGTAACCAAAATAGTTTTTAAAAATGCAGAAATCTTAGAACTGAAAACATCAAAATAGACAAACATGAACCTTGTCTGAACGTTAATGATCAGAAAAGTACATTTGTTTTAAACAGTGACTACACAGATGCTGTTGAATTCAATTATTTCACTTTTTTGTTCAGATTTATAATAAAAACTGAACAATAATAAAATCAGTGTGTAACTCGTCTGGTCTGGACTCGTCTTCACAGGCCTCACACACACACACACACACACACACACACACACACACACACACACACACACACACAAAGGCTTAAGCCACTTTACCAGTTTGATTGTCTAAACCCAAAACAACCAATTATCTCCAGCCGTTCAGTCGACTGACCAATCACAAGCAGAGACTATGATGAGTAAATGTAAATAAATAAAAGTAGAATATAAAACGAATAAACTGGTGAGTGAAGGATCAATAAGAGGTTGTTGTTGTTGTTTGTCTGTGTGTTCCTCAGACTGCCTGTTTAAAGTTTGTCCGATGAGTCGTTACTCGGCTCAGAAACAGTTCTGGAAAGCCAAACAAGCCAAACATGAGAAGGACAAAATCGGTGATGTGGTTCTGCTGCAGAAACTCCAGGTGACGTATAAACATGTAAATAACAACAGTCTGATGGATCTGAAGTCAACAACTTCTCTCCATTCAGCTGAAACATGAGACAATGACAAGATTTCAAACTGTTGATGCGTCACCTATGATTATCACTGTTTGTTCACTGTTTATCTTGTCGTATGTGTGTGTGTGTGTTTGTGCAGCATGCCTCCAACCTGGAGCAGAAACAAAATGAGACGGAAAACAAGAAAGTCCATGGGGATGTTGTCAAGTATGGAACTGTTATACAGGTAAATAACTATATATATATATATATTCACAGATTCACACTGTAGGCATCAAAACAAAACTTAACAAAAAAATATATATATATATTAGTGCCGTCAGTCAATTTAAAAAAATAATCAAATTAATTACAGGGTTTATATATATATATATATATATATATATATATATATATATATATATATATATATATATATATATATATATATATATAAATTAGTGCTGTCATTTTCACACATTAATTCGATTAATTAATTATGACGCAATTTAACGCATTACAAAATTTTATGCAATTAATTATGAGTATCAACAGTGGCGAGCCCAGGGGTGAAAGTGAGCCGGAACAAGATTCACGACCGGAACGGCGTTCGATTAAAAAAAGAAGAAGCTCCCCGTCAAACTCCCATGTTAAATAAAGAAAACGATGTACTAAAGTCACATTAGTTACATTATCCGAGTGCTTGAACAATTCCAGTGTGCTCGTTTCAGTGTAATCTACACTGTTTCAGTGTCTGTGCCGTTTGGCACGGAGTGACAAGTCTGAGCGCGTCTCTGGTTGCTATGCAACGCGAGGCGAGGCGAGCCGAGCAATTGCTACATTGAGCTTAAGCGACTATTTGAGACAGCCTTATTTCATTTCAGAATTTTATTTATTTAACTGAATCGCTGTATTTGTTATACATTTTTGAAGACAACTTTATTTTATTTATTTAACTGTATTACCGTATTTGTTTTCCATTTCTGAATAATGCACCTGACCTAACTGGTTTGCGGATGTGCTTGACCTTTACTTTTGGATTTAATTCATGAAGCACAGTTCAACAATAAAAAATTGGATTTCAGATCTTCTTTTCTTACTGTATTCAATTGATTAGTCATGCACTACAATTTTTAATATACTAGAATTCAAATTCTTTATCAGGAGACCTTTAGCAGATATGACATTAAAATGCGATTAATTTGATTAATTAATTACAAAATCCTGTAATTAATTTGATACATTTTTTTAATTGACTGACAGCACTAATATATATATATATATATATATACTGTATGTGTGTGTTTGTGTATAGTTAATAGCATTTGAAGGCACACACTGTTTCAGTACCTTTCTCTGTGTAACCTGCTGCTTTGTCAATATTGACCTAACTTCATGACTAAAGACACACACTCACACCGATTGTCTAGGTGTGGTTCTTGTTGAGTAAAACTGAGTCAGATTAAGATTCCTGTGTGTGTGTGTGTGAGTGTGTGTGTGTCTGTGTGTGTGTGTTTGATGGATCCTACAGATCCACACCTTAAACACACAAACGCACCACACACACAACTGAACATCATAAAGTTCAAAAGTTAATGTTTATTGAAAAAAAAGCAGAAATGTTAACATTTTTGCTTTAATCCGCATTTGTTGGTTACCTTTCTGAAACTAGTTTTCATTCAGCATTTTCTTCCCACTTTTCAATTTGAGCATGATGACCTGTCCAAAAGAAGTAAAGAGAAACCACTAGATGTTCAAAGTAGAACATATTTATTTCTAACAACTTTGTAACACAGGTAACCGTAGGCTAACAACTCTAATTAAACCAATTGATGGACAGAAATAAACATTCCAGCTACAGGCTTAAGTTACGGAGCCCTTCTGGTGACATTTGATGAAAAAATAAATCATCCATTCATGTATGAAATACCAAGTCAGGTCTCAGACCAAGCAGTTTCAGAAAATATATTGTCAAGTGGAAAGGCATCAAACTAAATGGTATCAAACAAAACCCTGTCAGGAAAAAAAACACAATGCTGAATTAAGCTTCTGATTCATCAGTCTCTGATTAAGCACCTTAAGCATCTTAACGTAAGGACTGTTTGTCCATTCATTGTCAGGTTTTTGTGACAATTCCTGATGTGAAATCATTTTAGACATTTTAGGGAAGACATCTGAATTTGTGAAAAATAATCAATATTCATGCGATATTTAACGTTTTTCCTCTAAACTGAATGACTGTAGCTATATTTTTAATGGGGAGGAGGTATAAATACTGGCCGGAGGCCGTCAGCTTTCAAACTGACCGGAAGTCACACTGCAGTCTCCTGGAAAATTTAGATTGATTTTAGGAGAATTCTGTCTGATTGCAGCTCAACACTAAACAATGTAACCAGATGCTGTTGATCACCAATAGTTATGACAGGAGAAAGGTTGCGGGTCAGCTAGGTGGATAGAGTAAAGACAAGGAGGACGGGACATCCATTTAATTACTCAACAGAGCCTGCATTTATTCCTGTTGCCGTAGCGATAGATAGCCAGAGGTTGAGGTGTCCCCGGAAACCATCAGAAGAACAAACAGAATTACAGTGTATATTTCTGACCACGTTAATGATGTGAGGCAAGTTTTTCATAATGTGTAAGTTAATAAAAAGATCTGTTCACTGTGCATCAGTTACAGCGGACTTATCATTAATTAATCATCAATTATCCTGGTGATCTGTCTGTGTGTTTTTGTAGATGAAGAGGAGCTGAGAGGCGGAGTCTCACTCTGCTGATGCTTTACTGATTAGATCACTATTTTTGATGCAGCTTATCAGTTGATTTTACAGCCGTGTTTTACATGCAATTAAACATGAAAAACAAACTTCTTTGTATCTTCTCAGTTACCACAGAAGCAGCCTGTCAGTCATTTATTATGTTTTGATAGTTAGCTTTATGAAAACAATAACTATCTTGTAGCCATGCATTGTTATTTTTTAATCTAATGTCACCAGAGAGGCTCTGTATTAATTAACTATTACAGGAATAAATTACTGTGATTTTTTTTTTTAGTACAACAGCCTATCTGCATTGTCAACAGAACAGGATTATGCTGCTTTCCTTCAAGCTCCTGATGATGTAAGCTGTAAAGTAGCCAAACTGGAGCAAGCAAACACCACCTTTACCATCCTTTGTAAAAAAAAAAAAAAAAAAAAAAAAAAAAGAAAAATGAAATCCCACTCTGCGCCCCTTTCAAAAATTGGCCACTCAGCTCCCTGCTTGTTTATAAATGATTTATAAATTAGTATGTATTTATAAATGATCATTTATCTTCATCAGTTTTGTCTTGTGAATTTCCAGCAGGCTGGTACAGCTCAGTGCTGCCTCTCCCTCATCAACTAGAACTTAATAAAATGAGCAGCTATGTGATGCGTTCCTGTGTGTGGACTGGTGCACCATGCAGATCTACTTCCTGTTGTAGCATCAGAAACTGTGATCGCACACGCGTGTGAATGCTGAACTACATTTGTCAGACAGCAGCAGGCAGACATGCACACACTGTAGATGTGTAGCTCAGCTTCTTGTTATGAGTAAAATACAAATGCATGTGCATGTGACAAAATTTGTTAAGTTAATCATGGTCATGTACACACAAATTAATGTGTCTGTTTAATTTAATAGGAAATGAACCCAATAGAGATGTTGATGATAGATAACTATGAACACATTAGTTATCAGTTCTGCTTCTTGAAGCTTCTCCATTTTCACTTTTACTGTTTTTGTTGTCAGAACAATGAAAGTTTAGCTTCCTGTATTTTATTGATTACTATCATTGATCGTTAGCAGCTGCTACAGTTTTATATTATATTATATTTTATGTTACATGTTTTGTCCAACAGTATATCCTCTGATCTCAGTAATAATCATGAAGAAGAGATTCTGGTTTGTACAGATGTGAACAAATGTTCCTGAAGAAGCTGCTCACTGTGGATCTCATCAGACACATTGGTTGTTGGGATGGGAATTGATACGATTTTTACAATTCAGATTCCATTATTTATACTGCTTAACAATACGATTCTTTATCATTTCTCTTATCGATTCTAATTTCGGAAAAAAAGGAGTTTGATTCGGATAAAGTTTGTTTACTTCGAAGTCACAACCTTACAAACTCAACAGTGAGTTCAAAAGACCCCAAAGCCTAGATACTGTGTTAACTGCAGCAATATGTAACTGTGAAAATACGCAAGAATGTGGAACATTCTACTAACGCATTTTCCCTAATAGAAATAAAACAAATTCTCCTTTTAAAAAGGATACATGAGCTGACTATGCACTCAAAAATAACTATAAAGAAAGATAAATACTGTCAAATACGACGGAACAGTGCATAGTGCAATCTGAAAATACAATGAAGAATTAACAATTATTTGCAGAAAATAAGCATGTCTTTTTGTTCAGGAAGGATACGTAACCATAGAGGTGATAGCTTGGCTACTGCAGCTGCTGCTGGGTTGACATGTATCACTCCGAAGCTTCAAAAACATGACGCTCCATTAACGTTATTCCATGTTTGTGCATATTTGTCGTGTTCCCTCCCAACGCTGTTATATCCGGTTTCCAATGACTGCAAATCGTCTGTTGCCATCCTTTTTCATAGAGTGAAGCCAAACTTTTGGAGCTTTTGAATCTGGTGGGCGCCATCAGTGGGCGCTAAACCAGCGTAACGTCATCACGTAATTAGTCGTGCTTCCTGGAAATGAACGTGCGTAACTTGCGTAATTTACGTGACGTAGATTCGTGCTGTTCTCTACAGGAACCAGTTCTCGATTCCCACCCCTAATTGGTTGGGGACTATTTTCAGCAGTGGATGAACACAGGGAAGCAGATCTATCACCCTTGGTTCTGTAGTTGTTGAATTTTACTCTTTCCTGCAGCTGCTGCATATGAAGAGTAATAAATACCTGACGGTCAATAAGCGTCTGCCGGCGCTGCTGGAGAAGAACGCCATGCGAGTGACGCTGGACGGGACAGGAAACGAAGGCTCCTGGCTCTTCATCCAGCCTTTCTGGAAGCTGCGCGCCAACGGAGACAACGTAAACATGCTACATGCAACAGGCTACACATGTTTCTGGACTCATTCTGCATACAAACATCAGTATAACAGATAAACAACAGCTGCTGCTGTACCAACATGTCTATTAAAGTAAAAGGAGGCAGAGCTAGTTTAATAATAATAACTTTATTAAAAAGTTTCCATTCACTAATCTGTTTTTGTTTTTTATTTTATCTGTGAGTTTTGGTTAAATATTGGATCATTTGAGCATTTATTGAAACCATGAGAGAAGTTTTGAGGTTAAATCCTTATTGTTGTGGCTGTTAACAATCACAGACATGTGAAATGTGAGTCATTACACTGCTGTTACCACAGGTGTAACTCCCAGGGGGACACAGTGGATGTGACCCCTCCTTCCACAAAGTTGTCCCCCCAAAAGTCTTTGTAAACACAAATAAATAATTTTGAATATTAACAAAATGTTAAATAAATGCACAACACAAATACTGTTAAATCTAAAACAAATTATAACCCTTATTCCTCAAAGTGATGCTGTTTTCCAACCGCCCAATGGCTAATTTTGTCAATCATCTAGTAGCTACATGGAAGAAAAAACTAACTAGTTGGTCATTTATCACACCACAGCTTCCTTTCACCAATCTGCTGGTTAAGATCAGACCTAATGATCGTTAACAAGCTGTAACAATATTAGTTACCATAACGACAGCGATTAGGGAGAGGGAACAGGAAAAAGGGAGGGGGGGTGTAGATTTTCATATTTTGAAACTAACTAACTACTATTATTCCTTCTAATACCATACACATGTGAATATGCTGAGGGCTTAAACCTGCAAGACAAAATGCAAAGTAGAGAGAAAGAAGATGATAGGGACAGATTATTATGGTAGTATAGTATTTTTATTTATTATTATTATTTTTAGGCCGCTCCAGAAATTATTCTCTTATTATTCGCTTAATGTTCGCTTTTTATAATATGCAGCTTGGTTTAATTAGTCTTTTCACCCCTGGCTGTTTGTTAACATGTGTTGGATTTTAAAACTTCTGATATCACTGACTGTGAAGGAACTAAAGCAGCAGATAAATGTAGAGGAGGGAAGGAGAATGTTAAAATGACTGAGTGTTGGAGTGTGTTGCTGGTTGCAGGTGGTGGTGGGAGATAAAGTGATACTAAACCCAGTGAATGCAGGTCAACCGCTGCATGCATCAAACTACGAGCTGACCGACCATCCAGGCTGTAAAGAGGTGAGACACGGAAATAGAAACACACCACCTTTACCTGACCACGCAGTCCTGAGTCTGTGTGTGTGTGTGTGTGTGTGTGTGTGTGTGTGTGTGTGTGTGTGTGTGTGTGTGTGTGTGTGTGTGTGTGTGTGTGTGTGTGTCTGTGTCTGCAGGTGAACTCGGTGAACTGTAACACCAGCTGGAAGATCAACCTGTTCATGATGTTCAGTGACCACAGAGAGGAAGTCCTCAAAGGAGTGAGTGACCTCACAGCTGCTGTTTCCTTGCACTTCAGTCACAATATAACACACATACAAAATACAGAGGGGACCACATACTCAGATACTTTACTGCAGTTATAGTAGAAATGCGTCTAAAAATACTCAATTGTTGAAAATTGTTACTTCAGTAGATGTACAGAAGTATCAAAAATAATAACGGTTATATTATTATTGTCTGTTATACTACTTGTTTTAAATATATATATATATATATATATATATATATATATATATATATATATATATATATATATATATATATATATATATATATATATATATATATATATATATATACTATTATTTCCCAGTCTACAGCGGCCATCTTGGCCTCTTATATATTCTTATATATCAGGTGTTCCTCCATGTCAGCCAATCACAGACCAGAGCCTTCCCACCAGTGGTTGCACAGGGATGGGATGCACTGATTTGCATATGAAATTCAGGGAAAAAAAACACAGGGACACACAGCAGACTTACCAAAAATATGACTCTATAATAATAATAATAGTTAGGATGCACCGAATATTCAGTAACCAAATACATTTGGCTGAATATTGAAAAAAAGCCACCTTCGGCCTTTGTTTTTGTAAGTTAAAAGTGAGTCACGTCTACTCTGTCTGTGGCTGCGTTTTTGGACAGAGCCAAAGCAAACGGCAGACAATTTCGGTTGCCATGGAAACATGACACTGTGGTATGCCCTGTGCCGTTTGGACCAGAGTGAAAACAAAAATGTGTTAATGTGAACCGTAGAGCTTAAAAATGAATTAAAAGTGATCATTGTGACATCGGATCAGGTCATCAGGTTTTCTTTCTCTCTCCAGAGTGGCTGTGACGCCATTTACAACCAAAGAGTCAAAGTTGTCATCACTGGAGACCGATGATGTTGAACCCTTTGAGAAAAATCACTTTAATTTCATGTTTAATCTCTACGGTTCACCTTAACGTGTCTATTTTTCAACTTGGGTCTGAACGGCACACTGTTTTCTGCTGATTTTGTCCAACTGGAGTGACTGTGGAGTGAATTTGCAGCTTCACTTGTTTTGTGGGTTTGTGAAGTTTTCAATTCAATTTGATTTATATAGCCCAAAATTACAACACAGTTATCTCAAAGTGCTTCACAAAATTCAGTCCACAGTGGCTCCGACATGCCCCATCCTTAGACCCTCCTTCTCGGCAAGGATAAACTCCAAAACCGAGTGGGAAAGAAGAAACCTCGGGGAGAACCACAGTGAAGGAGAGATCCACTCCCATGGACGGACAGGCTATAGATGAACCATGACTGACAGACATCCATCTTATAATGAAGTAATAGTCTGTAAAAATGTTTCAGTCCGTAAAGATGCGGTGGGGGTAGAGGGGCAGGTCCAATCAGGCAGGTGAAGGAGTAGTAGTTAGGTTCATCAGGGGCCTCGATGAGTCACATCAGGAGTCGTCATCATTGGGCCTCGTGCGGTTGAACTGAAACAGTAGCCACTCCCCCGAAGTGGAGTGGGGAGAAGGACTCCGGGTGAATAGTGATGAAAAGACCAAGTATAAACTAGATACTGCTTATTGCTTCTGCTTTGTTTCTGTGATGCATCATTTTTGTTGCATTTGTTTTATTTGTTTGGTTTTGGTCTTGCATCATTTCTGTGGTTGCAGCGTTTTGCGTTTATGGAGTGTTTGCTCTTCTCTCATGTGCACTTTCTGGAGATTTTTCTTTGAAAAACATGCCTAAAACTGTATTCTGGATTATTTATGCAATATTAAAAAAAAAAATGTGAAAAACGTAATAACCTCATTTGTTATTCAGTATTTGGCCAAGCTTTTTATACTATACAGCTTCGGCTTTGGCCACAAATTTCATTTCGGTGCATTCCTATTATATACATTTGTTTGTTTAATATGTTCTTTCACCTTTACACAAAGTGGAGAACACATTTAACAAAACATAATAAAAGAACAATTGAATGTGCAGAATGTTCCTTTAACCTGGAGCATTAGTGTGACCTGCTACTTATCTGTTATCTTTCACACGTGTCGTCTCCCAGGGCGACGTTGTGCGTCTGTTTCACGCCGAGCAGGAGAAGTTTTTGACCTGTGATGAGTACAAGAGCAAACTCCACGTTTTCCTCCGAACGACACTGAGGCAGTCAGCCACCTCTGCTACCAGCTCTAATGCTCTGTGGGAGGTCGAGGTACACACACACACACATACACACACACAGCAGCTATGAGGTGTCATTGAGACTTCTCTATATGCTGATTGGTCCTTCAGGTTGTCCATCATGACCCCTGTCGTGGAGGGGCGGGACACTGGAACAGCCTCTACCGCTTCAAACACCTGGCCACCGGCAATTACCTGGCTGCTGAGGTAACCATGGCAACCACAGTAAACAGCTGAGTGCATGGACAAAGTGGATTGTCTGAACTGTTTTTTATCCTTTTATCTTAAAGCAGCAGTCAGCTGCTCTCTTGATTATTATATTATATTATTATCTTATATATTATTTACCAAAGTAGATCCATCAGTTTTTGTTGTTTCTGAGAGAAATTGTTGTTTTCTTCTTCTGCCCACATTCTTGTGATCCAATGAAATGTGAGAATTTGTTTTAAATCCCTCTAGTAACTGTTCAGACCTTGAATTATTAATTAGATTCACTGGGAAACACGTCAAAGACTGAAAGTAACTGTTGTTATTGTAGGAGAACCCCGGCTATAAAGGAGACACTTCAGACATCTCTATGTTGGTGAGTCCAGCACTAAAGTGTGTGTTCATCAATAAGACTGGTTGATGCTTTTTTATTTAAAATATTTCAAAGAATGGTGGTGACACACAAGTCAATTTAGAAGCTATTTTCTCTTCTTGTACTACCCTCGACCTCTGACCTTGACCTCTGACCTCAAACTCTGGCTGCATCCAAAACCGCCTACTTCCCACCTATGTTGTCAGCAAAAATTATGATTCTACTATCTAGAATGTCTGAATACCTTAGACTGTAAAAGTACCCGGATGGTTTACTATTGTATTTCACAGTATGCAAACAAACCACACTAGGTATCCCAGATGTCACCAGGTCGTCAATAACTGCAGTAGAAGAAGAACTTATTCCTATTTTTTCCCCAAACTTTATCGAGCAACACAATAATTATAAATAATTGTTTTGTGTCCTTACATGAACATAAACCCAAGCAAAACAAAAGGAAGAATAAACATCAAGCTTCCAAATTTCATCTCACTAAATGTATATACTTGGTTGTATATATTAATGAAACAGTAACTAATTAATACAGGCAGTGTTCTGCAATGAGACAGTCCTTACTAAATCATTCACATTTCAACTACATGAAATTGATGCATAAGAACACATTACCATGGTATTTGAGACATTGACTTTTTATTCACTTAAGCATTGTAAAGTTAAGTTATTGTAAAGTTTTTGTATTGGTCCATATTTTTCAGCGAGGAGTAATAGGGAAAAGATTTTATTTTCGTTTTTAAAACATTTGGTCTTTGATTTTTCCACTTATCATGCATGTGTATGATATTTTCTGAGATGATCATGATCGCATTGATTATATTAGATATTTCTTTAATGATGTCCTTGTATATTAGGGTTTGATTCATATCAAAAGGTGTGATATTCTCTATTGTAGCTTCACTTTTAACTTCACAATTATGCAAGTTCTGACAAAATTGACTTGTGACTCTACATCAGAAGAACTTTTCCCGTGATGCTGTAGTTCATTCTTTGAACATCTGGGTTCTAAGGACGCCCAAGATGGCCACTACTGCTGTAGTATGTCTGAATTATGCTTTTTACTGGCTAACTTCCTACATAGAAGCTACTACTGTGGTGTTGGAGTGGCAGCTACAGGTTAATAGACAGTGGTGATAACTAGTGACAGCTACTTGTTATTAGGCAGTGATGCTAACTAGTATTAGCTACCGATTAGTCGGAGGTGATGCTAACTAGTAGCAGCTAATTGTTAGTATGCAGGAATTCTAATTAATAGTAGCCACTGGTTAGTAGGCAGTGATGTTAACTAGTAGTAGCTACCGTTACTGACCTCAACCTGACCACAACCTCAACCTTTCTGCAGATGGACGGTAGTCGTAGCAACAAGCGCTCCCATGGCGAGCGGATCAAGTACAAGCTAGTAGCGGTGCCTCATGGGAACGACATCGCCTCACTGTTTGAGCTGGACCCGACCACACTGCAGAAAACGGATTCCTTCGTACCACGGTAGGAACACACACATCTTGTCAGTCATGTATTTTGTGTACCCGTCTATCGTGGGCCGCACACACCATTCACATTTAACCTCAGCATGTTTTTGGACTGTGGGAGGAAGCTGGAGAACCTGGAGAGGAGGAGAACATGCAAACTCCACACAGAAAGGTCCCATCTTAACGACTTGAACAGCGGACCTTCTTCTTGAGGCTACCACTGATCCACCGTGTCACCCCACATATCTTGTGTTTGATTCCGTTAGTTTAATGTTGAGTAGAATTATCCTGAATTATCTTTTCATTAGTAACATTATTGAAGTGACATTATGATATTGTTACACCCCGGGCTAAGGGAACAGAGGTGTAACATAAACATGAGACTGTCAAAGACGGTTCAACATAAAAGCTGTAAATTTATTTTCAGCAGCCCGAAAAAACAACAACCAACAACAAGAAAATGAAATGACAAAAAAGTGAAGTGAAGCTTCCTTTCAGGGTAAACCAAGGCCAAAACAACAAACAAAATAAACTACCTTCTCAACCAGTCTATCTGAGCCTGGAGAGGAAAACAAAAGGTCCTAAAGAAATGACAATACACAAACTCAAAGCACTAAGAACTCAAATACTCAGAGACTCAAAGTCTAGAAACATCTAAAAAAAAAAAAACACCAGGAAATACAGCTAAACTGTACAAACAGACCATAGGAAACGCTGTTTAATCACACAGGAGTTAAGCACAGGTCGAAGTATGCAGCAAGGAGGTCTGTCACACTGCACAGTGACAGCCCTCGAATGCTCAGTGTTGCGTTCCCTCTTATAGTGGACCAGCTCGTCAGGATCATCGGTTACAGCTGTGGATGACAATTGGCTGCAGCAGGGAGGCGGAACCTGGATCTGTCATTCAGGCAGAGAGACAAACACAAACAGAACACAAACAAATACACAGAAAGCACACAGACCAAAGGACACTAACGGCTGGGGGCCGGAACAATATATTTGAAATTCATGATATTTCAAGATTTTTTTATATTATATTTATTTCAAGCTCTAGTCAACAGATGGACAGGGCCTGAGGAGCTTAACCTTCTTATTTAGTTGATTAAGTTCACTGAGCACTAACTTCCACCATCAAGCTCTTTACCTGAGAAACACATTTGATAAAACAGATATTCGGGTTTATAATTGCATCAGTCTAACAAAGTTAAGATCATATAACTCTCAAATGATTTACGTTCACAATATATTTTTATATATTAAATTGTATATTTAGCATAGTTTATTGTCATTTTCAATGTTTTTGAAATACAGAATAAATGTGTAAAAATACAGTTAATAAAACACTATTCTGCTTTACTGTTAATAATTATGCTAAGTAAGTAAAGGGATAATTAATAGTAAGTAAAGGGATAGATGTGCACACAGATGAAACGTGTGTAGGAAGATTTGAGAGTAAATCTCAGAAATCTTACAGTGAACAGCAGAGAACGGAAAATAAAATGTAAGTTAATAAGTGAAAACTGAATTTGTTGCAGCTGACAGCAAAACATGATGATAATGTGAAAGTCTGTTCCTGCTTCACTTTTACTATGAAATTCAGAATCTCAGATGTGACTTCTTGCAGAAAGGAAAAAAACCTAAACAAAGATGAATACAAATTGTCTTTCAGGAACTCCTATGTTCGTCTGAGACATCTGTGCACCAACACCTGGATTCAGAGCACCAACGTCCCCATTGACATCGATGAGGAGCGACCCATCAGACTCATGGTGAGTCACAAACAAACAAATAAACAAACACTAATGCGACCAGTGTTAATTTTGTTGGTCGGAAATAAGACAAAATCAATACCCTTAACCGCTGAATGTAACAAAACATTATCATTATCATTAACATAAACATTATCATGTAGGGAACATTCAGCTCGACCCAGTAACTCTGGTGGTGTCACTTCAAAACATGTCCGTGTGTCACACTGAACGCAACAAAGGTTCTTGACAATAATTCCTATTGTTATAGACAATTTTAAAAAAGACAATTGACTAAAGGTAGACTAAAAGACTTTGGATTTCTTTGACTAAAAATAGACTAAAATGACTTTTCACAGACTAAAATGTGACTAAACAAAAAAGAATACAAGTTGACTAAATATGACTAGCTAATACGGGGATTTGACCCAAGACTAAGAATAAAACTAAACTGAAAAATAGCTGACAAAATGAACACTGAATATGAGCCATCAGAATAGTGGTGTGTCAGAAACAAATGCCTACATTTTGCCAGAATTTAGTGTGACAGTCGTCAAATTCATTAACCTGTCAGATGATAAGTTTTAGATTATTGATCAGAGCTGTGTTAACCTGTGTGTCTGTAGTTGGGAACGTGTCCCACTAAAGAGGATAAAGAGGCCTTCGCCATTGTCTCGGTTCCTGTGATGGAGATAAGAGACCTTGACTTTGCCAATGATGCCAGCGCCATGTTGAGCACCATGGTTGACCAGTTCAGCCAGGGCTTCATCAGCCAGAATGACCGCCGGTACCTGGTTGCTCCACACCAGCTCCACACCTACATCACCTGCTCCACACCAGCTAAACAGCTACATCACCTGATGTCTCTGTTTTCAGGTTTGCCATCAAGCTGCTGGAGGACGTGGTCTTCTTTGTGGCTGATGTCATCAATAGCGGTCAGCCGGTCCTGGATGTTGCCATGACAAAAGCCAACCGCGAGAGACAAAAGCTGATGAGAGAGCAGAACATCCTCAAACAGGTCAGGGTTTTTACCACTCGGAGCAGGAACAGGACATCCAGATAACCAGCCGAGTGACGCCTCCTATTTTTGCATTCAGATCTTTGGCATCCTGAAGGCCCCCTTTAAGGACCGGGGGGGAGGGGAGGGGCCTCTGCTGCGCCTGGAGGAGCTCGCTGATGGGAAGAACTCCCCCTACCAGTATATGTTCCGCCTCTGCTACAGGGTCCTACGACACTCCCAGGAGGACTACCGCAAGAACCAGGTGGGTAAGGGGATGACTGGGATAGAGAAGGGGTGGGGAAGTGGGGGGGTCAACATGATTGAATCAGTCAACATGATTCTCACGATCAGAACACTGAGTCCAGACGGGTTTCTGAACTTCTGAACTTAAATTTATAAAACCTGATATAATCAAAGGAAAAGAAAGAGGGAGAGGTGATGATGATGATGAAGGGGAAACTTAAAGCACACACAGAGATGAAGAGTAGCCCCTCCCCCTCCCCCCAGGAGCACATAGCAAAGCAGTTTGGGGTGATGCAGAGTCAGATCGGCTACGACATCCTGGCTGAAGACACCATCACTGCTCTGCTGCACAACAACCGCAAGCTGCTGGAGAAACACATCACCAAGACCGAGGTGGAGACCTTCGTCAGCCTGGTCCGCAAGAACCGTGAGCCCAGGTACAAGGGGGGGAGGGGCGCAGCTTCCAGTTGCCTCAGACTGTTATTAATGTGTGTGTTTGTGCAGATTCCTGGACTACCTCTCTGACCTGT
The DNA here is from genome assembly GCA_030544235.1 of Lepturacanthus savala. Classification (NCBI taxonomy): domain Eukaryota; kingdom Metazoa; phylum Chordata; class Actinopteri; order Scombriformes; family Trichiuridae; genus Lepturacanthus; species Lepturacanthus savala. Next base: position 30,904,115 of record CM060480.1, read on the forward strand.
GTGTGTCCAACAATGTGGCGATTCCCGTCACACAGGAGCTGATCTGTAAATGTGTGCTGGACACCAAGAACCACGACATCCTCATCAAGACAGAGTGAGGAGCCCACAGTCACCACTTCTGACCCCATGGTCACCATCTTTGACCCCAAAGTCACAATAAGTGACTCTCAGTATTTTGCTGCTTTCGTTCAGTAGTACCAGTACTGTACCTGTACAATAATGTAATACATAACTGCAGGCTAAAAATCCAGAAGTATCATGATGTTAAAAAAGCTCAATTGCGATTTTTTCATCTAACTGACATTTTATAAAACAATGAACTATAATGACTTAAAACGATAATCAATAAGTTAACAGTGATGAGGGGTGCCAGGTGAACTTTGCTTCATTTTGAAGGATCCCAGGTGGACTCTATGTTGAAGCATCCCATGTTGGGAACCTCTGGTCTAAATAATTCTTTAACGTCATTCATTTCTCTTTTCTCTCTGGCAGACGGCGTGTCCCTAAAGAGGCGCCACATGGCGGCGGTCAGGGCGAATACCTGGACGACTACGGAGACGATGACGAGGTAGATCTGAGCTGGTATTTCTGTTATCACAGCTTCAGGCTGAGCACATTAACATTACTCAAACTGGCTGAGCTCAGTGAAGCTCAAATTTAAATTGTAGATTATGGACACCGAGCTCTGCTCCAGAGAAACAGAACAAACCTGACCCTCTGTGTCTGATCTGTCTGTTCCTCTTGCTATCTGGAGGTGTGGCTGCTGTGGATTGACAAGACCAATGAGAAACAGGAGAAGAGCATCAGGCAGCTGGCTCAGGAGGCGCGGCAGGGCAACGCCCACGATGAGAACGTCCTCACCTACTACAGGTAGGAAGGGGGAGGAGTCAACACACCACGTTCAGCCTGAACTTTTATAACATCCATGCATCATGTTTTTTCAGCACATCATCACCTACCTTAAAACTGTTTTTTCATGTTGATGAACTAAATCAACACTAGAGCCAAACACACAGGAAATATGATACTGGGTTTGAGGTTCTTATGTTAAAATGTTTTTTTTTTCTTTTCTCTCTAAAACTCTTGTATAGAGATGCACCAATCAGATATCGGCTCCAATTAGCCGGGTCACATGTCGGATGAAAGAGGCCGATCCAGCGTTCTGATCCAGTCTCGCATCTAGTCACTTCAATTCTATGTCTGTAAGCTGGTTAAATGAGCAGGCAGAGTAGCACAGTAAACACACTAGCAAACAGCAACATGGAGCAACCCCCAGACCAAGCCTGAGTCTGTCATTTGGAAACATGTTCCACTTGATACGGCATCAGGTCTGCAACGAGTGGTAGTAATAATGTTGTTAAATACAACATCACAAACTACAACACAGCAGGTTTGTCAGCGGCGCAGTGCTGAGTGGACCTGCCAGCGATATGCACAGCTTTAAGTGTGCATAGCCCTGTTTATATCGCTTCAATAAATACACTGTTTCTCTATTAAACTCTAAAATTTTTAACGATGATTAGAGACTAACAGCACATAGTTATGGCAGAATTGTTGGCACTGTTCCAAAAAGTCATTGTTGTCAAACTATTCACTCCCGGTACAAAAAAAGAATCAAATACATATTTCACCTCTTTAGTGGACATGGAAAATAAAGTTTGCTGTAGCTTTAAATATGATTTTGGCTAAAAAGACGCTCATGCTGCTTACCATCTACGGGGTGGTGCAGGGGTGCTTCCACCCCGTGCCTGTGCAACAGTTAATTCATTCAACAGTGGTATCAGATCAGTGTCAGGTATCAGCCCAGGGATCGGTATCGGATCGGAAAAACCTGGACCGGTGCATCACTACTCTCATATCTTCAGACTGAGTAGATGTAGAGTGTAGATCAAAAAAGAATATATCAGATAAAAAGAAAGTCTAGAGGTCAACATTTCTTCAGCACAATGTGTAAAAACAATATTTTTAAATACAATTTAAAAATGAAATTTAAATATAACTGTTTTTACTTTGTCTATTAACGTCTAACAAACTTCAGGTTCAGCACTTTTTAGATGATGTCAGTGATGCTGCATGTGTCTGTTTCTACCGTTATCCCACCACATCACCCCCTGATGTTTCAGCTGCTCTGCTCCCAAATTCTAGAACTTTGTGTTACCTGACCCATACTCCCATACTCCCTCTAACTGCTCTCATGACTCCCTCCCTATTGTTTGTACAATGTCTTTTAATTTGTAATCTGTTTTTACCTTCTGTGCAGCAACCTTTGGTGTCCTGATAGGCACTTTTTAAAATGCTTCATTTTAAAAAGTAGGAAGGAAGAAATAATCAATCATAGAAAGATTATTACATATGTTACAATAAGCAGCTCTATTTTATTATTATTTGTTATTATTTTGTAGATTTCAAGCCCTTTTCTTCTTTTGACATGTATTTTTATTTATGTATTATTTATTTATGTATTTGTATTATTTAATGCAGACAAGAAGAAAAAAACACAATTTCTGTTAATGTGTTTTACATATTACTTATCACATTTTAAAATAAAAATCCAAAAAATATGTAATTTTTTGGTATTTTTGGAAACACACAGACTGTGTGAATGTTGAGGAGCTTCTGGATCAGAATGGGTCATCTCCCCCCAGAGATTAGGATTAATCTGTTCCATTCTTGTGATTTTCCCAGAAATTCCAATCCTTTCCTTAACAAATGTAGGAGTGACATTGTGTTAGATCATACAAAACAGTCAAATTTGTCTCTTTAAATCTCTGATACTAGAATAATCTCTGTAGAAGCCAAACCCACAGTTTGTTGCTGTGGTCGTTGTTGACTGTTGTTATAAGGTGACTTTCTGACCCTCTGACCTCCAACCTTCTGACCCTGTGACCTCTGACCTTCTGATCCTCTGACCTCTAACATTCTGACCCTCTGATCCTCTGACATTCTGACCCTCTGATCCTCTGACACGGACCTTTGACTTCCAACCCTCTGAATTCCAACCTTCAACCTCTGCCCCTCCGAACTCTGACCCTCCATGTCTGTGGCATCTGCAGGTACCAGCTGAAGCTCTTTGCACGGATGTGTCTGGACCGTCAGTATCTGGCCATAGATGAGATCTCCAAGCAGCTGGACGTGGAGCTCATCTTCCTGTGCATGATGGACGAGATGCTGCCCTTTGACCTGCGGGCGTCCTTCTGCCGCCTTATGCTGCATGCACATGTGGACCGAGACCCTCAGGAGCTGGTGACGCCCGTGAAGTTCGCCCGGCTGTGGACAGAGATCCCCACTGCCATCACCATCAAAGAGTCTGTCTGAGCATGTTACTGACACCCTGTTTGTTTGCTATTTGCACTTCAGGTCAAAGGTCACATGTTACTTGTTTGACTGGTTGTGATGCGTCTTCTCCTCAGTTACGATTCCAACATGGACGACAGCAGAGACAACAAGAAGAACCGCTTCTCCAACACAATGGTCTTCATGGAGGAATATCTGAACAATGTGCTGCATGATGAGCTTCCGTTCCACAATGAGGAGAAAAACAAGCTGACATATGAGGTCAGAGATCTGCTCCTCTTCCTCCTATGTTTTCCTCCTCCTTCTCCTTCTCTTCCTCTCATGTTGTCCTCCTCCTCCCTCTTCTCCTCTTCTCATGTTCTCCTCCTTCTTCTCCTCCTTCTCCTCGTCCTCCTGCTCCTCTTCATGTCATGTTTTCTTCCTCTCTTCTTCTCATGTTCTCTTCCTCCTTCTCCTCCTCTCATGTTCTTCTCCTCCTTCTCCTCCTCCCAGGTGGTGAGTCTGGCACGTCATCTGATCTACTTTGGTTTCTACAGTTTCTTTGAGTTGCTCAGACTCACCAGGACTCTGCTCGGGATCATCGACTGTAGACCCAACCCTGCACACGGTGGCCTGATATTCACAGAGGATGGCTCAGGTCAGTCAGCTGATCACCAGCTGTTCAACAGCTGATCAACAGCCTCATCAACAACTGTTCAACAGCTGTTCACCAGTTGCTTATAGTTGTTGTTCAAACAGTTGCTCAAAAGCTGATCAACAACCTAAAATGTCAGAGAATATGGACATTTTCTTCTTAAAACTTGACTCATATCAATTGAGTGAATGAATGATGAAGTGAAATATATGGTTAAATTCCTCCCGCTGTCGTCTGAAGGGAAGAACGTGAAGCGGTCCATACATGGGATGGGTCAGATGATGTCCACCATGGTGCTCAACAGGAAGCAGTCCATATTTGGCAGTCCAGGAGCCCGAGGGGCAGGGCTTGGGGCGGGGCTTGTGCTTGAAGGACAGAGAGGCAGCAAGGACAGTATAGACAAAATGGACCTGACAGTGATGGACACCAAGCTGAAGATACTGGAGATATTACAGGTGAGGAAGTGCAGAACCAATCAATGAGCTTGTCTGGGCCCATCATCATCAGCATGTGACTTTTTGATTATTTTTACTTTATACTATCTCCTCAGTTCATCTTGAACGTACGTCTGGACTACCGTCTGTCCTTCCTGCTGTCGGTTTTCAAGAAGGAGTTTGTGGACGTTTACCCTATGGCCGATGCGGATGCCACCACCAACATGGAGCATGCTGGTACACACACACGCACAGTATATTTGTGCAACAATGATTTTTTTTAATGCTTAAAAATAGTTTGGGCTCTGGGCAATTACTCTGAGCCTACTCCCTACAGCTATGAAATATCTGTCTGACTTGTACCGGTAGAAAAACATTGTTAACATGAACAAATTGGGAATGATCTAAGAGATAAGACTTAAACCATCCTAATGCAGTCCCTTTATACCAATAAGATGCTCTAATCTCTGTAGTAGGATCTGATGGTTGATGGTGTCAAATGCAGCTCTAAGGTCTAACAGAACAAGAATGGAGACAAGGCCTTTACCAGACACATTTAGAATGTCATTATATCATTAAAAACCTTCACCAGTGCTGTCTCTGTGCTGTGGTGCATTCTAAATCCTGACTGGAAATCATCATATAAACCATTGTTGTATAGGAAGTCACACAGCTGTTTGGTGTCTTTTTCCAGGATCTTAGAAGGAAAGGGAAGGTTAGATATAAGTCTATAGTTGGCTAAAGAGGAGAGGTTTGATTACAGCTACTCTGAGCATTTCCTGCAAGGAAGTGATAATCAAATGAAAAATTGTTTTTCCCACTGTTTTGGATGACGAAATCAGTGAAGCTAGTCCAGAAAGGTTGATTGAAGAAAATGAGTCTAGGTAGATGTTTGCTCTTTCATGCATCTCTACAATCCCTGGGTTTGAGGGGAGATTAGTGCTGGAAGATTAATTGATAGAAGCAGGTGATAAATTATGTTTTCATTGTCATAATTTTGTCATTAAAAAAGCCCAGGAAGGCTTTTTAATGCCAAAATTATGACAATCATTGCTAGTAAAAGTTGTAGGAATACATAGATCATTAGAATCGTTACTTTTCATCAGTGTAGCTAAAGTGCCGAAAAGGAACTTAGGGATGTTCTTGCTTTTCTCTATTAGTGAGTAAATAAGCAGCTTTCTTTCCATGTGCAAAGAGCTTCTTCTAGTTTGGTGGAACGTCACATTCATTCAGTGAAAACAAACATAACATAATGTCTATACACAATACACATCTTGCTACTCAAAATAATTTCATTTTTTTTAATTTTTTTAATGAGCAGTGTGGCAAAAATATGGAATTTTGAAATGTCAAATGTGTATAGTAAACCTGTTAAAGGGGCATAAGTTGCTGAATAAATAATTGAAAAGAAAAAGTTGTAGCTTCTTGTATATCAGAAATGTACTAGAAATATTTGTTCGAAATCTCCATAGTAGCTCATCAAAAATTTACCAGTGAGGCTTTGGCTGATCTTTGAAATGTTAAAAATATCATGACATGTTTGCTATATGCAGTATTTTTCACAGTATCAAAGTCTCTTTTCTCACATTTCACTGCTTTGTTTCTCTACAGTACCTACTGTACAAAACTACCATTATATTGTTGTGATTTTTAAATTTTATTCTTTTTTTTTGGAAAAAAGTAAATTTAATTTAAATTCATTGACACAGTTCCCTCAGCTCTGGATTCTGTGAAACTGACTTCATAAAAGAATACACATTGTTGTGCACAGTACTTGCCTCACACGTGGCACCATTAATATGTTGTGCCACGCTGATACCAAATAAAATGTGGTTTATTTAGTCTCACGTGGAGTACCATAAATATGTAGTGAACAGTATGATAAAAATGTTGGCTACGCTGATACCAAATAAAATGTGTGATTTATTTAGCCTCAGTAGCCATAAATGTTGTGTCTTGCACTAATTCTTCAGGTGGAATTGACTATCGGAAAGAATCAATAATTATCCGAAATAATTATTTATTCATTAAAAGTTCTAGAATTTTGGGGCACCACCTCTCGGTTGGGAGGAAAAGATAGTCAATTCTCTGATTCAGTCTCATGAATTGTAATAAACTATTAGTTTGGACGTCTGATTAACAATTAACTTAATAATAGAAATCAGGGTCATCATATTAATAGCTCTTAATAGTTGAAGGATTCGGAGTTCTAAAGTAGAGGTTGGCAGAATTCATTATTGTACGACATTTAAGAGGCAGAATGTATGACTCAAAAGCATTTATTCATAAAAATACAAAAGTAAAAACACACAATAAACAATCTAAACTAAATGTATCTATGTACACGTCACATTAACGATTAATGTCATCACATTAACAAAGTTCAACAGTCTTGCTTAACCGTATTTGTTAATGTTCTGTTCTGCCCAAGTCATGTTACCAGTGGAAAGGAAGAAGAAGCGTTGGTCTCTGGTTCTGCTTCCTTGAGTAGCTGGAGATGTTGTTGCAGCTATGGTGTTTGTTGAGGAGTAGATCCGTTGTGTAGGTCACGTTGCTCTTTGTTAATCCTTGTCTCTGGTTGTAGAACCAGGCCTGAGTTTCTTTAGTGTTGCTGGCTGGATGTCGTTGAGTCCTTGGTCACTTGCAGGTCCGTGAGACGCTGAAAGCAGCTGGATAATCCCTTTTAGAGCAGAGAAGCTGCTGAAGGCTTCTGTCCTGCAGCTTCTCCTGCGACAGAGCGGTGCTTTGCTGATGAGCAGGAGCCCGGGAGAGAGTTTGAAACTGGGTTTCCTGTCGGGGGAAGGGTCACAAGTTCCAGGCTCAGCCAGGCATCTGGCTGAAAATGTTTATTACCTTTGTGGGCACAACACACATGATTACTGTTTTTATTTTGTAGACATCTTGACATATCATAGATTAATTGTTTTGCAGTATGTTGATTATCACAGATTTGAAATATCATGACAGCCTCATATCATGTGTTACCCCATGGATCTGCTCCTGTAATATAGTATATTGAAGACAACAGGTAGAACAAGATAAACTCCAATGTTTACTGCCAAAATATCCAGGACATAAATAAACTCAAACCACATCTTCCTCTTTGATCCTCCTCAGCTGCCATCAACCTGCTGTACATTGGGGAGCAGGCAGAGGCCATGTTTGGAGTCGGGTATGTAACATGTCTGTTTTATTCAGGTCAAAAAACTACAAGTCAAAAAAAAAGAAAGAAAAATGGAACATAACTGACATGAGAGACTAATCAGGAACAAAGATCAGATGATCTTCAATTATTTAAACCACAGTTAAATAAACCAGAAAATAGTGAAGTCAGACATATTCTACAGAGCCCCTCTGGTGACATTGGATAAAAAATAAATAATGTGATACTATCCCGTGGCCATGAGATAATTAATCTGTGGCCACAAGATAGTCATTGTTTTCTTTTCAATGTTTTCAATATTTTGTTTCCAGTGTTGATTGTTGCTGTAACTCAGTAAAGATGGTGCAGGTGACAAAAATGTATTAAATCACTGAGAGGCTAATACAGGGTGCTTGCGCAAGTCTTGAAAATCTTAATAAGTATGGAATTTCGAAAAGCTGTTTTCCAGACCTTGAAAAGTCTTGAATTTTGTGTGAAAGTCTTAATAAAGTATGGACAAAATGTATGGTAGAATTTTACAATATGCTCAAAGGCATTGTGAAATGGGAAATATGAAAGTCTGCTATAAAACTATATTTTTTTCCTATGGGTTTTACTAACTGGTCACCTACTGTATTAATCTAATGGAAGGATGTCCAATCAACGCTTGTGTAGCCTAACGTTGGTCTTCCGCTTGTTCTTGCTATGTCACTGCAGAGGGACAAAGCTAGCCTAGTGGTCAACATAAATGGGTCGTTGCATTTTTTCGAATTTATGGCTACAACACCCGAAAGTTAAAGACGGGATTGCTCCTGACCCAAAATCACACACAAAGGCATATTGCAAATATTGCGCTAAAAACATTAGGTGCTAAAGCGGAGCAGCTCGGTCAAGTGCCATTGATAGCCCAGTCAAACGCTGAGGAAGGCTGCCAAAGAAAAGGAAGGGGAGCTAAATGATATACAGAAGAAACTGGAATTGAAGTTAAATGAAATTAAAAATTAGAGTCTTTGCCATACTGTGCAGTTTATTTTGTGTTCTAACCAAGTGAGGTAGGTCAAATGAATGCACTTTTATGAGTTGTGATGCAGTTGTTGTGATGCAGCTTGTTCAGAAGTTAAAATGAGAACATAACGACTTCAGTGATTTCAAGGATATAAAAGTGTAATGTGAATGAAGAGACTGAATTCTACATACATTTACCCATCCATTTATGTTTTGTACCGGATAGTCTTTGTGACACTTGTTTGATGAGAAATTCATGTACTTGTGATTTTCATGTTTTGAAACATTCTCAGTAAAAACAAGTAACTGTGAATAATGCACTTGTTCATTGAATATTAGCCTGTAAAATTTAACATTTCTAATAAACACTCTTAGAGGCAGTAAGCACGCAAGTACATAAAGTCAAGGTCTTGAAAAAAAAAATATCAGTTTTAAAAAAGTATGGAAAAGGTCTGGAATTTTAATTTGGAAAAAGAGCAAGCACCCTGTAATAAGAGACTGATGAGGGCTGACACGTTGGTGTGTGTGTGTGTGTGTGTGTGTGTGTGTGTGTGTGTGTGTGTGTGTGTGTGTGTGTGTGTGTGTGTGCAGGAAGGGTAACAGTATCCTAGAGGTGGATGATGAAGGTGGTCGTATGTTTCTGAGGGTCCTGGTCCACCTCACCATGCACGACTACCCTCCTCTGGTGTCTGGAGCCCTGCAACTGCTGTTCAGACATTTTAGCCAAAGACAGGAAGTGCTGCACACCTTCAAACAGGTACACACACACACGCACACACACAGACAGTGGAGCTGCAACGATTAGTCAATTAATCAATCAGTTGCCATTTATTACATTAATTGATTTGAATAATTTTTAAGAAGAAAATGTTGATCCAAATTTTACACCCATTTATGAACTAAACAACCAATCGATTAATTGTTTCAATAATTAATAGATTAATCATCTATTAAATTATTCATTAGTTTCAAGTGGTTAGTGCTGTAGCCTCACAGCAAGAAGGTCACAGGTTCAAGACCTGTGCCTGGGACCTTTCTGTGTGGAGTTTGCATGTTCTCCATGTGTCTGTAGGTTCTCTCCATGTTCTACGGCTTCCTCCCACAGTCCAAAAAATATGCTCAGGTTAATGGGAGACTCTAAATTGCTGGTGCTCGTTGTGCAGTAGATCATTTGTGCAGGCCGTGTTCCTCTTTGTTAATCCTTGTCTCTGGTTGTAGAACCAGGCCTAAGTTGTTTCAGTGGTGCTCGCTGGACGTTGTTGAGTCCTTGTTCACTTGCAGGTCCATGAGACACTGAAAGCAGCTGCATAATCCCTTGAGATCAGAGAAGCTGCTGAAGGCTTCAGTCCTGCAGCTTCTTCTGCTACAGAGTTGTGCTCTATGAGCAGGAGCAGGAGAGAGGTGAAGAGTTGGTGAGAGTTGGGGAAAGAGAGTGTTGGTGAGAGTTAAGGAGAGCATGGCCTTTATAATAGAAAATAGAAAACGAATGAATGAATGTTTCTGATTATAGTGTGTTGGGATTATGTGATAATATCTAATTATTTAGACCCTATAAATTTTGAAACATCCACTGTGCCACTTTTTTGCATGAGTGGTTTCAGTGAAAATGGGCCATCTAATCAGGTAAAGTTGTCCAGTCGAATTACATAGAGAAATTCCAATTAAAAATTAATTCATAATCACTTTTAAAGTTAAAACACAATTGCTTAGAACCACATAACTGTTAAAATATATTTAACAAACTCATATTGGTGCTATTAACCCATTAAGGCCTGAGGCCTATTTAAAAAATCTATGAAAACCTATGGGTGATTTTGAAAAGGACCCCTAAACCTGAGGTTTTCTGTAAAACACAGACACAGGCAACATGCAAATTCCACACAGAAAGATCCTAGATTCAGGACCAAGGAGGTCTTGAACCTGTGATCTTCTTGCTGTGAGGCAACAGCACTAACCCCTGCTCCACCGTGTTTTGTTTGTGCAATATGTTTTATTTGTGCAAATCATCATCACAATATTTAAAACACTGATCAAACTATTAAATATAGTAAAACAAATAACATGAATAACAAATCTCTATCTACATAACACACACAAATAGAATAAAGAGGCCTAAAATATATAAAAGTATAACTTCTGAAATAGAGAATAACAGAAACAGGTGGAACAGGTAGCAGGCATGATAATGTGTGTTGTCTCCTCCGGTGCTGTGGCCTACCTCCACTGTTTGCTATCTTCCCCAGACACGTGAAGAAAAAAAACTGATTCGTCTCAGATGAATTTAGGGTGAGATTGACACTTATTATGAGCCTATCAGAGGTAGAGAAGGGCGGGTAAACAGAAAGTTAGGCCCATTTCAACTGAAACCATGTTCCCCATTTTAGTTTAGGGGGAAAAAGGTAAATTGGGTAAGATGAACATCACTTCACCAAAACATATGTCAATATACCAAACTAACAGCATTATTTCTGATGGATGCCATCAAGACAGATATCATTCATAGTGTTTTCTGTGCATGTTTGTTTTTTATAGATTTATCATCCTTATAATATTTTAGTTAGGTTTGTTATGCCAGGCTACTTACCATGCACATTTCTGGTTCAGTCTTGATTTGAAGTATTATCTCACCCACAATAGAAACCATAAATTAATCAAATCAGGCGTAAACAATAGAACTGATATAAAAACCACCTAGTGTTTCTCTATTGTCTGCAGGTCCAACTACTGATCTCAGCTCAGGATGTGGAGAACTACAAACTGATCAAGGCGGATCTGGATCGACTCCGGATGCTTGTTGAGAAATCCGAGCTGTGGGTGGAGAAGAAGGGAACAGGAGGAGACGGGAAGAAAGAGAAGAAGGAGAAAGGAGAGGTACAGAGGAAAAGAAAAGAGGTGTGGATTTGGCTGTTTGGTGTTTGTCCTCTTGGACAGTAATATTCACAGGGAGAATATTTCCATACAGCTTTCTTTGTGAATAAAACAGGTGGATGAAATGCTGAAAGTAAAAATAGGACATGAGTTTAAGGAGGAAAGAGAAAGAAGAAGAGCAGTGTCATCAGCATACAGCTTTACTTTGATGAGGAATTCATACACAGAGCTGATCCTAATGTTCCAGCTTCATAGTTATTTGTTTTGACTCATGTTTTAATGGCTCAAGCTGCTGTAAATCATTGTACATAACTCTAACTAACTAACTAAACAGCACCACTTATTCCAGCACATTAGAATTTTTTCTTGGCATAGGAGTAAATACCATTGCATTCAAACTAAATCTAATATTTATTTATATACATACTATTCATAATGAGTCAGGGATATTGTGAGAGACTCAGTGGATTTCATTTGACATTTTTGGGGTAATTAATATTAAACTATTGTGCTCCAACAGTGTCTTTATATTCAGCTGTGTGTTATAAATATGGATTTGTGAATGTTACTACCCTCATACACACTTTACTGCATCAAAATATTATGACTTTATGACCAAACAAGCAATAAGCCTTTTTGATTTTGGTAAAACGTGATGATCAGACTGAAATATCATCTAGGTTTTGTTTCTTTTGTTCTGTGAGAACAGACTTTCACTGTTCATACGGATCCTGACTGTTGTTTTAAAACACACATAAATGTTTAGTTTGTGGTATGGGTGTGTATAAAGTGTGAATAATGTCATAGAAGACCCAGAGAAGTGAATGTGTTATCTCCCCCACCTGCAGGGGCCGTTAGAGGAGACCACACCCAAGAAGGACAAAATGGAGAAGAGCAGCGAGAACTACCAGACAGTCAAAGAGGTCAGGAAACATCTGCATTTGTTTCCATGTTTTTAAAATGTTTCCTTCATCGTTCATCCCAGAAATCACCTGTCAATGAGCCGGTGTGGGTGGGGCTATGATGTTTGGTGCTGAGGTGGTGTCTTGTCTTTATCTCTGCTGCAGTGATGGCATCGCTTCTTTTCTTAAACTTTCTTTAATCAAATATTGACTCTAGATAATATCATCTGCCAATTGCTGAAAATGTAAATGGAGGAAAATCAAGGATCCGTGGTTTTCAGCCCTGACTAATAAGATAATATAAGATTCATTGTAGAGTCTCACAGAAGCAGGAAGGAAAGATGTGCAGATTCTCTCCTTCACCCAGCGAGGGTGGATCAGTCGGTCACTAAAGCAGACAGTATTACCTGCAGGACGTGCGATTTATAGTCCAGTATAGATGTCAGTTTTGCCAGGACCCGTCTGTCGCCCACCTCCCGTACTGAGTCCAGAGAACAGCCCAGGACTGAGCTGGACTTCTTGATGACATTGTCCAGCCTCTTCCTCTCCCTCTCAGTGATGCTGCTCCTCCAGCACCATCAGTTACACCACCAGTGATACTATCAGATCCCTAGAGGATTAATCTTGCAGGACTGGACACAGGCATTGTGCGGCTATAATGTTTTTCCCTTTAAACGATAAGCAAAAGTTTAAACAGTTTCAGGATAGTTTCATGCTATGTAAGTCAATGGGACTCCATTAAGTTGTACTATATACAAGAAATGTTCCATAATTGCATATTGCATATGGCAACAAATCTATTTTGCCGAAGAAAAAAATATACATAACATCAAAATTTAATTAAATGTAAAAAAAAAAAAACTAAGTTTAGTAATTTCAATTTTTTATTTGGTGGAAAATTTCCCAAATTCTGAATAAAAGGCTATCTTTAAGAGCCCCAGTCAAGGAGAATATCAAACAAAGATGTTCACATGTCCAAGAGTACGGACTGGCAAATAGGATATCTTGGTCATGTCACCTCATGAATTGTATGTCCTTCAAAATAAAATCCTCCTTTTCATGCCTAACTGTAAAAGTATAGATTTTATATTATTCTTTAGAAAAATGAAGAAAAACTAATCGTTGCCCTATGGAAGCACTATGCAATTTTTTTGGTTTCCAGCATAATTTACTAAAATCACTTCGAAAGATTTAAATCACAGCATCTTTCACGTCTTGTTGTTGTTCTTTTTTTGTGGAGATAAACTGTAAATCAAACCTGTGCTGAGAGGAAGAGAGAGTTTTTATTCATTCATCTACTTATTTTTTTCTGTATTTGCATTTATTTGCAGTATTTTCCAGCATCCCTCTTTTAAATTTATTTTTCTGTACAGCACTTGGAGTTGCGCGCTGATTGACTGACTGATTCTTGTTTAGCTGTGTGTGACCTGCTTCTGTCTGTGCTGCAGATTCTGGAGAGACTGAACAAGATGTGCAGCAGTGGAGTTTGGAAAAAGCAGCAGCGGCTGCTGAAGAACATGGGGGCTCATAAAGTGATGCTGGACCTGCTGCAGGTGTCCTACGACCAGGTGAGACCTGCTGGTGGACTGATGAAGGTCAGCTGGACTTTAGTCTTCTCACTGTTCTGTGTTTGTTTGTCTCTGCAGCACGACGTTAAGATGCAGGAGATCATCAGATTTACTCACCTGTTCCTGCAGAAGTTCTGTATGGGGAACCAGGAGAATCAGGTGCTCCTGCACAAGAGCCTCAATTTGTTCCTCAACCCTGGGGTAGGTTTATCTGATCCATCACCTAATCAATACACAACCTGATCAGCAATACACTCATACACAAATACAGACAAATGAGCTTTTAGCCAAAGAACCATCTGTTCTTTGGCTAATAGATTAATGATGATAATGATAATCATGATGATCAACAATCAATAAAAGACTTAAAAGATGAATAAAAATATATAAGTATTAACTGCAGAACAACAGCTTCATACAGCTGATAATATACAGGAAAACTGTTTTCTAATAATGACAAAATACAATAAATTAGGACCATAAAGTTTGAGACAGAAGAAGTGGAATCATACTACTGCAGTTGACCAATCAGAACAGAGCAGCGGTAAAATATTGATCGTGATTTCCTCTGCTGATCTTTGACATTTAAGTCTTATTATTAAATGTCTTTGTCTTGTTTGGTTTACACTCATCCTCTTTCATTTATTATTATTACATACAGCAGACACACACACACAAACAAACAGGTGTTTGCTCCAAAGCAAAACACCTCCAGACAGACAAACACCTCCAAAAATATCTTTTATTTTCTGTTTACCTTTTTATGTTGTTTTGGCCTTCTGTTTTGTTTTTGTTTATGTGATTGAGATACTGAGATATGAGATACTCACTGAGTATTGTCTATTTTTGTCATATATTCAATTGTTCATGTCTTTACCTCCTGTATATGCAGCTTATTACTCTCTTTGAGTTTGATATGTAGTTTTTATTGTACTTTGTGAGTAGAACTGCAGAATGTTTAATGTCCTGCATAAGTTTGATAAGTGTCAGATTGTATTTGTGCAGCTGCAGGAGGCGGAGACGGTTCAGCACATCTTCAGTAACAACTACCAGCTATGCAGCGAGATCTCAGAGAGCGTCCTGCAGCACTTCATCCACTGCCTCGCCACGCATGGCCGCCACGTCCAGTACCTCAACTTCCTCCACACCATCATCAAAGCTGAGGGCAAGTATGTGAAGAAGTGCCAGGACATGATCATGACCGAGGTGAGGAAGAGGAAGAGCGAAGAGGAGAAGGAGGGGGAGGGGTTGCCATGACAATTCCTCCAGCATCACCTGACCAGTCTGTCTGTCTCTCTGCAGCTGACCAACTCAGGGGAGGACGTGGTCGTGTTCTACAACGACAAGACGTCCTTTAATGCTATGTTGGACCTAATGGCTGAGAGCAGGGAGGGAGTTGGTGAGAGCAGCCCACTCAGGTAACCATGGTGACTGTGAAACTGTGTGAACAGCTAACACTTAGCATCAGCATAGAGACACCTTAAAGTTCCAGGAAGCTCTGTTTGAATGAAGATGAATCCTCACAATGTAGCATAGTTAGCCCTAGCCACATGCAGCCTGTAAAGACTGACTGAGGTCATTAAGTCAGGATTATTCATTAAAACAAATAATAAACACATAATAAATACCAATAAAAGCAGTATATTTTTATTCAGTTGACAGCTGCTCCTCCTGCAGGTATCACATCTCTCTGGTGGAGCTGTTAGCTGCCTGTGCTGAAGGGAAAAACGTCTACACTGAGATCAAATGTACGTCTCTGCTGCCGCTGGAGGACGTGGTGCGGGTGGTGACACATGAGGACTGCATCACGGAGGTGAGGACCAGATATACCACAAACAACAACACAACAATAAACAACATGGATTAAGGACTAACACGGGTTGTGTTTCAAGGTAAAAACAGCCTATGTGAACTTTGTGAATCACTGCTACGTGGACACAGAGGTGGAGATGAAGGAGATTTACACATCCAACCATATCTGGAAGCTGTTCGAAGACTTTACAGTGGACATGGCCAGGGTCAGATATCACTAGTATCACTACTAATACCACTACTATAATCATTACTATTGTTACTATCTGTATCACTAATATTATTACTACTAATAATGTTACTACTATTATACTAGTATTAGCACAACTATTATTACTACTAATATTATTACTACTATTATCACTACTATTAATTGCAATAATTCTTTATAATTATTAATTACTACTGCTTTCGCTACTATTACTAGTACTGCTGTCATTACTATGACTACGACTGCTGTCACTACTGTTATTACTGCTTATTACACTGCTATTACTCCTATTTTCACTACTATTACTACTACAGTTTCCCTATCATAATCATTACTGCTGTCACTACTATTATCACTACTGCTGTTCAAATCAAATCCTCAACAAAGTTTTTCCAGCAGCTTTTGTTCAACATTTTCTCTCTGCAGGTTTGTAACAAGAGAGATAAGCGTCTGTCTGATCCCATCCTGGAGAAATACATCATCAATGTGGTGTTTGACACCATCAACGCCTTCTTCAGCTCCCCTTTCTCTGAGAATAGCACCTCCCTGCAGGTGAGGCTCTACCCTTCCACCTCCTGACACATGGAAGATTAACAGAGGGACAAAGATCCATACTGTACTGTTTTGTCATGTTTTTCATTAGGCTCAGACACTAATGAATATTAAATTCTCTTCACTTGTCATGTTACCAGAAATCAGTAGAAGACATGAAGGTGTCAGATTCGATCAGCTGTTGATAGTCAGTACTAATCAGCTGGTGGACTGAATCTTATCACTGTGGTGTTAATGGTGTGTGATCAGCTGATTGTTAGTTTGATGTCTGTGTTTTAGACTCATCACACCATCGTGACTCAGCTGCTGCAGTCATCTGTCCGCCTGCTGGACTGTCCCTGGCTGCAGCAGCAGCACCGGGGACAGGTCGAAACCTGTATCAAGACCTTGGCTCTGACTGGTAACACACACATTGATATCTATAAAAGTTCTTTAGATAAAACTGAATAAACATTTCTAGAGCTGCAGGTTAATTGATTAATTAATTAGTTGAATGACAGATTCATCAGAATCTGTCTTGATACTTGAATAATCGTAGCTACTCCCTACTCAAAATTAGCTTAACTGCCCCTGTTGGTGTTAGCTTCTGCTACCTGCGGAGCATTAATTTCTGCTGTTTGCTCTGTGTCTCGATATGAGCGCAGACCCTAAGCGAGGTAAGGAGAAGTCTTCCATTCAAACCTGTCCTCGGGCGTGCAGCTTCTCCCAGCATGAGAAGGACTTCCAGGAAACATGTCAACAATATGCCGTTGTTGCCTTGCCGATATATCAGCTCAACACATCTTTGCTCTCTCTGTACCACCATGCAGCTGAGAAACTGGAAATGGAGTGGCCCAGTCCTTAGGTTTCTTCCTCCCTCCTGAACAAATGACTGAAGAACAGCTTTCCCATGTTCCCTGATTGTGTCACGGAACTCACTTTGACATGGAACAAATCGCTGTCTAACCACGCCACTGTGCCTGGCTATGGACAGTTTTTGGACCTGAATGGAGCTGAAAAGGCTGGTTTGGTAGAACCTCCACCCATGGAAGCGTCTCTGGCAGCCTATCTGGCCCCGGCCCAGAACCATGGCGTTAGTGGTTCCACTCCGCTATCCTCCAAGCACTGAAGGTTCTCCACTTCACAGCTGGATTTACCGCACACAAACAAGCTCAGCTCGTGCGCTGAGCTCCGTCACCATGCTCCAAGCATATCATGTGTCTGGCGGAACTTGGGTCACTCATGCCTCCTGCTACCACGGTGATAGTGCAGAGGCACCTGTGGCTGACACTCTCCGCGTTCCGAACTGGGATAGAGCAGTCTATCTGGAGGAGCCAGTGTCAGTTGAAGGTTTGTTTGGGCCAGTCACTCAATGCCATTCAGGCTAAGTTCAAGTTGCGGAAGAAACAAACCAAAGCTTTAAACAGCATCATCCCAAGATGTGATGCTAAGCCCAAGCAGCCAGCCTGCCTGCACAAACCAGCACTGCTGGCTCCTCCCAAGAGGACTGGCTCAATCATACTCCTGAGTTCAGGACCCCAACCGGTGAAGCAGCACACATATATGGCCCACAGCCACAGGCCTGGAGTAATGGTCAGGCACCCGGCCATCAGAGAGGTTCAACGCCCGGGAGAAAAAAGAAGCAGTCGTCCTAGTATTTTACTAGGTTTGACTTGAGAGGGGCTTCAGCAGCAGGGAGACACTTCTACTCCTCTCGGCACACCAGAGGGCAACAGGCTCTTCCCCACAGTGCTGCAGGTCAGTTGGCTGGCTAGGTTCTGTCTCACTGGCTGTGCATGCCACGTCACCTCCAGAGGAGGGTGGCGGTAACTCCATCTTGCATGTTGGCTCTTCTCCCCTGGAGGGAACAGGGATCTCCCATAGGGAGAGGAGGGTGTCTTTTCACAAGGTGGTGTCCACAGATACATCGATAAGGGGTTGGGGGGATTTGTGCGAGGGCTCAGCAGTGAGAGGGGCTTGAACAGCAGCACAATGTAAGCTCGATACCTACCACTTAGAGCTATTAGTGACCCTTTTAGCTCTGAAGCATTTTCAGTTCGTTCTCACAGGTCATCATGTTCTCATAAGGACAGGAAACACAACAGTGGTTTCCTACATAAAGAGAGGGATACGCTCCCTTCCCCTGTTAAAGCTGTCTCACTCTCTGTTGATGTGGGGCAGTGCACATTTTCTATCTCTCAGAGCCACACATGTTCCAGGGCACTTGAACCTGGGACTGGACCTCCTCTCCAGTGGAGGTCCTCTTGTGAGGGAGTGGAGACTACACCCACTGGTGGTGTCTCAGATAATGGACTGCTTCGGCAGGGCGGAAGTGGATCTGTTTGCCTCCAGAGCAAATGCCCACTGTCCAATGTTTTTCTCCATAGTGCACACTTGGCCCACCATGCTGCTCTATGTGTTTCCCCCTGTGGAAATCACTTTTTCGGTGCTGGAGAGGGTGCACCAGCAGGGGCTTTCCCTGATTATGGTGGCTCCTTGGTGGCTAGCAAAGTCTGGGTACCTCAAGATAATAAGTCTGCTGGTGGAGAAGCCTTGGCAGCTCCCTCTTCACAGGGACCTCCTCTCCCAGATGGGAGGAGATGTGTTCCATCCATGCCCAGAACTGTGGTGGCTTCATGCCTGCCTGTTGAGAGGTCCAACCTGATAGCTCAGGGTCTGCTGGCAAATGTGGTGGCAACAATCCAGCGTGCAAGAGCATTGTTTACTAGGGGCCTGTATGCCTACAAATGGCAGGTGTTTGAGCAGTGGTGTCAGCACCGACCTGTACTCACTCGAAATGTTTTTAATGCTCTATGTGGATGTTTTACATTCCTTCAGGAGCAGTTTGGCAGCGATATCTGCATGCCATGTTGGTTTTTATGGAGTGACGTCAGGAAATTTCATCTAAATGCTGTGTATTTGCCTAAGATTATCCCTGCATCCTATAGCTCTATGACTTTTGAGCTAGTGCCCCCCTCCTTA
The DNA here is from genome assembly GCA_030544235.1 of Lepturacanthus savala. Lineage (NCBI taxonomy): Eukaryota > Metazoa > Chordata > Actinopteri > Scombriformes > Trichiuridae > Lepturacanthus > Lepturacanthus savala. The sequence goes on from CM060480.1 coordinate 30,923,498, forward strand.
TACATCTGAGAAGCAAAGAAGGCTCCATTCAAGGCCCTGTCTAAACAGTAGCTTTCCCACTGGATTGTGAAGCATACAGCAGCAGAGGTCTTCTGTTACCCCACGGTGTGAGGGCACATTCAACCAGGGGCATGGCAGCTTCATGGGCCTTGTTTAAACAGGTCTCTGTGAGGTTTCTTTGTTGTAGCCAGTTGGTCTTCACCACACACTTTTGTTCATTTTTAACATTTGGATCTGACATTGGAGTTTTGGTTCCGGTTTGATAGCTGCTCTGTGAGGCATGTATACTGTATCTCTACAAGCCTTCCAGGTCTGGCTGCTGAGAAACATCCCCACAGCATGATGCTACCACCACCATGCTTCACAGTGGGGATGGTGTGTTTTTTTGTGATGTGCAGTGTTTGGTTTCTGCCAAATATAACCTCTAGTCTGATGGCCAAAAAGCTCAATTTTGTTCTCATCAGACCAAAGAATCTTCTTCCACTTGACCATGGAGTCTTCCACATGCTTTTTGGCAAACTCTAGTCAAGATCTAATATGAATTTTCTTCAACAGTGGCTTTCTTCAACTGCTGCCTGGAAGAACCCGGGCAGCAGTTGCTATATGCACAATCTCTCCCATCTCAGCAGCTGAAGCTTGTAACTCCTTCAGAGTAGTCGTAGGGGTCTTGGTGGCTTCTCTCACTAGTCTCCTACTTGAACGGTCACTGATCTAGGCAGATTCACACAAGTGTCATATTCCTTCCATTTCTTGATAATTGATTTCACTGAACTCCGGGGGATGTTCAATGCCTTGGAATTTTTTTTGTGTCCATCTCCTGAATTGAACTTTTCAATAACCCTTTCCCTGAGTTGCTCGGAGTGTTGGAGCATCTTCATGGTGCAATGGTAGCCAGGTCTAATGATGCACCAGTCTGGACTCTTCAGACACAGGTGTTTTATGCCTAAATCTTTTATTGACCATGATTGATTTATGAAAGCAATAAAAGGATAAAATATCCAAGGGGGTGAATACTTATGATAGGCACTGTAACTCCACATGTGTTCATTCATAGTTTTGATGCCTTCAGTGAGAATCTACAATGTCATGAAAATAAAGAAAACACATTCAGTGAGAAGGTGTTCAAACTTTTGGCCTATACTGTATGTCACCACAGGTCACCTGCCATAAAGGTGTTTATAGAGAAATAGAGGTTTCTTTAGTCAGGCCATGCAGGGGTGTGATATCCCATACTATATATGTTGTACCTTGTTCCTCTCCTTTAGGGAATAGAAGTTATATTCATAACATTTCATTTCAGTTTCAGATGATTTGTGCCTTTTCTTTGATGATAAATAAAGGGTGTTGACTGTAAAGGTGCATTCACGCCGGACAGGATTTTGTGCTGTTGCGGGATGAGGTTACATGTAAACTTAATGCAAAGTCGTGATTAGACGCAAAGTTTTGCAAGGTGATGGATGCAGAGAGTAAAAATCACCTATCACGATTTTTGCATCCTTCCCATTGTAATTGAAATATTGAAGTCAAATACGAGGCGACAGAGAAAAATTCACTTTCTCTCACCAGTCCATACTCAAAAGCTATCGCAAGATTAAATCGCATCCATCCCATCATCGGGACACAGATCCAATCAATGGTGACTAGGCTGTCACAGTGTCACGCAAATTCTGACACGAAGAGGCAATTTTTGCATCACGAAAAGGCAATTTTCATCTCTTCATCGTGAGATTGTGTCCACCTCATTGCCCTGCAAGCCTTTGCGTTGAATCACATATTTGCCAGGGCTTTACATGTCATCAGATTTTTTCGCACGACAGGTCAAAATCTGTCACTCTGTTGTTCAAATATTGTAACGTGACCATTTTGTGAGATTCACGTCATCGCGCCATTGCATCCCCGCCCAGATAAGAGTGAGAGTTCTACTTTTTCTCTCATTAACCATGGCTGAGACCACAACCATTGCTGTGTTGAATCTAATGTAGAAGTTTGGAGTCAGACACAAACAGACATTAGAAGATAGAACATTAACATATTTTTACCTTTACTTTACATTTTATTTCTTTCCCTTTCTCTCTCACTCTCCCTCTCTCTCTCTTTAGCTAAGAGTCGCTCCATCTCTCTTCCTCTGGATCTGGAGGCTCATATCAACAACATGTTGTCTAGTTCTGCTCTGAATTCTCTGTCTCGCTCCAACCCCAACTACAAGTCCTCGTCCCGCTCGTCCCGCCCCATCGCTCCCAGTAACCCCTGGGACTACAAGAACATCATAGAGAAGCTGCAGGTGATTGCTGCTGATTTACTCCACTGTGTCGCAACAGCCACATTCACCACTGATGGTGTGTCTGTGTGTGTGTGTGTAGGACATCATCAACACTCTGGAGGAGCGTCTGAAGCCATTGGTGAACGCTGAGCTGTCGGTGCTGGTGGATGTTCTCCACCAGCCGGAGCTGCTGTTCCTGGAGGGAACCGATGCTCGGCAGCGCTGCGAGTCTGGAGGCTTCATCTCCAAGTAAAAAAATAGAATAAGCCTCATTTCTATAACAGCATCTATGTATGAAGTGCTATGCAGGAAGCAGAAAGCTGTCAGTAACGTGCTGCTGTGTTGATATGTGCAGGCTGATCCAGCACACGAAGGCTCTGATGTCTACGGAGGAGAAGCTGTGTATCAAAGTGCTGCGGACGCTGCAGGAAATGCTCATCAGGACTCTGGACTTTGATGAAAAAGTCAGTTCACAGAAATCACTGGTGTTCTATGCACTATGTTTATGGATTTTCTAGGACAGTTTGTCAGCAAAGATCCAAGCAGAAAGTGTTAAAGTTCTGGTAAAACACAAGTTTCTCTTTATTTCAGGTTTCCCAGTCAAACTAAGTGTCTGAGGTTCGATTAGGTGACTATACTATGGGAGATAACAAGTAATGTTCTTGGATACCTATTAATTATCAGCACTATTGTTTTTGTTGATACAGTTGGCTACTGTTACTTTTTAATATTTTATGACTTCCGCAGTGGCCTAAAAAAAGCAGTTTTTAAACAGTTGACAAATTTTATGGCACTGAACAAAAGTGTTTTGATGTCTTCCAGTCAGCTTTCCGACCACAGCACAGCACTGAGACAGCTCTTGTTAAGGTCTTCAATGACATCCATCTAAACTCAGACAGTGGAAAAGTGTCAGTCTTAATATTAAAGTCTTATCATTCTCATTGCTGCATTCAATACAGTTGACTACAACATATTAGACTGATTGAAGAACTGGGTGGGACTTACTGGCACAGCACTAAAGTGGCTTGAATCCTACATAAAGGACAGAGACGACTTTATGTGCATAGGTAACTACACATCTGAACAGACATAACCTGTGGGGTCCCTCCAGGTGCAGTTCTGGGTCCTCTACTCTTCAACATTTACTTGCTTTCACAAGCTAAGATCATGGAAGAAAAATAAATTACCATATCACAAGGAAATTCCTATACAAACACTGTGTAAATGCATTGAGCAAATCAATGATTGGATGTACCAGAACTTTCCCCAACTAAACAAAGATAAAATTGAGGTAGATGTTTTTGGAGCCAAAGAGGAATGATTAAAGATTCAGACTCGAATTTCATCAGTCAATTAAAACCATCATAAACTCAGCATACTACCACCTGAAGAATATCATGGATTAAAGTCCTTATGTCTCAGCAATACTTGGAAAAGCTTGTTAATGCTTTTATTTTCTGTAAACTTGACCACTCTAGCAGAGTCTTTACATGCCTCTCTAAAAAATCAATCAGCTGCAGCTAATTCAAAATGCTGCAGGTCCTTGCACCGGCTTCCTGTGCAAAATAATTAACTTTAGAATACTTTTACTGGTTTATAAAGCACAGAACAGTCTAGGGCCTAAGTATATTTCTGATCTGCTGATCCCTTATGAACCATCCAGACCTCTTAGATGGTCTGGGACAGGTCTGCTCTCTGTCCCCAGACTCAGAACTAAACATGGAGAAGCAGCATTCCATTTCTATGCCCCACATATCTGGAACAAACTCTCGGAGAACTGCAGCTCTGCTGCAACTCTCACTGTTTTTAAGTCAGAGCTGAAGGCTTTTCTGTTTGCTGATGTCATTTTTTAATTATTTTCCACTGCACTACAACTTTTTTTTTTAAATTTCAATTTCTTGATTTTGAATACTATTTATTTTAATTAATTTAAAATTTTAACTTAAAAACAGTAGATCTAATGTTAATTAAAAGGGAACATTCTTTTAATCAACTTTAAATCAACTCTTTTTTAATTGTATCTTGTTTTAATGTTTTATGTAAAACACTTTGAATTACCTTGTTGAAATGTGCTATGCAAATAAACTTGCCTTGTCTTACACTCTAATCATTGTTAAAAGTATGAAACGTTTTTAAGTCAGAGCTGAAGACTTGCTGATGTAATTTCTTAATTCTCTTTCACTGCACTGTAACTTTGATTTTGTTTTTAATTTTTCACCCTTTTTAATGAATGTTTTTTATTATATCTTGCTTGTTTTTTGTTTTTAATGTCAAGTTTTAATTGTTAATATTCTTTAATTTTTTAATTTCTGATTGTTCTTTTTTATTTTTTCCCCTTTTGTTAACTGTTTTTAATTGTATCTTAATACTTTTAAAGTTTTATGTAAAGCACTTTGAATTACCTTGTTTTTGAAATGTGCTATACAAATAAACTGGCCTTGCCTTCTCTTCTCTGGTGTTTCAGGGAATATCTCTGAGGAAGGTTCTGCTGCAGAACTACCTGTTTCCCAACAAGAAGAACAACCCAAAGAATGAGTTGGCTGAGCTTGGAGTGGCAGGTACACTGCTAACAGAGTTTGATAAAGTGTGATAAATTGTTTTAGTGTGTGTTAAAGTATGAACTATTGTCTGTTTAATTGATTTAAAGTGTGATAAATTTCTTTTGATCATTAAAACATCTGGAAGCAGCCGCAGAAGCAAAGTGAAGCAGACTCATGTCTTTAAAGGTCATCTGTTGTGACTGCTGCTCATTTTAAAGTGTGGGGAGTCAGGTGAGGGTGGAGTTAATGTTAAAATGTTGAAATTGGCAGCATTGAGGTGGAACTGCGTTAACTTCTTTCTGCAGCTGCATAACCCGCTATTTCATAACATATACAATAAAAAGTTGTAAACATAGTCTCAGGATAGTTTCATACTATGTAAGTCAATGGGACTCCATTAGGTTGCATACATAGGAATTGCATATTGTTGACATGTGGCAACAAATCTAATTTTAGCATCTTAGAAAAAAAAAGTACAACATCAAAACTTTCAGAGCCCCAGACAATGAAAATAACAGACAATGATGTTCACATGTCCATGAGCAAAATGGACTGGCAAATGGGATATCCTGGTCACCTCATAAAGTGTATGTCCTTCAAAATAAAAGCCTGCTTTTCATGCCTAACTGTAGCAACAGGTTTTATATCACAGCTCTTTAGAATAATGAAGAAAAAGTAATTGTTGTCATATGACCTCTATACAATAGAGGGTTAAGGAGGATTCTGATTGGCTGGTTGCAGGTGTGTGCCTCCAACCAATCAGAGCATTCCCTCATTATGCAGATTTGATGTTGAAGGAATCTGAAATCAAAACTACTTTTGATGATTAAGAAATTGTCAAACCGCTATGTGTGCCTGTGTATGTGTGTGTGTGTGTCAGGTGTGGAGCAGGAGCGTGATTGGGCAGTGGTGGCGGCAGTTCAGTGTCGTCTGGACAGAGAAGGAGGAACAAAGCTGTTCACTGATCTAGTGATGAGCAGCAAGAATGATAAGATCTTCCAGGAGAGCATCCAGCTGGCCATCTGCCTGCTGGAGGGAGGCAACACAGACATTCAGGTGCAGCAGCAGAGCTCGGTACTCACAGATTAACAACAACATAAAACTCAATAGAACTTTTGTTAAAGATGAAAATATGTTAATGAGACACCTTCAATGAAGGTTGTACAATGAAGACACCTTCATTGTACAAGTGGTGGGTGGGTTGGATGGTTCATAAACCAGTAAACTGTTATGATAGACAAAATACATCTCCTTCTGTACTTGCAATTGAGAAATACAAATAAAAAAAAAAGATATTTGGAATTAGAGAAAAATCAGAATGGATGTGTGAAAGAGAATCTGCCTAAACAAACAACAAACATGTCGGTGTCTGATAAATGATTCATCTTCACCTTTTGAAAAACAGTGAATATCTGGAGCTGTGATGTGTAAAGGTTTGTCTGTGTCCTGCAGAATTCCTTCTACAAGCTGATGAAGGGCGACAACAAGTCAGAGAAGTTCTTCAAGGTTCTGCACGACAGGATGAAAGAAGCTCAGACGGACATAAAAGCCACAGTGTCTGTTAACGTGGGGGAGATGACGCACAAAGCCAATGAGAAGGAGCTGGAGAACGGTGACATTATTAAATCCTGTCACAATTGTTAGAAACACTGAATAGATCTCTGTTTGCTGAAACTCATTTTGCTCCGCTGAAGGTTCCACGTTGGTTCTTCCTGGTGCAGGAGGCCACTCGGTCCTGGTCCCGTCCATCGCCCCCCTGCCAGCTCACCCTATAGCAGAGAAGAGGGAGGTGGAGACAGAGATGGGACCAGCTGTAACCGTCATGAAGCCCATTCTGAGGTTCCTGCAGCTGCTCTGTGAGAACCACAACCAGAACCTGCAGGTTAGTTAGAACCAACCAGAACCTGTGGGTTAGTTACAACCAAACAGAACCTGTGGCTTAGTTATAATGAAACAGAACCTGTGGGTTAGTTACAACCAACCACAACCTGTGGGGTAACTATTCCCAACAGGAACCTGCAGGTTGTTACAACAAATCAGAACCTGTGTGTTAGTCATAACCAATCGGAACCTGCAGTTTATTTACAACCAACCAGAACCTGCAGGTTAGCTACAACAAAACGGAACCTTTGGTTTAGTTATAACCAAAGGTTAGTTGTAACCAGAGATGCTCACAAGTCTTTTCATCTGCTGCCATTCTATCTACTAAGAATACTGCAGTGCACAGTTATATCTAAGAATTTCACAGCACTGTATTATTACCACTCCTGTATCTATAAAGTATCAGTACTGATTAGTTGTTTGTTATATGATCACTTTAAACATGGTACTGCAATGCAATATGAAAAAAAACATACAATAGATGATTTCCTTTAAAGGGAACATTCTTTCAATGAGAACATACAGCTACAATAAAACACTGAAATCAATATATCAGTAAATGGAAGAACAGGGCTGGAATCTCCACATCAGCACAGATGTTTTCAGTAACATCTAGTGGCCATTTGAGGAGCTGCAACTGTCTTTCTCCTGTTTGTTCCCAGAACTTCCTTCGCTGCCAGAACAATAAGACTAACTACAACCTGGTGTGTGAGACGCTTCAGTTCCTGGACATCATGTGTGGAAGCACCACGGGCGGCCTGGGTCTGCTAGGCCTCTACATCAACGAATCAAACGTCCACTTGATCACACAGACCCTGGAGACACTCACTGAGTACTGCCAGGGCCCCTGCCAAGAGAACCAGGTAGAAACACCTTCGACTGTAGTATTAATGTGTTCATTTATTCACCTTTAGATGCTTGGGTATAATGGTGGAAAAAAAACCTTCCTCACCTGACCAACACAGAGTTGGTTGAGAGTAACAAGGACACAGGTGTTTCCAATCAGAGTCCAACAAATCAAACCCATATATCTGAAACCAACAAGAAGAACAAACTACACAAACAGGATAAAACCTTATGAAGGTTAAAAACTGAAATGATGTAAACAGCATGTCAGGGAGTTGTTCTCTTTTTTATTAAGTTTTCTGACACACACAATCTGTTATTTTCAGGTGTACAGAGACTTTATTTATTTATTTTTTATTTTTTGAGAAATACAAACCAAAAAGCTGTGCAAATTGAAAACATATTTCTAAATATGTCAATGTTTGTATATAAAGTGAATCAGAAAATGAAAAGGTACTGATTATTTTTAGAGAATGGTAACTTAAAATATCGCTAATTATGTAGCCTTTATCTTAGCCCCTCTGGTTGGGAACATACCGTATCACATCCAAAACTCATGGGACTTTGTAAACAAAATTGAAGGCCTAAAAATAGAACAAGGTAAAACCAGTTGTTAGTGTTGTATGATGGTTTAATTACCGGCATTCCAACCATGGAGGCAGTAGAAACTGTAAGGCATCACTTCGAACAAGCCAACACTCCACAAGACAGAACCAATCTCAAACCAGACCAGATGTGTCAGTTACCGGAATTATGCCTCAACACCACATATTTCCAGTTTAACACAAATTCTACAAACAAAAGCATGGCTGTGCTATGGACTCAACAATGTCCCCTATTGTGGTCCCATTGAACACAAGGCCCTAAACTCATAAAGAAACACCATGAAGCCATTGGTTTAGGTATGTGGATGGCAAATCGGTGAAGATCAAAACCCAAGATTTAGAAGCTTTTACTGAACACACACTAGAGAAGGTGTCAAAGAAAATCACTTACCCTTTCTGAAATGTGATGTTTACTTTGATGAGGACAGGAGCCTCCATAGGAGTATACAGGGAACCGCCACACAGACTAATACCTACTTTTCAACTCACACCATTCGCTGAAACACAAACTGGGAGTTATTAGAAACTTGTAACACAGGGCTGATAATGTTCCAACTTCTACTCGGGCCCAAGCAGAGGAACATAGACATCTAAAGAAAGCCCTGAAAACTTGTGGCAATCTGAGATGGATGTTTGGCAAAACAGCACATGCTCCAGAAAAAATATCAACACAGAGGATTCTGAGGAAATGAACAACAAACACAAAATTGTGGGGTTCTCAATGAAACTTGGTAGAATTTTTAACAAATGTCAAATCCCTGTATGTTTCAAACCCAGTAATACGCTCAGGTAAAAAAAGGTACACCCAAAACACAAGATACCACACAATCAAAAAGCAACCTGCTATAGGCTGTCCAGTGCAGTGAGGAATGCAACTTATATGAAATTAAACAACCTTTAAACAAACACATAACCCAACACAGAAGGGCAAACCTCTCAGGTCTCAGTTGCTGCTGTCTTTCCCATCTAAAGAAAAATGCACAATTCTTTGAGAGGACAGGTGGTTTGAAAGAGGAGTAAAAGAAGCTATCTATGAAAAAGTGGGGAAACCATCGCATAACAGGGGAGAAGGTCTGCGACAGCAAGACAAATAGTTTGCTGTGAGACTTGAACAAATATAAAGATATTTTATTTGTTTTCCAGTTGATTATTATTAAAGCACAGACAGAACAGCAGTGGTCCTAGAACGGACCCCTGAAGAACTCCTTTAGGGCTCCTCATAGCGTAAATTTGGTTTCTATGACAATAGTATTTAATTAATTGATTTTATTTAATATTCAACAAAGGGTTGAGTTGATAAAAACACAAGCTGGGATGATGTGCGTCTTTTCTTTCTTGGTTATTGCTAGGGCAGTATTGGATATATATAGCTCAGGACAGACGGAACAAGCTCCGCCTCCATGTTCTTGGTTACCAGGGTCCTGAGTCCTGACAGTGACGACACCACTACTGTTCTTCTTTATGATTCTTTTTAACCCTCTTCCTGTGTGTTCCAGACCTGCATCGTGACCCACGAGTCCAATGGCATCGACATCATCACGGCGCTGATCCTGAACGACATCAGTCCACTGTGTCGCTACCAGATGGAGATGGTTCTGCAGCTGAAGGTGCGTTTATTACCTGTCCCTGTGCTCACCTGTGACACAGTCTGATACTGGAGGTCAGACCAGCCCTTTGACTGCTGCTCTTGTCTTCCTGCTTGCCAGGACAATGCTTCTAAGCTGCTGCTGGCTCTGATGGAGAGTCGTCACGACAGCGAGAATGCAGAGAGGATCCTGTTCAACCTGCGGCCACGAGAGCTGGTCAGAGCCTTATCTTCATCTTCATCTCGTACCTGTCTGTGGTTCATCTGTCTCACAGCAACAGCTCAATTGGTTGCCATAGGAACCAACTCCTTATGTCCCCAGTATCTGCTAAATAAATGTCAAAATTTATCAGAACAAAATTATCAGAACAATGTAAAAAGAAATAAAAATGTATTCATGAAAAAAGTAAAGAATTAGAAAAAATGGAAGGTTTAGTCAACATTATGAGGTGCTGAAAGAAAAACAAATTGAAGATATACAAAAGTAAAGAAAAAACAAGGAAAAATGTTAAAATTGTAAATCAAGATTATGGACTGTTAAACTATGTTTTATATTGTGTTAATGTATTGTATAATGTGTGTGTGTTTGTGTGTAGGTGGAGGTGATAAAGAAGGCCTACCATCAGGAGAGTGAGTGTGAGGGGGTGGAGGTTTCTCCTCGTGAGGTTGGACACAACATCTACATCCTGGCTCAGCAGGTGACAAAATACAATCTCCTCATTGGCTGACATGAGGTCAGCTGATAGTTCTGTTTATTGTGTTACTTATTCAAATATAAATAAAGTTCTGCTTGAATAATGATGTTGTTTGCAGTTGGCCAGACACAACAAGGCCCTGCAGAACCTCCTGAAACCTCCAAAGTTAAACAGTAAAGAGGGAGAGGAGGGCATCTCCGGCATGGTGACCAGTCAATTAATCATTCAATCAATCAATCAGCTCATACAAGCTGTTGCTAACAGTGACATCACAATGCTGTTTGTGTTTTTCTGTCTGCAGCTGAACCTCAACAATCGTCCATTGTCCCAGATGTTAAAGTCCTCCACTCCAGCTGCTGTAGTGGAACAGGACCCACTGGAGTATTATGATCAGCTGACCTCACAGATAGAGGTACAAGTACTACTACTGATACTATAACCAGCTGACTTCACAGGTAGAGGTACAAGTACTACTACTACTGATACTATGACCAGCTGACTTCACAGGTAGAGGTACAAGTACTACTACTACTGATACTATGACCAGCTGATCTCGCAGACAGAGGTACTGACACTGATACTATTGATACTACTAATGATACTACTACTGATATTATGACCAGTGAGAGGAAAAAACCCTTTGAAGATGCCAAAACAACAGACAGGTGCGAGGAAAAACAAATCAGAGATTTTAATGCATTCCAGACCTGAACAACAAAATACTAAAAACAAACTCAAACACCCAAAAAAGCTACTCAGAGGAGCCTGCAGCCAACCCAACCTCCTCCTCTGCTTTAAGAGAGTGTTTGCTGCTCTGCTTCCCCCTTTTGAACAGCTCCAGAGCTGCAGGTCAATTAACCATCCCAAGGTGCTCTCAATCTCCTAATTAGTGTCCTCTGGCCCTCTGTCCTGATGAAACACAAGCACAGAATATGTAAACATTCATTTTAATACACTTCACATATAAAAAGTATTGTAAATTTCATTCATGCGCATATAGTCACTGATACTCTGTGACAACTACTACTATTACTGATACTACTGATACTACGATCAGCTGACCTCACAGACAGAGGTACTACATGTGTGTGATACTTGTCCTCCTTGTCCTGTTGAACTTGTACGTGGTACTTGTATGTGGTTGTTGTCTGTGGTACTCATACATGCTACTTGTATGTACTGGGTGGTACAGATTGTGCGTGAGGACCGCAGCATGGAGCAGATTGTGTTTCCTGTTCATCCCATCTGTGAGTTCCTGACTGAGGAGTCAAAGTTCCGCGTCTTCAACACCACAGAGCAGGACGAGCAGGGGTCAAAGGTCACGCACTTTTTTGAGCAAACCTCCTTCTTGCATGGAGAGATGGAATGGCAGAAGAAACTGAGGAGTGAGAATAAGCACATACAGACACACACACCATGTCTAAATATGAACAGTTCTTTATATACTCAACAATTGTTCATCTGTTATATAATGGTTATAATAGTTACGTGTGTGTGTGTGTGCGTGTGTGTGTGCGTGCAGGTATGCCAGTGTTGTACTGGTTCTCCAGGAGAATGACTCTGTGGGGAACCATCTCCTTTAATCTCGCTGTGTTCATCAACCTCATCATTGCTTTCTTCTACCCATACGACTCAGGACAAGGTAGTATATGGAGCTGCACTGAACTATTGAAACTGAATAAAAAGAAAAGTATTGTTGTAGTTGGAAGTAAAGAACTAAACGTTCCATGTTAACAGTGACTTTCTGTTATTTCTCCTTCATCTACCCAGTAAAATAAAGATGCTGAGTCACAACACACAAACACAATACTCCTTTTTCCTCTCTCCTTCTTTCTTATCCTCTCATGTTTTTCCTCTCCTTGTTTCCTCACTCCTTGTTTCCTTATCTTTTTTCTTCTCTCCTTGTTTTATCTCATCACGTTTCCTTTCTCCTTGTTTCCTTGTTCCTCTCCTCTCTCATATTTTTCCTCTCCTCGTGTTTCCTCTTTCCTCGTTTCCCTTTCGCTTGTTTCTTTTCCTCTTATTTCATCTTGTTTCCTCTCCTTTCTCTTATTTTCCTCTCCTCTTGTTTCCTCTCTCCTTGTTGCCCCATGTTTCCTCTCTCCTTTTCCCTTTCCTTGTTTCCTCTCCTCTTGTTTCCATTCTCCTTACTTCCTTGTTTCCTCGCCTCTCATATTTTCCTTCCTCTTGTTTATTTTCCTCTTGTTTACTCTTGTTTCTTCTTGTCTCGTTTTCTCTCTCCTTTTTACCTCTCTCCTTGTTTTATCTCTCCTTGTTTGCTCTCCTCTCATGTTATTTCCTCTTCTTCTGTTTCCTCTCTCCTCTCTGTATAACCTCATCTTGTTTCTTTTCCTTTTCTCTCCTTGTTTCCTCTCCTCTTTGTTGTAGGAGCGATAGACGACTCTATGCTGCTGATGCTGTTCTGGGTCCTGATGGGCCTGTCAGTTCTGGGTCTGTTCTCTCAGCGTTACGGCCTCCAGCCACTGACCCTGGCTCTGATCCTCAGGTCCATCTACCACCTGGGCATCGGGAACACGCTGATCCTGCTGGGATCACTCAATGTAAGATACACAACACTTCAGACTCGGGTGGAAACATCTTCTTCTTGGTACAATTAATCCAAAACTTGAGACAATTGAGACAAGAGTAAATTGTCCAAAATAATAATTAAAAAAAATACTGAAGTAAAAAGAATCTGTTGATGGACTCAGATAATTCAAGATAATTCTGCTCAATATTGGACTGATTCTGCCAAAAACAAGATATTTTAACTTGTTAAGATTAATGTTGTTTGCAGTGATTACCCATCAACCACCTGGGCACGTATAATTTGAATTTCCTGCTGTTGTCTGTTGTCCAACATCCTCAGACATGTTGGATTTTGTCATATGACCCTCCCAAATACTTGTAAAATATTTGAATGACCCTTTGCTGACTTCTCAAAAAGTTACATGTTGATCTGAACTGCATATACATACTTATTACTTACATACATATTTATACATTACTATTAAATATGATTAAGAAGAAACATCTCTGCTTTCTGGTCTTACACACCACACTTCACCAAGATGGCGGCCATTTCAACAGATACTCGAAAACACAATAAAATGAAAGTTAAATCCAGATTTCATGCATATTTACTACATGACTGACTTGTAAATTCACATCAACATCCGATTGATTGTTTTTTTGTTTTCCACAACAGCCATATGGACATTAAGACCCAGTACTCAGACCCCTGTTGAGTAAAAGTAGAAATATCTTCGTCAAAATATACTCAAGGAAAGTTCATGTACTGTAAAATACTAGATAATAGCCCGTTTATTTGTTTCAATCAATTAACACATCAGGTGTCTATTGGAGACAAAGTGGCAGTTTGCAATTTGTAATCAATCAATTCCTTGCTGACAAAAATATTGCTCAACAAAACTGGAAAAAATTGCATATAGTCAAATTCTTTTATTAAATTGTCTGATCACTTTTAGCTGATTAATAAGGTGCTGTTCTGTTTGTCTGATCACTTCTAGCTGATTAATAAGCTGCTGTTCTGTGTGTTTTTGATAACTTACAGTTGATCAATAAGGTGGTGTTCGTGGTGAGTTTCGTGGGGAATAACGGGACATTTATAATGGGATATAAAGCCATGGTGATGGATGTGGAGTTCCTGTACCACCTAGCCTACGTTCTGACCTCCACACTTGGCCTATTCATCCACGAGCTTTTCTACAGCATCCTGGTAAAACAACAACTTTTATCTTTATTCTTATTATGTTTGTTACTTTGTCAGAGGTGCAAAACACAATACCAGCTGGAGTATATATAAAAAGGTATGTCTTTATTTTATCACAAATGTAGAACGTTGCATACAATAGAAACAGGTGGATCAGAAGGACCAGCTACTACACAGGTAAGTAAAGTCTATTTGCTGTTGGAAAACCATACCACTGAACGTTTTAAAAATATGTGCAGCACACATGAATGAAAACACGCCGCAAGCTATGCAAAGCACACCAACAAACCTCACATTGGATGAAAAACTATTTATAATACACAGATACAAAATCAGTTAAAACAGCAAGCAGTGATGAACAGACCCTTGCTCATCCCGCCAAAATGGCAAGTTATGTGTGTCTGGACAAGATACACATGTGTACCGAATTTCACGTTCCTACTAAAAAAAAGAAAACCTATGGAGAAGGATTTATGAATATTTAAAAGGGGAATTTAGCCCAACCATGGGCGTCACCTGTATCAAATCAAAGAGCTTACCACCCTGGACCTGCTCGGATGGGTTTGTTTAGATTCAAGGTGTGAGAAATGGCCAAAATCACGCTTTTTACTGAATTTCAATATCAAGTCTGTTGGGATTTCACAATGACATTATGAGACCTTTTTGTGCATCTTGGCATTATAAAGGCATGTAAAGGCTATGAACCTCTGACAAAGTAACCTCTATGTGGAAGACATTTTGAAAATGTGTAGGGGGCATTATTTCAGCATTTTGCATTGACCAGTGGCAAAATCCACTAAATAAATAAATATAAAATTTCACATATGGTCAGAGGGATGTGCAATAGCAGAACTATTTTGAAACTTTGGAAAGGGGCAGACCTGGAGCACAAAATGTCAGTCAGTCCTTTACCCCTTTAGTCCTGACTAGGGTCACATGGTCTGTGAGAAGTAGGGATCCATCCCAGACAGGTACCAGCCTATCATGGGGCACACACACCATTCACTAACACACTCCCACCTACGGGCAGAAGGTGTCCAATTAACCTCAGCATGTAAAGCACAGAAAGGTCCCAGATCAAGGACTTGAACCTGCAACCTCTTGCCCGTCAAGAATTGTTGGAAGAATAATAACAATAAGATAAATAGATTACAATAGGGCTTCAAGGATTGTGATGCTGTCACCACTGAAGCCCTAATAATGACATAAACTGTAAAACAGCTGTCAAGACCCTCCCCTGGTGTCTGAGCTGTCCATCGTCTGGGGAACTAATAATGAGTAGTTGGCGGTGCAGGCAGCAGGGGTAGCCTGCTGACCACTGTTGACAAGGCTGGAGTGCGGAGGTCTACAGACACACTCCTAAATCCCAGGCCCTGACTACTTCAAGGAGGCTACTAGCTCCACCTCCTAAACTAGAACAGCTCCCCTACATTACTCTTTGATGCCGCCAACACTACAAGCTGCAAGCACTACCTCCCCCCAGCATGTGTGCCCGCAAACAAAACAAGTCAGATCCCTCCAGCAACATCAGAGTCACTGGTCAGCTCTCTCTTCACTCACCTCTCCCGAATCTAGACATGTGACAGTAGTGATTAGAACCCAGAAACTGCTCAGTACGACACATATCACTCTGAGCTGACACTTAACCACCTTTTCTTCTTGTGTAGAACTTTTGAGTCTATTGGTGCTGGACTTCAAAGTATCAAATTTTACTCAGAGACATTCAGTCACTTGAGCTTTTTAAAAAACTTTTACTTCAATACCTACAACGATGCTATAGTCCACTCAGGTAGGAAGCTTATGGTGGGTTAAAAAATGCAATTTGCATCAGGAAGTGGTTGACTTTATGAGGTGATAACCACCAATAAGCTATAAGTCCCAAAGGTCAAAACATAGACTAGGGATGTAGAGGAATAAAAAAATCTAAATTAGAATTTGTCAACACAGGAGACTTCTGGTTTGCTGAGCATGGAGTAGGCCTACGGCTCTGCAGCTCCTGCACATAACTTTTCCCTTTACCATTTTAAACCCCACTTCTTTTATCACAAAAGAGCAACTGAGTCAAATTGTGTACTCTGACACGACCGCAGTAATTATGTCAAGATCTGGTAAACAACCCAAGAAAGATGCAGCAGCAGACGACATTGCTGCAGTGCACAACACTAAACACACTAAAAGAATTAATAACACAAAAAACTGCCATATTGTCCTTGTATATAGCATTGTGTCTTTACAGTCACTGACCATTCTATTCAGATAAATAATGTACTTTAGCAGAGGCAAGATATGTTTAAAAAGTAAGATCAAAAAGTAAATGTAAATCAGTTACATTGATCGTACAGTTGTGTGCAGAACCTTACATCAATTTGCAATATGTACAGTGCATCCAGAAAGTATTCACAGCACTTCACTTTACCCCACATTTTGTTATGTTACAGCCTTGTTTCAAATGGATTCTCTTTCTCAGAATTCTGCACACAACACCCTATAATGACAACATGAAAAACATTTTTTGAAATTTATGCAAATTTATTAAAAATAAAAAAACAAGAATGGGAAAAACTGACCAAAAATAGGTGTGCCAAGCTTGTGGCGTCATATTCAAAAACACTTGAGGCTATAATTGCTGCCAAAGTTTCAGTATTGAACAAAGGCTGTGAATACTCATGTACATGTGGTTTTTTAGTTTTTTTATCTTACATTAAATCATTTCTCACTTATTTTAGCCTTTCAGATCCCTGGCGAATCCTGTACCCTACAGGGACAAAATATTCCTTCTTCTCACACGTCCACCACACATAAACTCAAATTGATTACTTTTTAATAGACAAAAAATAATTGTTAATTAATCATTTACACCTTAAGTCATGTAAATTTGAAGGTATCATCATTTCTGCTCCCCTGGCTCTGGTATTAGCTTTTCCAGATTCTCAGTATAAGGAGACACTGAAGACTAGATCCATTCTTTCACACATCTCTACACATATCAACATCTTTTTAAGTATCAACAGAATACCTGATATGTCCAAAATAAATAATTTGGGAAGCTTTGAAAGCATAATTAAGAGGAGAAATAATATCATTTGCTGCTTACAAAAATAAGTGAAATAAATAAAGTAGAAACAGACCGACATTGACAGTCAGATTTTAAATGTAGAAATAGAAATTCTTCTTTTCCTAAACTGTATGAGGAACGTTTGAAATTTCAGGCTAAATTTATCCTTCTGTCCTCTCAGGAAGTTGAAACTCATCTACATAGGAATAAAATTAACTTTTATGAGCATGGTGGGAAAACTGGCAAACTCCTGACTACTGATTTTTTTTGCCATTCCATAATCATGTTTTACTCTTTTTTTCTACAGGCTTATTTGTTAATATTTTTCAGTGAATCTTTGGATATGTCCATGTTCATGTTTGTATGGGGGGTTGTGCTGTGGAATAGGCAGTTGTTTAACAAAAAATGATTTTCCTGTGCAATGATTATCTTCTACATGCCTTTTCTGAAATTAAAAAGAAAAAAAAACATGGAGAAAAAATAATTTGTCCACACAGATACTTCTCATATCCAGTCTGAGCCGAGATCTAATGTAACATGTTTTTTTTTGTTTGTTTTAATTGTTGAAAAATTTTGATTTGTTCATATTGTTGTTGTAACATGTTGTTTTGCTGCATCGTGTCTCCAGCTGTTTGACCTGATCTATCGAGAGGAGACGCTATTTAATGTGATAAAGAGCGTGACACGTAACGGCCGCTCCATCTTGCTGACAGCGCTGCTTGCCCTCATCCTCGTCTACCTATTCTCTATCGTCGGTTTCCTCTGCCTGAAGGAAGATTTCATCATGGAAGTCGACCCGCTGCCACAAATCACTGCAGGTAACCAATCACCTTCACCTGCAAGTAACCAATCACCTTCACCTGCCAAGTAACCAATCACCTGCACCTGCAGGTCAGGTCAAGTCAGTTTTATTTGTATAGCTCAAAACTACAAATCACACATTCACCTCAATGGGCTTCATTGTTTGTACAACACCAACACAACGTCCCCCTGTCCGTTGACCATCACATAGTGCAAGGAAAACTCCTAAACAATCTTTAACAGGCAAAAAAGTAGAGGAAGAAATGTTAGGAAGAGTAACAGAGGAGGGCTAATACCTCTTCCAGTATGGGCAGACTGCAATAGATGATGTGTGCACAAGATGGAATACAATATTATTTATAAGAGGAAAAGAGTTGACTATGACATTATTTATTATAGCAGATTCATGGTGTATGTGTAGGATGAGGTAACCAAATCCATTCCAGGTGAACCAGGATCATCAGACCCTCCGACAACAGAAGCTCCTTCAGTGGCTGTAGTGCACCATGGTCTGAGAATGGAAGAAAAATAAGAGAAAATACAGGGCAGGAGTCCAGGAACAAAATAGATTTATAAGGTACATCAGTGGGTCCCCTTCTGGGGACTTTCTCATCCTCACGTGGGCAATGACATTGAGACCTGGAGAGACATGGGAGGATTGCTCCCCCTGATCTGAACCTGAGTGGTGTTTCATTTTTGGACTTCTGTGCTCATCATGAATTGTCCATAACGAACACCATGTTCAGACATAAGGGTGTCCACATTTGAACTTGGGTGTGCTGGGAACGTCTGGCTGAATCTCCTGTTAGAAAGAGCTTCAACTCACACCTCCTGTGAGAAAGGGTGCCTGTTGGTGGATGGTGCCTGTCCCCACCACGACAAAAAGCTCCTTGTTGGCAAGGCCCCGGGGGTGGGCCTTGAGTTCCTCAAGGCTCTGGATGTTGTAGGGCTGTCTTGGTTGACACGTCTCTGCAACATCACGGTTCCCCTCTTTAAAAAGAGGGACCAAAGGGTGTGCTCCAACTCCAGGTGGATCACACTCCTCAGCCTCCCTGGGAATGTCTATTCCTGGGTTCTGGAGAGGAGGGTCCATTGAACATTGGATTCAGAATTCCTCAGAATTCGCTGCTATTTGCTGATGATCTGGTCTTGTTGGCTTTATCAGACCGTGACCTTCACCACTCGTTGGAGTGATACACAGACGAGTGTGAAGTGGCTGGGATGAAAATCAGCACCTCCAAATCTGAGGCCATGGTTTTCAGCTGGAAAAGGGTGGAGTGCCGACTCCACTTGGGTATGAGATCCTGCTGCAAGTGGAGAAGTTGAAGTACCTCGGGGTCTTGTTTACAAGTAAGGATGGAGGAAGGATGGAGTGAGAGATTGACAGACTGATTGGTGCAATGTCTGCAGTGATGCAGGACCTCCATCACTCTGTGGTAGTGAATAAGGAGCTGAGCCAAAGGGTGAAGTTGTTTATTTACCAGTCAGTCTACATTCCTTCTTGTATGATGTGAGGGTCTAAAGACAGGGGATGTTGTGTTTTACAAACTGTAAAGCCCGTTAGCATGAATCTGTGATTTGTGATTTTAAGCTATACAAATAAAATTTACTTGACTTGACAAGTGGCCGAAATGCCCTTAGAGATAGGATGAGAAGCTTGGTCATCTGTGAGGAGTTCAGAGCAGAAACGCTGCTCTTCCACATCAAGAGGAGCCAGCTGAGGTGGCTCGGGCATTTAGTGAGGATGCCTCCTAGACGCCTCCCTGGTGAGGTGTCCAGGCACGTCCCTGGTAAGAGCCAGGACACACTGGAGAGACTATGCTTCTTGGCTGGCCTGGGAATGCCTTGGAGCAGGGGTAGGCAACCCTGGTCCTAGAGAGCCACTCTAGGACCAGGGTTTTTGTTCCAACCAAGCAGTAACACACCTGATTCTACTAATGAATGTCCTCAGCAATCACTCTAGTGGTTCATCAGTAGAACCAGGTGTGTTACTGCTTGTTTGGAACAAAAACCTGCACCCACAGTGGCTCTCTAGGACCAGGGTTGCCTACCCCTGCCTTGGGGTTACCATATATGCTTCATTTGGGCAGAGGTCCCCCACCCCAACTGCTGACAGGGCGCTTCTCAAGAGGGCTGTCCATCACTCCACCATCTCTCTCCATGTTGCATGTCTCTGAGCCTTTATTTGTATGTGCCTTTGCGTGTCTCTAAGCACGTCTGTTCGGGGGTTGAAATGCATGTAAAATGATAAAAAAGAGTGTAAAAAGAATTCCCCCATTGAGGGACTAATAAAGTATATCTTAATCTAAAGGTGAGTTGGCTCATTTGACGAGGGAAACCAACAAATACCATTAGCCCAGGGGTGGCCAACCCTAGTCCTGGAGAGCCTCTGTGGGTGCAGGTTTTTATTCCAACTAAGCAGGAACACACCTGATTCTACCAATGAACCCTTGCTGTGGAGCTTCATTAGCAGAATCAAGTGTGCTCCTGCTTGGTTGGAATAAAAACCTGCACCCACTGTGGCTCTTCAGGACCAGGGTTGGCCACCCCTGCATTAGCCATTACCAGTAGCTGAGTAGCTCACGGCTCGGTTCTGCTGGTCTGGAAACATCAAGTATCAACAAAAAAGTAAAGCACCTATTTCTATGACTATGGAAAACATGACGATGGGTGATAAATAGAGATAGTGAAGGGTGAGGCGGGTGGTACCCCCTTCCCCCATGCTGATTGGCTGTGGTCCAGTGATTTCTGTAGGTATGTGATTTTGAAAATGTGTGTGTTACCATATATGCTTCATTTAAGCAGAGGTGAGTTGGCTGTAGCCTAATTCCCACTTAGAGCAAAGATGCAAATCACTGATGCAAATAGCCACTATAAAAAGGAATGAGATAGTTTTCATTGAGAGGGACGGACCAGATCATCAACGTCCCAGCTGCAGCTCCCTGCATCACAGCACTGTGACTCTGTAGGCTTTTCATGGAGCCTGTTTCTTAAATCGAGTCAATCTTAGTTCATTGGATTGCATTTCATTTGATTAATTTCATACAAAATTATCGCCATTTGTGTGCATGTGTCTGTCAGTGACAGTGTGTGTTTGTTCCTCAGCTCCTCAGCAGAGTGAGGCCTCTCAGGATTTCATCAAGTCATGTTCTGCAGATGGCGTCAGCTGCACAGCAGAAACCAGTAGCGTCGGCATCACTGAGGATCAGGGTGAGAGCAGCTTCACTCTGATCAGCAGAATGTTTCACATCACACCTTGGATTCAGTTTTATGTTGCACATGCGAAAAGTCAGTTTTATTTATTTAGATTTTCCTGCACAATGTCCAAAAGCTAAAACAACACCTTAAACAAAACTAGTGTTGTGCCACATGGATACCAAAATAAAATATTGGATTTTATTTAACCTTACACAGGGCCCGGAAATAAATGCTGTACCAGCCTCACTCTTGGCACTGATAAAAATGCTGTCTTTCACTAATTGTTCAGATGACATTGGCTATTGGAAAAAAATCAATAATTATTTAAAGTCATTATTTATTCATTAAACATAGAGCTTAATTATATGTTCTAGAGTCTGGGCACCACCTATCAGTTGAGAGGAAAAGATAGCCAATTATCTGATTCAGTGTCATAAATTGTATTAAACTATCAATTTGGAAGTCTGATTAACAGTTAACTTAATAACGTAAACCAGGATCATCATATTAATATTAATTAAGGGGTGAAGGATTCTGAGTTCCAAAGTAGAGGTTGGTGTAATTCATCATTGTACAACATTAAAGAGGCAGCGTGTAGTACTCAAAAGCATCTATTCATAAAATCACAAAAGTAAAAACATACAATAAACAGTCTGAACTAAATGGATCTATATACATGTGAATGTGCATGGGTGTATGCTGCCTGTGCGTGTGCATGGAGGAACTACAAATATGGCTGCTGTGGTGGCTGTTTTTTGTAGTTCAGGCCGTGTGGCTCCTTGTCTGTTGAGAACAAAGGCAAAATGGCTGACGATGTCAATGTGTGTGTGTGCAGGCTTAACATCACTTTATGTGTATTCAAAGTGATGTGTTAAAGAAAGGTTAGTATCATGCAGGTTGGGATACTAACATCAAACTAAACCTTCTTACAAATGTAAACACAGTGAACTGTAGCCTATGATCTCATTACATTAACAAAGTTCAACAGTCTTGTTGTCCATTTTTGTTAATGATCTGTTCTGCCCAAGTCATATTAACAGTCCATAGAAAAGAAGGGGAAGAGTTGCTCTTTGGTTCTGCTTCTTTAAGATGGCTGAAAGAGGTTGTTGGAGCTGTGGTGTTTGTGGTGGAGCAGATCTTTCGTGCAGGCTGTGTCGATCCTTGTTGCTGGTTGAAGAACCAGGCCTGAGTTGCTTGAGATACTCCTCAGCCGTTGTTAAGTCCTTGGTCAGTTCCAGGTCCTAGAGGCACTGACACTGTAGTGGCTGAATTATCCCTTGAGAGCAGAGAAGCTGCTGAAGCTTCTGTCCTGCAACTTCTCCTGCTGTGAGGAGAAGGAGAACAGAGCTGTGCTCTGCTGATGAGGTGTTGAACAGGAGAGTTGGAAGAGGGAGAAGAAGAGACCGGTGATCTGCTTTTATATCTGATGACATCACCATTGGTTTGTCACAAGGTTCAGCTCAGCAAGGCAGCTGAGCATATATTGCCTCAGTGGGCACTACACTACTTTATGGTGACATTCATTTTCAGAGGTGAATCTGTTGTATAGCTGCAACTATTATGATTGATTGATAATTAATCTCTTAATTATAATTATAATTATTATAACTATAAATTGTTTAGTTGTTTGGTTCATAAAATGGTGTTCTTGTCAAAGATAATCAGTTTACTATTATAGAGACTAAAGAAAGCAGAAAAGAATCATTGAAGAGAAGCTGGAACCAGAGAATTTGGACATTTTCTTCTTAAAAACTCATCAATTAGCAGCTGCTCAGCAAACACTAGAATAAACATGAAAATAAAGGATACTCGGTCTGCTTGGATCACCTGGACATTATTGTGTGTGTGTGTGTGTGTGTGTGTGTGTGTGTGGGTGGGTGTGTGTGTGTGTGTGTATGTGTGTGTGTGTGTTTCCAGAGGACTCTGAGTCTGAGCGAGCTTGTGACACTCTGTTAATGTGTATCGTGACGGTGTTGAACCATGGGCTGAGAAATGGAGGAGGAGTCGGTGACGTTCTCCGCAAACCATCCAAGAACGTAAGCACTTCTGACCTGAAACTTGCTGCTTTCACATTTTAGGAGACAAGTTTTGTTACTAACGTGTGTGTGTGTTTGTAGGAGCCATTGTTTCCAGCCCGTGTCGTGTATGATTTATTGTTCTACTTCATCGTCATCATCATTGTCCTCAACCTGATCTTCGGTGTCATCATCGACACATTTGCTGACCTGAGGAGTGAGAAGCAGAAGAAGGAGGAGGTGCTGAAGACGACGTGTTTTATCTGTGGTGGGTACAGATCAGACATAGATAAAGGATCATTAACGGCTCATTAGTTCTCACCCATTTGCTACTGTGCTGCTACAGGTCTGGAGAGAGATAAGTTCGATAATAAGACGGTGTCGTTTGAGGAGCACATCAAACTGGAGCACAACATCTGGAACTACCTGTACTTCATTGTTCTGGTGCGTGAGAAAAACAAGACGGATTATACCGGACCTGAGAGCTACGTAGGTCACATGATCAAGGTAATACATCACCTGACCCCCCCCCCCCCACACACACACACACACACACACACACACATGCCCACCCACACACACTGTTAAATCAATTCAGGACTGTCCAGGAGTTGGTGATATTTGTGACGAGGGAAGAACATTTTAATTTTTACATTGTTTACTTTTTTTTACTATTTTTAGATTATCTTTTCTTTGGCATGTTTCTGAACATCATTCCCAATAAAACTGTTTAAATTTAATTAAGGAAACTTATAATGAACCCTTCATTAACCCCTTATAGGCCTGTTTCTATGAAAATGCAAGATTTCTCAAAATGAAATTTATCTGAACTTCTGAGCATAAATTCAACACTTTATGGACACATTTGAGTTTCTACATATAGAAAAGAAATAATCACCACATATATTTATAAATGAGTAAACAAGAGCCTCTGAAAGTTGTGATTTCTGCTCCACCTGCTAATGTGGTGTTTTCTTGAAAATGAGTCAATAGGGAATTCAAAGAGTCCTTTGTGAAGTGAAGTAGACCAAAAGATCCTCAAAAGCTAGACATCATAGTAGAATCTAAACAAATTCATGAAAAAATTCTAGGATCAGGAACAGGTTCCAAAGCATTTTCCAAAGATTTGGGACTCTAGTGACCACAGTGAGGAACATAGACTGCACCATCAGAAAGACAAAAATGGCTGCATGGCAGAGTTCCAAGACCAAAACCACTGCTGAACTAAAAGACAACGGCTCCAGAAAACATAGTGATGATCCCCAAGACCTTTGGTTAAAAAAAACAAAAAAAAAACTATGGTCTGATGAGACAAAAGTTGAGTTTTTTGGAAGGTGTGTGTCCCATTACATCTGGAGAAAAAGAACCTCGTACCAACAGTAAAATACGGTGGTGGTAGTGTGATGGTCTTGGGCTGTTTTGCTGCTTCAGGAATAAACGTAACCATGAATTCTGTTGCTACCAAAACATCCTAAAGGAGAATGTCCAGCCATCTGTTAGTGACTTTAAGCTGGAGTTGGGTTCTGCAGCAGGACGATGATCCAAAACTCAGCAGCAAGTCCACCTCTGATTGGCTGAAGAAAAACAAAATGAAGACTTTGGAGTGGCCGAGTCAAAGTCCTGACTTGAATTCTATTGAGATCCTGTGGCATAACCTTAAAAAGGCTAAAGGTTCAAGCTCCAAAACCCACCAGTGAATTATATTTCTGCCAAGGTCAAAATTCCTCCAAAGATTCAGATTCTTTGATTCAAGTTGCTTGATTGCAGTTTTTGGGCCCAAACAGTTATTAGTTAGGTTTATGGGGCAATTCTTTCGAAACATTTCTAAACATTGCCTGACCTTAGATGGTGATAATCATGACATAAAGGTCACTCCACATTTGTAAAAATATTTCCATGTTTCTGTTTTTTCTGATCAATCAAACTGACATGATGGGAATGAAGTTCAGAAACATACCAAAGAAAAAATCTAATCTAATCTAATCTTAAATATTAAACCATTAAGAAGAAATTTCCTCAAACATCAACAAGTGCTGAACATGCTGAGTGTGAAAATGACTGAAAGGAAGAAAAACTTTATTTAAACAATCATTAGAAACAAGTCGCAGCCAATCACAGATAAAATGTCTCAATACAAAACCCTGAGGATCAATGAGTCCAACAGGCCGATGAACACGGTAACTCTGGGTGTTTGACAGCTGCTTGTTTACCGTGTTTAGAACAACAACCTGGACTGGTTTCCACGGATGCAGGCGATGTCTCTGGTGGTAACCGATGGTGACGGGGAGCAGAACGAGATGAGGATGTTACAGGACAAACTAGTATCAACCATGAAGGTTGTGACCACTCTGACCACTCAGCTGACTGAGCTCAAAGAGCAGGTAACACACACACACACAAATTTAACACTTTTAGATTCCTAGTTGTGACTAAACTGTTGTTATTTAAGCCGTCCTGCAACCAGGTGGCAGCACCTTCACAATAAAACAACTGGCCAGTGAACTATGGGATAATGACGTCTGGGAAGAGCAGCTGTGCTTGGAAATATTTGGAAAAATAAAATAAAAACAGGATTGTATGCAGGTTGTGTCAAAGCAAACTGGGTACAAACATGAATGGGTTTTGTTAGTAATTTTGTCCTTCACGAGCTGTAAAGTGTTAAAGTTATTACCTTTTTCTACAGCATCACAAGGTGGAAATGTCTTCAAATTCCCAAACAAGTTGCATTTCTGAGGGAAATGCGACTTGTTAGACTTCTCTGTTGCACTATTACAGCTTCATATTAAAAGAATCGCCTTCCTGACGTAGATATTGATCTTTCTGTTGTCTGTGTTTGTGCAGATGACAGAGCAGAGGAAGAGGAGGCAGCGGATGGGATTCGTTGATGTCCAGGCCGGAGCTGGTGCTGCTCTTCCCCCTAGCGCCGCAGGAGGAAACCACCAGATCTACAAAACATAGACCCACTGAGATCCACATCTGTGAAGCACACAGCTGGACTGTTGTAAGGGGCGGAGCCTCCTCATGGTTAAAAGAACACAAACACTAGAATAGAATAGAAAACATGCAAATTACTGAAGCCACAAAGATGCAACAAGTCACATCTGAACAACAAACACATCAGATTTATAATAGATTTAGGTTCTTCTATTGGGATTGTGTGTGTGTGTGTGTGTGTGTGTGTGTGTGTGTGTGTGTGTGTGTGTGTGTGTGTGTGTGTGTGTGTGTGTGTGTGTGTGTGTGTGTGTGTGTGTGTGTGTGTGTGTGTGTGTGTGTGTGCATTTTCCAACAGTAGCTGGCGTTTGGCCACAGTTGTGTTTTCACTTTGTTTAAGGTCATTTGACATAATGAAATTTTTCATTGTGTGTCCTGTGATTCTGGGGAAATGTTTTTTTAATGATATATATTATCATGAGGAAATGGTGATATATATGATTTTGTTTTTAACACTGTAAACTAGATCAGTACAGACACTGGATTCAGAGTGAATTGTTTCAGCACTTCATGTTTATTTTATTTAGTTGATGGTAACAAACAGGAGTAGGAGGGGAACAATAAAGGAAGATTTACTTACAATGAAGAACTAAGTACATGGTAAATGATTTAAATGTACTGCAGAGTGGTCTAATCAGGTTTAAGGTGAATATTTCTAATGTGTACATGTTCAAACAAGAAATAATGTTAGAGTTAAGTGACGAAGAATGTGGGATTACTGAAGTCGTTAATAAAGTGTGGTGCAGCTGGAGGTTCTATAATCTGTTTTAAAGCAATTTCTTCTATTTTCCTTTTTTTAGAAAATATTTTAAATTTAGAATAAGTTGCTTGTTAATAATACTGGAATTGTTTGAATACTGAATATTGATATATTAACAATGACTAAAAGAACAGAAATGTAAACTTTCATTGACTGTGATGATAGATTGAATTTTAAACATCACTTCTTGTGAAAACTATATTTTACCCTGGATGTACAGGAAGGAAAACGTGTCTCTTACCGATAAATAAAAGATTAACAATTGATTAATAGGAACAGTCTGTTTTTCTGTTACACACAAACACACATGCACAAACACTCACGGATGTATAAATGGGTGTAGAATTAGGTGTTAGGATTGTAATGTTGCTGATGTCAGTTCAGTGGGATAATTCTCTGACTGTATGTGGTCAACAAGGGCTGATTAATACATTTATATGAACTCAATCAGTCGACTGATAATCTTTGTAAGTGATTACACGCCTGCATTATGTTTATTGTTGGTATATCTGTTTACTTTATGAAACAGGGTTCATTCAATTGCTGACTATTTTTACAAGTTAAACTTGCGGTAAATACTTTGTGCTGCTGATGTAATATTTAATTTTCCCAGCAGGGGAGTGCTACACCTCACATTTATTTACATCTATTGATTTATATAAATGTGTTTAACATCATATTTTGTCGTTACATTTTGTAATATTTATTTTCTGTTTACTTCTAGACTAATGGGAAGAAATCTGAGAACTAAAACTAAGGAAAAGGAGAACAAAAGACGAGACTTCCAGAGTTTGTTTTCATTGTTAATTATCTGACTGTAGAGCAAAATACACA
Source organism: Lepturacanthus savala (assembly GCA_030544235.1). Taxonomy (NCBI): domain Eukaryota; kingdom Metazoa; phylum Chordata; class Actinopteri; order Scombriformes; family Trichiuridae; genus Lepturacanthus; species Lepturacanthus savala. The sequence continues at coordinate 30,951,297 of CM060480.1, forward strand.
ACATATTACCTGCAGCACAGCGCATAGTAAAATTAGTTCAATCACTGTGTACATTACACAAATCAAATTAAAAAGAAATAGAATAGAAATTAAATACTTATACACAAGATAAGTGGGTTGATAAGGTACGTTAGCAAGAATATGATAAAACTGATGGTTATAGTATAATAACAGTAATACTCTCATACTCGTCTTCTCCCACTTTATCTGAGCCCAGACACCCCATGGTGTTCCCAGGCTATCGCCTCTCCAGCGTGTCCTGGGTCTTCCCCAGGGCCACCTACCAGAAGGACGTGTCCCAAACACCTCATATTTACAATTGCGTCCTTTTGGTCACTACCCAAAACTCGCGACCATAGGTGAGGGTAGGAACATCGATTGACTGGTAATTTGAGAGCTTCACCTTTCTGCTCAGCTCCTTCTTCACCATGACACACGGATGCAGGGCCCGCATCACTGTACTGATCCGCCCATCAATCTCCTGCTCCATCCTTCCCTCACTTGTGAACAAGACCCCAAGATACTTGAACTCCTCCCCTTGAGGCAGGATCTAATCCCCGACTGGATTACCTCTGATCTCAGCCCCAGAGATAGGTGAGCCCACCACTGAGTCCCCACACTCTGCTTCCTCATTGCAGAAGACGTGCAGTGGGATTGAGGAGGTCTACAAAATCTTCCCCTCCACCGGCTCAGAATGGTACGCAGACACCGACCACCTTACGGCTACAGCTGCCTCAACAATAGAGGCACGGAACAAGGTCGGACTCAATGTGAGTTTATGAAAACACCTAAAACATTATGTTATTTCTCATGGCAACATTCTTCCTGGAGTAATAAATAAATCGCTCTAACTAATGGATTTGTTACAAGGTTATTTCTACAGCTTTGTGTTTGTAGCTCATTATTATTGACTTATTATCCTATAACTCTGAACTAAAAGGTACATAACACTGAAAGAATCTTTAATGACATTATTCAAAATGCTTTAATAATGATTTATTGATTAATGACGTCACAGATCAACACATTACTTCATGTTTATAACCACAGATAACAGTGAATCTGACTGTTGTAACATGTGGATGTAAGCCTGTTACCTGACCTTTAGTTTTCATAATGTTAAATGAACCTCAGAATGAGGATCTATATTTACTCAGGTGGAGTCAAAGCATCTGCAAACTCTTTAAACTGGCTGTGATTTGTTCTCTCGGTCTATGTGAAAAAGGCGACCAATGAAAAACAGTTCCTTGTTCCTGATCAGATACTGGAGAGACAAAATAGTTTTAAATAGTTTGAGAACAGATCAACAAGTTTCCACAACTGGAACTTAATCACTCAAGAGATACTAATAACAATAACTAATAACTGAAAAGACGTAATGATGTTAACATACTCTAATAAATTTACTGACAGACTAGTATCATGTTTCTGATGTATGACATTGATTAATTTTTTGATTGGTTAATTAATTTGAAGGAATTTTGTGATTTTACTCTCATTTTCTTCACACAGCATCTGCAAAAGAAAACAAAAGAACCAAAGTTAGATAATTCATTTTTTTAATATTACTGATTATTAGGATCATTAATGACGGTAAATCCTGTTGAATCACTCACACTGACAGGTGTAGGCCACCTCCAGGTACTTGTAGGTGCCAACACACGGGTCCCCAAACACAGAGTTACTAACGCTAATGGTGCAGCTGCTTTTCCCGTTACAGCTGTGGACAAACAGAGGAGTGAGTGTGTGTGTGTTTTGTTTTTTCTATCTTCGTGGGGACATAGGCCTGAAAGATTTTTTTGAGTTGAACCTGTCTCATTTTGAAAGGGTGGTCCCCAGAATGTAGGTATTTAACAGAGCACTCAATGGGGTGTGTGCGTGTCTGTGATAGAGACAAAGAGAGAGAGCAAGTTCACTACTGAAATGTATACAGGATAAAGTACCTTTGTCCGACTTTGTCTCCGGAACGTGAGCAGTAAACATCTGAGAGTTGTGAGGTGGGTCTCCGGTAGGAGCAGGTGGTCTGGTCACTGCGTCCGTAATAAGCTCCATAAACAGAAATGACCTGACCCCCATCTGACAAACACCATCGACATGTTGCCAAGTGCCAAGATGTGACAGAAATGCTCAATGTTTATTCCATCAATAATGCACCTTATTTACAAATCAAGATTCTTACCGCAGACAAGTTGTGCGAGAGAGCCCTCACATGCAACCAGGTGAACTGTAACACAAGCAGCATGTCAGATCACAGCTGAGCAGGGCTGCAACTAACAACCATTCTGATTAATCTATCAGTTACTGAAACAATCAATTAGCTGTTTGGCTCCTAAAATGATGTAAAATGTCAGTCACTGTTTTCCAAATTTAAAGATTTAACCTAAAATATCTTTTTTCTCCAGACCAACAGTCCACAACTAAAAAATTATCAGTTTACTATTATAGAAGACTAAAGAATTAATATAATTAATAATTAGAGAAGAAAAGCTGGAACAACACAATTTGGACAGGTTCTTAAACATTACTCAAATCAATTATTTTTTTATCAGAATAGTTGGTGATTAATATAATAGTTGTAACTAATGAGTAATCATTGCAGCTCTACAGCCGGCACATTACTCAACCAGTAGAGAAGCAGCAATGCTAATAGGGCAGTAAGAAAGAACTGTGTCAGTCATCACCTTGCAGGTGGACGGGGCCTGTGGAGAGCTGTGCTAAGTCTAGACTTACTTGCTGGGAAACAGCTGTAGGTGGTCTCCAGATATTTAAAGATGCCGTAACAGGGATCGGACGTCCGGACCACGTTTGTGTTTAGTTCACACACCTTCCTGCCATCACACCTGGAACAAACAGACAAAATCAGACATTAAAGCTGGGTCTCCCTCTATTGGAGGTAGGCACATGCAGAGAGTGGGGCAGTAGGTGCTTGAGCCAAAGTTTGTCAAATCCTCCTAGTGGCCCTTCATATATAACATTTAACAACATAATAATAATTTAGATTTAAAAAAATGATTAACATAGACATGACGAGCTCTTACTTGCCTGCTTATTAGTGATTGTGTGTGTGTGTGTGTGTGTATGTGTGTGTGTAAGAGTGTGTGTACTAATGTGGCACAAATATAACACAATGTGTTAGGGAGTAGGTTTTTACAGAGGTATATATTCGGGCACATTCAGATCAAAAGCTGTGTGTGCGCTTGGCAGGTGCGGTTTTGGTCTGTTGGTATAAAATATGTTCATTCATTCATTCTGGAGAAGGAAGCACCTTGCCGCCCCTATGCTGCCATCAGAGAATAGAAATGCTTTTAAAGATGTGCATATATAGAAGGAGCTGGCAGATGCACACAAACTTGGTGGGAATACACATAAAATATAGTCTACTTTTGCTTTGCATTGCTCCTAATGAATATATCAGATTTCCACCTCATATATTTAAATTACTCTACATAACTTGTTTTGAGTAATAATGTACATTGGGATAGAAGTAACCTACAAACAAAGTAGTGTATTGTTTGTACTCTCTGTATTGCTGTTCAAGACAGGAAGTCTTGTAAAATGCCATGTAAAGGTAAATCTTGTAGAATGGAAGCTGGTCATGTGATGGTAAAAATGGGAAGAGGGGTTGAAAGGCCTGCAGCCCAGGTCAGAGGTCAAAGCCATATGTTACACTGTTTTGACCAAATAGAGAGAGGGTTGACCAGGTATGGACACTCCAGAATATTTGGAGGAGAGGACTCAAGAAACGTACATAAGCAAGATGTTTGGAATGATTAGAGAGAAGTCTCAAGGTCTCATACACAGAGGCTCTCTGAGATTCAGCATTATGAAGAGGGATCTACAATTTGGCCCCCATGTGACATGTTTTTGACACTGTTCTTTTTGGAATAAGACTCTTTGTGCACAATAGAAGACATGTTTGGTGGTGATTTCTTTCATCAGCACATCAAGATACAACATGGTCAATGATATAGTATGTTGTGATGCATATTACATCCTTGATGAATATGGGTTGCTACAATTCAGTCGGTTATATTGTAGGGTGTGTTTCAAACTCTATGTTCCCCATTTTAACATTGAACACCTGCCCCTCCAAAGGTCTCTGCATGGTCCTTGCTGTAGGAGGAAGTATTTATACCAACTGTTTTTGAGGAAGCTGGAAAACTGCAGCAAAATGACTAGTTTCACTTGGAGAGTGAAGCTGAGCTGTGAGATTGAATGGTTGCTTCCTACCTTCTCCGCAGAACGTCCAAGGTGCCGTGCTGGGAGCAGTGAGTGTTAGCCAGCTGCTGTGGAGGTCTTCCCTCGCTGCAGGTCTTCCTGTCTGTTCGGCCATACAGAGCTGCCTGCACGCTGATCACACCACTCTCTGTGACATCACAACAACACAGAATAAAGTACAATGGTCCTAGAACTTTATGCCGTTACTGTGTTTTTGCAGCGTGGAAGCTTCAAGTTCCCACATAACTTTTGTAAGTTGCACCATCGAATAGCTCCAAACTAGTTGTCAGTCAGTCAGTCAGTCATTTTCTATACCTGCTTATTCCTCATTAGGGTCGCAGGGGTCTCCTGGAGCCAATCCCAGCGCGTTACGGCGAGAGGCAGGAATACACCCCAGATGGTCGCCAGCCAATCGTGGGGCACACACACCATTCACTCACACACTCACACCTACGGGCAATTTAGAGTCTCCAATTAACCTCAGCATGTTTTTGGACTGTGGGAGGAAGCCGGAGTACCCGGTGAAAACCCACGCAGACACAGGGAGAACATGCAAACTCCACACAGAAAGGTCCCAGACCCAGGACCAAGGAGGTCTTGAACCTGCGACCTTCTTGCTGTGAGGCAACAGCGCTAACCCCTGCGCCACCGTGTCGCCCCCAAACTAGTTGTAATGTTATAAATTCTGCCCTTATGTCTTGTCTTTTCATGCTCTGTGTTCGGGTCAGCAGGACAGCAACTTCAGCAGGGAAGCCCAGACTTCCCACTCCCCGGCCACTTCATTCAGCTCTACCAGGGAAACCCCAAGGCATTCCCAGGCCAGCTGAGAGACAGCCACCCTGCAAAGAAAAATCATTTCGGACGCTTATATTCGCGATCTCGTTCTTTTGGTTGCTACCCAAAGCTTGTGACCATAGGTGAGGGTAGGAACATAGATTGACTGGTAAATTGAGAGCTTTGCCTTTCAGCTCAGCTCCTTCTTCACCACGACGAACCGATGCAAGGCCCACATCACTGCAGATGCCGCACCGATCTGCCTGGCAATCTCCTGCGCCATCCTCCCCTCACTCGTAAAACAAGACCCCAAAATACTTGAACTGCTCCACTTGAGGCAGGATCTCATCCTGACCTGAAGTTGGTACTCCACCCTTTTCTGGTTAAGAACCATGGCCTCAGATTTGGAGGTGCTGATTTTCATCCCACCTGCTTCACACTTGGCTGTGAACCACTCCAACAAGAGCTGAAGGTCACAGTCTGATGAAGCCAGCAGGACGAGATCGTCCGCAAATAGCAGCGACCCAATCTTGAGGCCACCAAACCAAAACCCCTCGATGCCCTGGCTGTACCTAGAAATTCTGTCCATAAATGTTATGAACAGAATCTGTGACAAAGGGCAGCCCTGACAGAGTCCAATTCTAACTGGAAACAAGTCTGAATTATTATCAGCATTGCAGACCAAGCTCTGGCACCATACAGGGACCGGATAGCCCATGTCAGTGTGTCTGGAACCCCATACTCCCGGAGCACCCCCCAAAGGACTCCCTGAGGGACAAAACACATGTAGACTGGTTGGGCGAACTCCCATGCACCCTCCAACACCCTGCCAAAGGTATAGAGCAGGTCCACAGTTCCACGATGATGGTTCCACATGATGAAAACCACACTGCTCCTCCTGAATCAGAGGTTTGACTATCTTATGGAGGGGAACCACCACCCCAGTCTGCCAGTCCAAAGGCACTGCCCCTGATGTCCACATGGTGTTGCAGAGACATGTCAACCATGACAGCCCTTGCCACCGAGGAGCTTTTTGATTACCTCGGCAAGCTCAGCCTCAGAGATAGGCGAGCTTACCACTGGCTCCCTAAACTCTGCTTGTCTTAGATATCTTTGAAGTACTCCCCCCACTGACCCAGAACGTCCCAAGTCAAGGTCAGCAGCAAGGTTGCAGCCGTTTGAAAGTCGCTTTCCAAGGCCTCACTGAACTCCTTGTGTGCCTGAGTTTTCGTCTCCGCAACCAATGAGGCCACGTTCCGCTTGGCACGTCGATACATGTCAGCTGCTTCAGGAGACCCACAGGGCAAAAAGGTTCTGTAGGACTCCTTCAGCTTGACAGCATCCCTGGTCACCTGCCTCAACAATGGAAGCACGGCACAAGGTCCACTTGGACTCAAAATAAAAAAAAATAAATCCTCTGCAGATCTGCAGTAAATAATGTAAGTAGACAATGTAAAGAAAAGGAGCATTAACAGTGTAAATAGAAACTTTATATACCACAGCTCAGGCGCTGGACGTTGATGCCATCGTCACAGGTAATGATTCTCTCTGTGGAGATTAACAGGTCATACACAGGTTAGTTGAAGTGTGTCTAAGGTACATATGTAAAATATATAAAAACATGCACACACTGCATTCACATAGACATTTACCTGTTGTTAGAAGCAGACTGGAGGCTGCCATCACTGAAAAATACACATTGTTGTGGGAAAAACTCATGAATTCATTCAGTAAATAACCAACATTAATCACTGGAACCAGGATGTAAACGAAACATCAACTTGGAATCAATACAAACGTCCTTTATGTGAAGAGTTTATACAACTCCACCATAACTTTCAAAATGCATATTGATGGTATTAAAACAAAAACAGATCAGTTATGTGTTATGTGCACATACATGCTAGCAAATCACTGTATACAAGCTAAGCTATCACTACACAAAAGCTAGCACCCAGTCATATGTAACAAGCTAAGTTACACAAACACAGAAGTAGTGACTACTTTGAGTTGAACTAATTTCAACTGATAATCAACATACTTTCCATGTTTTAGTTGAAACAAATGTCATACATGTGTGTTTGTGAGGGTTAGACCCATTTTAGCTGAAACCATTTAGCCCATTTTTAGATTAGGGGGTTAAGGGAATTTAGGCGACTAATCTAAACCTCACCTTTCCAAAAAAAAAAAAAAAAAAACATGTTAATATATCAAACTAACAGCATTATTTCTATATATCAAACTAACAGCATTATTTCTGATGGATGCCATCGTCACAGGTAATGATTCTCTCTTTGGAGACTAACAGGTCATACACGTTAGTTGAAGTGTGTCCAAGGTACATATGTATACATAAATATATAAAAACATACACACACAGCATTCACATAGACATTTACCTGTTGTTAGAAGCAGACAGGAGGCTGCCATCACTGAAAAATACACATTGTTGTGGGAAAAACTCATGAATTCATTCAGTAAATAACCAACATTAATCACTGGAACCAGGCTATAAACTAAACATCAACTTCAAATCAATACAAATGTCCTTTATGTGAAGAGTTTATACAACTCCACCATAACTTTCAAAATGCATTATATAAACTCATATTGATGGTATTAAAACAAAAACAGATCAGTTATGTGTTGTTCACACACATGCTATCAAATCGATGTATACAAGCCAAACTATCACTACACTTTATCACTACTATTATTTCTGATGGATGTTATCAAGACAGATATCATGCATAGTTTTTATTTGCATGTTTGTTTTTTCATCCTAATAGTGTAGTTAGATTTGTCATGCCAGGCTACTTACCATGCACATTTTTGGTCTAGTCTTAGATTAGTCTAGAGTCTAGAAGTATTGTCTCACCCATCACAGAAACCATAAAATAATCAAATCACATGTTACTAGTCAAGCACAGCTATGTCAACAGTTTGAAATTCTTTGTAGTCAATGGCTCTAATCTCCAAAGGGGTTGGGACCCCCAAACATTAAATGGCCCATTTTACCTGATATCATTCTACTGCAGAGTCAAGGTTCTACTGCTTGAGAGTCAGAGACGAGTCATCTGACTCTAACTACATGACAGTTGTCAAAACACAACAGTGTGTCTGAAAGTCCCAAAACTCAAAATCCAGTTAGAAGAAAGCTCAAATGGAATTAAATCAGAATGACTGTTATGAGTGTTTGTACTCACACATTTTGCTGCAGTGAAGCATGTTAGCAGGTCCAGGTGAAAACTAAACTGATGTCTCTCTCACACACACACACCTGTATTTATTCTGTTCCTCCTGTTTGTCTTAGATTATATCATTTGAAATCCTGTTCAGGAAGCGAAACTCATGAAAGGTATTTATTACCGTAAGCGGAGCAGTCAACTGTAAAGACACTGTTCAAATTTTCACAGAGCTCACAAAGTTGAGAGCAGGAAATATGCATGCAGAGTGTGCCTCAGCACTGAGAAACCCACAGAAACACAGCAAGGATAAATTATTCTGTCCTGTACAAGGAGCTAAGAGTTAGATGAACTACACATATTAATCAGAGGTATAGAATCAGGGTCAGTACATTTCTTCTCTGTGTGGAATTGAGAACATCAACGTAGTGACATCACATATTATAAAGGAGAAGCTGGAATTAGGGCACTGAAAGGCCTTTTAAATGGCTGTTGTAAAAAAGGCAGAAATAGAGTGTCAGTCATTTTCTATACCTTCTTATTCCTCATTAGGGTTGCAGGGCTCTGCTGGAGCCTATCCCAGCGCGTTACGGTGAGAGGCAGGGATACACCCCAGATGGTCACCAGCCTTATCGTGGGGCACACACACCATTCACTCACACACTCACACCTACGGGCAATTTAGAGTCACCAATTAACCTCAGCATGTTTTTGGACTGTGGGAGGAGGCCAGAGTACCCGGTGAAAACCCACACAGACACGGGGAGAACATGCAAACTCCACACAGAAAGGTCCCAGACCAAGGACCAAGGAGGTCTTGAATGTGCGACCTTCTTGCTGTGAGGCAACAGCGCTAACCCCTGCGCCACCCAGAAATAGAGTGTACATTTAACTAAAAAAAAAATAAATCTTCCATGAGTCAGGTCATGCATATTTGACTTGAAATCACACAATTTACATGAATTACAACAATGTTGGTGAAAAGGAACATGAGGATCAAACAATTGATATGTTTCCTGGTGAAGCTTTGCACACCTGTTTGTATACTCATAACTAAAACTCTAACAACAATGTTGAAAAATAGAAATTATTTCATGACAGATTGAGGAAAATATCAAATAACACAAGTGCAGGGACACATGTATGTTAGAGTCCAACAGGACCGAGGCAACAATAGAGACCTGAGAGCTTAACGTTCTGGTGAAACGGGGCGAAGGCTTGTTATCAGATTTAATACTTGTTCCTGGCAGTGTTCAAGGAAATCCACAGAAAACATCTGCTCTGTGACCGAATGTGATCCGGGAAGTCTACAGAAAAATAAACAAAGCTTACCGTCATGTAATGTGAGGCCTGGTTTCATCAGGTGAGCTCACCTCACAAAGTTATTCTACATGACTTTAAACACTGACAACCTGTAGATGAACATCAGAGGAACCATCAATGTTCTTACCACTTCTTTCACAGTCAGTCAGTCTCTATACCCACTTATTCCTCACTAGGGTCACATGGTCTGCTGGAACCAATCCCAGTGCATTGCAGGCAAGAGGCAGGGATACCCCCAAACAGGAGTTATTACACATGTGAAACTAATAACATGGCTGAGACTGATATGAACCTCAACACTTATTATACCCTCATCTGGTGCCACATTCCTTTATTCCCGCTGCATCTGTGCTGGACATGACATCAAGAAACCTGCAGCAGAAACAGTCCATCACAGTTCGGCTGGAGTCACATTAAGGCCTAGTCCACACAAATGTGGGTATTTTTGAAACCAAACTTGGATAAAAAATGAAAAAAAAATCCTGTCTACACCACTGGTATGATAAAAAGTAATCACACTCTACCATCATCAATACAAGATCTTGGCGAAAAATGAATGCAACACTGAATGGAATAAAATCTTGTGACATCGCAGAATCTTTTTGAAACAATGCCACAGCAAGTGCTGCCATAATTAAAGTTAGGGTAGATGAGGTTTTCCCAGAACAATATTTATCATATTGCTTAAATTCTCCGTCACATGCAGATTAATTAAAACAATTAATTAAATGCGCTGACACTTACAGAAAAAATAAACAAATAACCTGTAGGATGAGCAGGACTGAATAAACTTCATCCAATCACATTACATGTTGCGGTCTTAGTCATTGGATGGTGACTTATCAATCAAACTAAACTGATATTTACACATCTCTCCTCCCTCTTTTGCCCGTACATTTCTTCTGTCAGGCCGGGACTCATATTTTTATTCAGCAGTGCAGCGAAACCTCGAATCAGAGGGGAAACTAAGTTGGCTATGAGAAATTACAAAGGTTCTCCTGACGCTAGACTAAGGGGGAAAAGGACCAAATAAAAAATCATTCCGATTGGAGGAAACATGGGTATAAAAATTTATTTCTAACAAAAATGAGGAAAGAAAAACAGCTATGAAACATAGAATTATAATGGAAAATTTCTACAAACAAAAAATCTCCCACAGAGAAGAAACAGTGACGCTATAAAACATTATCTTTGAACTCAAAATCTCTCAAAAGTGAGGAAACAAAAAACGGCTATGAAACATAGACTTACCAAAATAACACGCTCGAACAACAACAACAAAAAAATTGCTCCAGAAGAAAACAAAAGACTATAACAAAAAGGGCTAAGGCTAACTAAGTTAGGGCAAGTTACCTGAAAGTTAGGATTTTAAAATAAAACAGGAAGTGACAAGACAAAATCCCCAAGACAAGACAAACCTCACCACGGTGTGACAGTCTGCATGCACAAACAAGCCGAGCGTTCACAGAGGCTCAGCTTGTTAGCTACGTTTCAGGGACTACAGGCTGTTAAAAGGAAATATAGTTTAAACGTTTGCGACACCATGGCAGGTAAAGCACCAACTGGTCAAAAGCGGCAGTCTTTTTTTGAGAAGGCCACTGCCAAGAAAAAAGGCGACGAAGAAAGAAATAAGACCAGAGTTATCATCGGTGAAGCACATGAACGGTGGCGTCACCTAAAGCTACAGCGAGGACTGCAAACCAACGCCATGGTCGCCGTATTTCTAGCTAGCATTAGAGCTAGTTGCTGCTCCTCAGTTGACCCTGACTGGAGCAAAAAAAAAAATGATTAGGATATCCCTAATTTTAACAAATATCCATTCAGTTTAAGGATAAAATGATTTGGTTGAACTGCAGTGTTAGTGATGTTTTCTTTACCAGAATAATTTAGCTAAATTTATTATTTTGTTCATATTATACTATTTATATACATAACTTATCCAAAATTACATATCATATATATCTATTTGCTACTCCTTGCACTTCTGATTAGATGCCAAAGCACATTTTGTTACCCAGTATTTTTACGTGTAATGACAATAAAGTTGAATATAATCTAAAATGTTATTGCTGTCAATCATGAACTATAATAACCTCTGCTACATTACATTCTTGAGGATTTTTTTATGTAATTTATATTATGCTGCTAAAATGCTATTACTAAGTATGAATTATGATGTTTATATATTTTTGTTACTTACGAGAAGAAGGCTACAAGTTCAACACCACTGAAACAAGGTTTCATGAGACCCCCTCCACTCTTATGTTGTGTTTTGTCTCATGCTTACAAAAATCAGATACCCTAGCCTATTTAAAATCCTATTTCATATGATAACAAGTGAACATATTGACAATAATTCTGTGATAACTCTGTTGTACTGAGTTGATGACTTCTCATTTGGAGGGAATGAGAAGTTGGACAGCAGAATTCAGGAGGCAGCTATTGGAGTTTCTGATACAAGGTATTTTGTTTTACAAAGGTTTGTCTATATATTTTTCATCCCTATATGAGTGTTTGTAATTGATCCCTATAGTGAATTTAGTATGTCTGCAGTGGATCTGAATGTTGAGGACATCAATGAGGATGAATTCAATAACATTCAAAATTCTTTGTAAATGATGTTTTGACTCCACTTTGATGCATCTATGTCCTTTGCCTCACTAGGCAACTAAATTGTTGTGTAGTTGTTTCGTAAATAATATGCTCTGTTTTGTAGAATTGACTGGGATGACGTGGTACCCTGTCATCCTCAGAAGAGAATGAAACAGAGGAAGGAGACACGGACTATGACCACAGTGATGACAGCGATTATGTGCCCTGTGTTTGTGTACGGTAAGCAGTATTCTGTATCTTAACTTATGTTACATCTGTTTTTTGTTAGATTTTATTATTTAAATTTCTGGATCTCTTGGTTCTACTGCAGGACAGGTGCTGCTCTGAGAACAAATATATGTTTGGAGTCACTGCTGGTTGTCGACATAGATGAGACAGTCCATGATATTACCACCCCCTCCCATGTGATGAGCAAAGAGCTACCACCAGAGGCTATTAAAATCCTGGTGGAAGATGATGTTGTGGGCCATCCTGCATCCATCGTCTATCATGATTGTCTGAGACAGCTTGCCGGATATGTTGTGCTGCCAGTGACCACCTGTACAGCAAAAGATAAGCAACAGTGCTATGCACAACCACCTTTTGAGGTTGATATACAATCCAGGGGCACAGTTCTGTCATATGGTAAAGTAACTGCTTTCAGAAAATTCCTAACCTGTCTTTTTGTCCTGTCCTCAAGGTCACTCCATATGGAGATGGAGCACACAACCCATTTTTAAGTATGGTATGTTGGTTGGGGGTTCATGCTGGCAAGCAATATACTTCTTTCAGGCAACGATTATGTCAAAATAGCACTCCTCTTCAAATTCATGAACCTGGGGATGGTTGTGAGGTCCAACTTTTTCCGGATCCAGGATTGGTTTTGTATTGATAGCATAAGCAACTTCTGGAATGAGAAGAGAGCTGAAGTAATAACACAGCTTAAGCCGAAAGGGCCTGTTGTGGTGCTTGGTGAGTTTGACCCACCCCCACACACATGCAGAGTAACTAATTCTCTTCTTTCTATTAAAAGGTGATGCTCGAATGGATAGTCCAGGGTTCTGTGCACAATACTGCACATACCCAGCTGTGGACGACACATCAAAGCAAATAATATTGATGATTAGCACTGACAAGCGGGAGACCCAAACAAACTTGGTTGTCATGGAGAAGGAGGGCTTTGTGCATACCTTGAAGACCTTTCGTCAGGAGCAAATTGCAGCTCTATTCAGTAAGTGGGTTTATTGTAATTTCTGTAGGATGTTAGTGCTCCAATACATTGCAGCTACACCACAAACATAACCATATTATTAAGACTGGGCATTTTTTAACAGTTTTTTTAACCATTCTTTAGACATCTGCCATGGATCGAAGAACTTGAGCAAAAGACTCGTAGCGGTATATCCTGGATCTCCTTACAAATTGTACATTAGCTATATCAACATTTTGTTGTGAACCATGTTGATATCATTTTGAAACAAAAGAGTTTGTTGTTCAATTTCCAAGCAGAGCAGCAAAAGGAATGCTCTTCCCTATTGATGTGGTGCAAAGATGTCTGCAACCATTTCTGGCATTGTTGTAAGCCTGCAACCAGTTATGAAGAGTTCATGGTAAGTATTACAGAAATGTAATGTTTTGTAATATTCCCTTCAAAGTTCTATTCCCCTAGAACTAAGTAGAAATGACTTCTTTAATGACAAAATCACAACCATTAGAGACAAAATCCATCACCTCCTACCCTCAACAGGTATTGATCTGTATAGTGATGCAGCAAGTTTGGATACAGTTGTAATTCCTAATATGTATTTATACTTTTTTACTCCCATCGACATTCATCAATTAACTTTAATCATTTCTGCAGCTAAGCCATCAACCTGCCTTTTTGACCCCATCCCAACCAGGCTGCTCAAAGATGTGTTACCTCTAGTTAGTCATTCTTTATTGGATACGATTAATCTATCTTTATTATCAGGTTATGTTCCTCAGTCCTTTAAGGTAGCTGTAATTAAACCTCTTCTTAAAAAGCCCACACTAGACCCAGAGGCCTTAGCCAACTACAGACCGATATCAAACCTTCCCTTCCTGTCTAAGATACTTGAGAAAGTTGTAGCCAATCAGCTGTGTGACTTTCTCTATAACAATACTATATTTGAGGATCTTGAGGAGTGTATTGTAGCACAGAGACATTAGTCAAAGTTACTAATGACCTGCTAATGGCATCTGACAAAGGATTTATCTCTGTTAGATCTTAGTGCCGCATTTGACACCATTGACCATCAAATTCTTTTACAGAGACTGGAACATCAAAATGGCATCAAAGGAACCACCCTAAGCTGGTTTAAGTCATATTTTTTAGATCGATCTCAATTCGTTCAGGTCAATGATAAATCCTCCACGCATACCAAAGTTTGCCATGGAGTCCCGCAAGGTTCTGTACTTGGACCACTTCTATTTAGTTTATATATGCTTCCTTTAGGGAACATTATTAGGAATCACTCCATTAATTTTCATTGTTATGCTGACGACACCCAATTATATTTATCAATCAAATCTGATGAAACCAAACAGCTAACTAAACTCCAAACATGCCTTATGGATATAAAAAGTTGGATGACCTACAACTTTTTGATGTTAAATTCAGACAAAACTGAAGTTCTTGTAATTGGACCCAAACACCTCAGAAACTCTCTTTCTAGAGAATTAGTGACGTTAGATGGGATCACCCTGGCCTCCAGCTCCACTGTAAAGAATCTTGGAGTTGTTTTTGATCAGGATCTGTCCTTTAATGCCCACATAAAACAAATTTCGAGGACTGCATTCTCCCCCTTACGTAATATCACTAAAATCAGATGTATTGTCTCTCAAGCAGATGCAGAAAAACTAGTCCACGCATTTGTTACTTCCAGGCTGGACTATTGTAACTCTTCGTTATCAGGCTGCTCCAATAAGTCTCGTAGGACTCTGCAGCTAATTCAGAATGCTGCTGCACGAGTTCTGACAGGAACCAAGATTAGAGATCACATCTCTCCCATTTTAGCCTCCTTACATTGGCTACCCATTACATCGAGAATAGAATTTAAGATTCTTCTCCTTACATTCAAAACTCTCCATGGTCAGGCACCATCATATATGAAAGAGCTCATAAGACCTTAGAACTCTGCGCTCTCAGGGTGCTGGGCTCCTTGTGGTTTCTATTGTCTTAGAGCCAGAGCCTTCAGCTATCAAGCTCCTCTTCTGTGGAACAAACTACCATCTGGGTTCGGGAGTCAGACATGGTTATCACTTTTAAGAGTAGACTCAAGACATTCCTTTTTGATAAAGCTTATAGCTGTTAGGTTTAAACAGACACGGAGACCCAAACGCAGATCGGTTTGAGGAGGGTTTTATTTACGGTCACAAAAATGCTGGTTCGTTAAACAAAAATCTTCCTCCAGATTACAACAAAAAGTCCGTAAGGTTGCAATCACAAGCTTTCCAAAGTAACAACAAAAGGCTTCCACAACGGGAATAATCAAAAACATTTCAAAGTTACAACTAAAAGTGTCCACTAAGGGGATAAGCAAAAACGTTCAGTTACAACAGAAATGCCCACTAAGGGGATAAGCAAAAAACATTTCAGAACAAAAAGTGTCCATGAAAGGCAATCAGGTACCTTAACAATTGTCAAGGGGTTTTTAAAAAGTAAGCAACTGGACTTTTTCTTTGAGCTTGAAGACGTTTCACCTTTCATCCGAAAGGCTTCTTCAGTTCTAGCCTGATGATGGAAACCAGGAGCTATATCTCTGGATCACAGAGGGTGGAGCTATAGACCACACCTCCCATAACAAAGGGTCACATAGGTCACCCTTCAAGGTGTGAATTAGGATGAGAGTCGTTGTGGTAACGACTCTCATTCCAATTCAAGGTGTGACTTGGAATGAGAGTCGTGGTCACATGATCCAGAGAGAGAGTCCTGCTCTGATGGTGAAGAGCAGTTAAACTTCCTGGGATGAGATCTCAAGGCAGGATGGTATGTAGCAGATAGGTGCTACATACCATCAGAGCAGGACTCTCTCTCTGGATCATGTGACCACGACTCTCATTCCAAGTCACCTTGAATTGGAATGAGAGTCGTTACCACAACGACTCTCATCCTAATTCACACCTTGAAGGGTGACCTATGTGACCCTTTGTTATGGAATGGGAGGTGTGGTCTATAGCTCCACCCTCTGTGATCCAGAGATATAGCTCCTGGTTTCCATCATCAGGCTAGAACTGAAGAAGCCTTTCGGATGAAAGGTGAAACGTCTTCAAGCTCAAAGAAAAAGTCCAGTTGCCTACTTTTTAAAAACCCCTTGACTACAATGACCTGGATGAGTGAGAATCTACACAGATACCTTAACAATTATTCTACTGATCGGGAGACGGAGTCAGGACCTCATGCAACGGGGAACACATGCAGACGATCAGACACAGAGGGAAGGACTAACAGGGCTTAAGTACGGGTAGGAACAGACAGGCAAACAAGACACAGCTGGACATAATCACAATCAGGGTTCAGGAGTGACACAGGAAGGGAGGGGTAGACAACACACTAGGAACACTGGAGTGAGTGATTCTACTGCTGACCAGCAGGGCGGCCAGAGTTCCAGTCTTAGATACTAACAATAGCTAGGGCTGGCTCTGGTCATCCATTAGTTATGCTGCCATAGGATTAGACTGCTGGGGGACTCCTCTCTCTCTCTCTTTCTCTCTTTCTGTCTCTCTCCCTCTCTCACTCTCTCTCTCTTTCTTTCCACCTCCATCTGTGGACTTACATGTCCACAGATGGATGTTACTAACGAAACTCCTCAGAGTTTCTGTGTTCTCGTGGATCATGGCTGCTGCTGTGATCCTGCACGACGTCCACTACACATTTATTACTGGGAGTGGCTACTGCTTCAGTTCAGCCGCATGAGGCCCAATGATGACGACTCCTGATGTGACTCATCAAGGCCTCCCTGATTCTCTACAGACCGAAACATTTTTACATTTCACAGACTGATAAATCATCATCAGATGCATGTCTGTCAGTCCTGGTTCATCTATAGCCTGTCCGTCCATGGGTTTCCTGAGGTTTCTCCTTTTTCCCACTGGGTTTTGGAGTTTTTCCTTGCCGCGAAGGAGGGTCTAAGGCGGGGGATGTCTTGGTCGCTGACTGAATTTTGTGAAGCCCAGTGAGGCAACTGTGTTGTGATGTTGGGCTATAAATAAAATTGAATTGAATTAATAGCTACTTTCTTTGTCTAGGCAATGTAGCTAAATAGTGGTCACATTACATTAGTGATTGGTGTAATCGTACATGCAATATATAGAGAATATATAGAATATAAATGTGTAAATTTTGATCTACTTTGCTTTAGATCAGTGATTTTCAACCTATGGGCAGCGGCCCCCTGGTGTGTCACAGAGGTATTGCAGGTGGGCCCCGAAATCCTTTTCTAAAAATCGAAATATCATAGTTGTGTGTGCCTTTGTGCCCAAAAATAAAACAAAGTTCTATCCTGAAACATATATATTGCTGAGTGTGTCTTTTGGAGTATATCTTTCAAAGCAAAAGGTGAGCTCGGCCATTATTGTAGCTATACAGTCGACACGATTCAGACCTTGTACATTTGAAGTTCTAGAGGGAACGTGTTGGACTGATGAATCAATGCTTCCTCTTCACAGTGAAAACCGAACACCAGGCAAATATACAATAGAAAGTCTGGCACAAAACATAAAAACAAGCAATAAAAACACATAAATAACACATATTCTGAACTGTATGTAACAGGATTTTTTTTCTTTTGCTGTTTTTTTTTCTTTCGTTCTTGTACCAGACTGCAGCGTGTGTATCGGAGTGTATCAATATCAAAGAGAAAATGCTTTTATTGGTTGTTGAAGCGCAGGCGAGAGAAAAAAAACAGCCAAAACACATATTTCTCCTTATTTAACACATTCTGGACTGTTTGTACCAGATGTTTTTCTTCTTTCGCCTGTTTTTCCTTCAGTTTTGTACCAGACTTTTTTTTACTTTTTTTCTGGTCCTAATCCTCCTATAGACACCCAGGATGCAGTGTGGGTTTGTAGCTCATTGATATCAAAGAAAAAATGATTTTATTACCAATCTTGAAGTAGAAGCGACAGGGTAGCCGTTTACTAAGGCAACTGTAGATCACCACGGCTGAACTGACCAATCACAGCCCTGGAGGAGCTGAACTGACCAATCACAGCCCTTGTGGTCCGCGTCATGTGACGCGTCGTCAGGATTTTTTGGAGGTGATGTCAGCCTACGGCGTAGGGTTCTGCATAGACGCCGTTGGTACGTACTACGTAGCAGAAGTATATACTAGACTCTACACGTTGCGAGGCCCGCCGCTCCGTACACGCAGACTACGCAGCCAGCGTAGGGCATCAACTAGTGGAGGGGGGCCTCTAAAATTAAGATTGGGGAAAAAAGATGCTAAATATTACACTAATCAATATCAAAAATATTAATTAGTTCTACGGGAGTGTTGTATACCATCACTGAAATCGTGAAAATTAAATGTGTAATGCGTAATAAAAAGACTCAGACCCCATCGGTACAGCGAGTGATGGGAATTCCGGCTCTATTTGGAGAGTCGGATCTTTTGGCTCAGCTCGCTAATACGAGTCGGTTCGTTCGGCTCCTCCGTTGCTCCCAGCGAGGAGCCGGCTCCTATCTGTCACTTCAAAGAGTCGAGTCGGATCGTTCAACTTCAAAGACTCGGATCGTTCACGACGGCACAAAGCTTCGGAGCCACTTTTCTTACTACGCTCTGAAACGGCTTTAATAAGCAATTTTCTTCAGTTAAAAACTTCAACAATTGAAATGAGAGAATATCATCAAAGAAACGCCATGAATCTGGAGCTGAAAAGCGAAAGAGGGAAAAGGAGAGAGACGACAAACTTGCATCCCTTTCTGGTAAGTCCGTGTTATACCGTGTTTGTTTTGCTAACACAGTGTTACGTGATAAACTCGACAAGCTAGGCTAGGTTAGCCCAACAGTAAACAAGATTGGACAGAGAATAAAATTCATCTCTAGCATCTTTTCTCTGCTCCAGGGGTCGTTGGGGATAACTCCCAGTCTGTCCTGGTAGTGAGGAGGAGGAGGGGAGGGGGCGGTGGTTGGGGGATGATTTTACATCTGGCCACAGTGTTGTAGAAGGTGTGTTAAAGTTGTGTGTAGTGCAAAAAAATGTTTGGCCACCTTTGGTCATTCACAAAATGCCATATTGCTTTGTTTAATGTCTAGGATTAGAATATGTTAATTTTTAAGGTATTTGATTTTGTCCTACCATATTAATATCATATAAATACAAATGCTACTAGATAGCATAATATAATGAAGTGATATTTTTGGTTTGGGTATTTTTATTCAAGTTTTACTAATGAGATATTTTTTCATTTAAATCATATTCATAGGGTCAATGCTCAAATACATAGACGGACCACCACATCAGCAAGAAGATGAACCAGATGATGAACGATCAACAAGCAGTGCAGTAAGCAGCCAACAACCATCCAACATGTCTGAAGGTTCAAGTAAACAGCCACAAACAACAACAGTCACCTTAGAAGAGACATCCACAACTGAAAGCCTTCCCTCGGATGTAGTTGTTTTATTTATTTGTTATTGTGTTGTTGCTCTCTCTGATTTATTATTTCACATACAGTATATTATTGTATAATAAAAAGTTATTTTTTTTATATCTACATGTCTATATAAGACTTATTTTCAACTGTAAATTTCATGAGCTTCCAGGAGTTTGGTGGATGGGCGGGCGGGGGGGCCTCCCTACAAGCTGAGCTTAGGGCCTCCAAAACCTTAGCAGCGGCCCTGACGTTGCGTCAAAGTTTTCACATTAAAATGATACAAATGGCATGTTATGATTTCCCTGTAAATAAGTTGATATTAGTATAAAAGTGATAAATAAAATCATTGAATAAGTTGTGAGCTTCATGCATATTCCATAATTAGTTCTCGGCCTAAATGTTGAATTTTCACAGCAAAATGATAAAAATGTCCTGTTGTGATTTTCCTGCCTTTTTCATATTTATATAAATCAGACCTAATGTTATATTTTTTACATTAAAATAGCAAAGTGGTCTAAAAATGCATTCATTTGCTTCTGTATTGTATATTGGGTGAGAGGTGGGCCACGGACATTTAGGAGGTTTCTAAGTGGGCCCTGAGCTGGAAAAGGTTGGGAATCCCTGCTTTAGATTTGTGTAGTAATTTGTACCAAGTGTCATTTCAATATTCTTAAACCATCTCTGCTTTGGCCAACAGTTGGGACCCAGTGTGCACACTGCATTTGTGAGATTTCCTATTTGTATTTCATTTCTAACTGCCTACTTACTTTATATCAAAAGCTTGATTTATCCACACCTCATAAACTTCAACATTGTTTGGGTCACTACATACGTCTCTAACCTCCACAATAGGTATGTAGTTTGTTATTTTGTTAAGATTTGTTAGACCTGCTACATTCTCAAGACCACTACATACTTCCACTCCCCTTTTCCAAGCACTCAAGATGACATTATTTTCATCAGTATATACCATATATGCATTACTGTCTGTAAGTACGTCTACATTCAAAATTCTATTTCTGTATCCTTCAGTCAATATATCTACTACAATACGGGACAACTGACAAGGGAATGAAGTGCAGGGATCCAAAATAATAAAGTGAGGCACGAAAGTAAGAATAAGAAATAAGAAAGTGCCTGTGGACAAATAGTCATCAGCTCCTTTTATTGCCAGCTGGCGTGTCAGGTGTGGCTGATCAGCCAGCTTGATTACCAGGACCCAGCCCTGCCCGTGCACTGGCAGTGCTGGTCCTGAAGGGGGCCTGGATGGGCATAACAAGTTTCATACAGTTATCTCTCTTGACACATGCAGGAACACTTTAGGGGCTGCTCTGATGGCCAAAATCACTAAATAGTACTCACATGCACTAGTACATTTGCGCTATTGTTTTATTTCTTTTTATTTTCTAGTTGTTTTTAATATTATGTTTTTATATAATATAGATGGAGAACATTGTACAAGCTCTTTTGATTTCTTGCTGCTATCTTGGATTTTTCTTTTGTTATTTCTTTGTTTCTTGAATAATTTTTTGTATTAATTTTGCACAATAAGACAATCTTTTTCTCCTCAGGACATGTGGATGGGACTCCTGCACCATGTCACAGGAAAATGTGTGGGCCCTCGGTGCCTGTCACCATGGCCCTTTTTCTTGGAGAGCAGAGAGGATACAGTAGGGCTCTTTGGCACATCAGTGATTGAGATATATTATTCTTGAAAAACGCTGAAGAATGTCCACCAGTATCTGCCTTTCAGGTACACCGGCAAATTTAGATGACTTCCACTATACTAATGACCCTATGATATTGTAAATGTGGGTGTATGGGTTAAGGTGAAAATAAATAATGAATATTTTTCCGGTCAACTGCAGATTTGGAATCATTCCATAACCACATACTTGCATGCAAGCACTTCAGCTTCTCCCCAGCAGTCTATAAAGCCCAGTGGCTGGCCTTGAGTACAATCATGACCTTCACAGATCAGCCGAGAGAAAAGAAAGATGGCTCACTTCAGAATGTAGTATAAACATGTACTTCAAAGAGTCAAGAGGGAAACTGTAATTTGTTTTGTTTTTTTCCCTTTTACTCATTTGTTGTGCTAGATATTGGAAGGTGTACAACAAGAGGTCAAAGTCATGGAGGCTAAACATTCTGAAGGTTGAAAAGGAATTCAGTTACATCCCATCCCCTCCAGAGAACCATAGTGCATCAAAGACTTGCTCCAAGAGGGATGGCACAGAACCGACCAACAAGAACTGAGGACCCTAGAAAACTTGGAGTTTTATCTGGTGTCCCTGCCCCAACAACCCAGGAGCTGCTGCAGAAGCAAGTCAGCAGGATTGGTATGTTGGATAGAACATACTATTTGTTAATGTTATTGTCAGATACAGTATATGATTTTAGTTGTGATATTCTTTGTACAGCAGAGGCCCCACCAACCACAGACTCAGCTCTCCAGCATGTGCCTGACTTCCTGACAGTTATTTGTGTTTTTATATTATCCGTATATAAAAATATATCAATAAACACCTGTGTTGACCATTTTGTTTGTAGTTATTTATCTTGATTGACAAGGGACAATATGACGATTTTTGTATGCAGAAGACCACAATCAGTTATTTGAAATGAACAAGGATTTATTTCCTATGCATGATGGACCAGCAATTTGCAGAACAAAAGCCAAACATTATCAAAATGGAGAAAAATAAATATAATAAAAGTAAATATGTACATTTACAAAGTGCGTAGGTTTATTGTATTACTAGACTCTACTTGGGACATTGCCCAAGTGGATCCGGATACCGATGGCGAATCTTCCAGACACAGCAACTGGGTATGATTACACAATGACCTTGTCCAAGTGACCCATATTACCACACAACAAACTGTCTGTATGCTGCGTTTGCAATGTTTGTTGCTTTCTCCTGTGTCCGCAACATCTGCCTCTGCCCAGATGTCGTTAGTCCTGAACTTGTCCACAGAATTTTCTCTCTATGTCCGTGGGCATCTCCTGGCAGTTTGAGCAGACCCACCATGGGGGTGGCCCTGCAGCTGGAGGGTCTGATGGAGGGGAACTGGATGTAAGTTAGACATGTCAAACATCAGATTGGAGTCACCGCATACATGCAGTGCTTCTGCCCTGCAACAGTTCATTCATTCAACAGTAGAATCAGATCGGTATCAGATATCTGCTGTTATGGAAAGAGGAGGATTGTATTGTATTTTCTTTAATCCTCAAAATAAAATAAATAAACTAAAAATCTGATTTCTTTATTGTATTTATATAATTTCACCAATGCAACAAAACATAATGTATTATGGAAGTTAAAGTTAAAACAGCAAATCTGGTCCAGCAGAGTAGTCACATGGTGTGTCATTCTCACCAGGATGAGCTACAGGGAAAATAAACATTTAATTATGAATGCTCATTGTGTATTTATAGCCTAGTTAGTCATTTTGATAGTAGGCTAATATAGCTAATATACACTTACAGCCTGTATTGCCTTCATATAAGGCTTTTAACTACTTGTGGCTCCAGACAGATTAGTTTTTTGTGTTTTTGGTCCAATATGGCTCTTTGAACGCTTTGGGTTGCCGACCCCTGGTCTAGGGTTTACAAGACAGGTTGATGTTTTTTGATGAAGAAATAAGCATAATTTTAAGCATAATTTGATTTCGAAGTAGCCCAGACCAGTAAAAACATAACTTATAAATGACACCTACAAATTTCATCCCTCTCTTTTTTATGTAAAGGAATACCTTATAAATATTTACATGATTAATTAACCTTCAATGTACCAATCAGGAGAGAGAGTTACTATTGCTGTGACTGTGGAAATCATGACGCTGGGTGAATTCACCAAAAACATCAAAAATGTTGAAATATTCCTTTAAATTTGGCTCAGATTAGTCCTGAGTTAAGATTATGCTACAATGTATTTTCATCAACTGTATTTAAGTTTCCTGCTAAGGGCCAACCTTCAATTGTGTACATTTTTGATTTATTGCTGTTTATTTCCATATATTCCTATAAATTCTGAGGATCATTACAGTGATTATGGGATTAGCAGCACAGCTGAAGTGTGGCTGTTCCACCACATATTCATTCTTTTGTATATTATTTGTTCTGTATCACTACTGCTGTTTTAACAATATAAATATAGTAAT
This sequence comes from Lepturacanthus savala, assembly GCA_030544235.1. Taxonomy (NCBI): domain Eukaryota; kingdom Metazoa; phylum Chordata; class Actinopteri; order Scombriformes; family Trichiuridae; genus Lepturacanthus; species Lepturacanthus savala. The sequence continues at coordinate 30,975,171 of CM060480.1, forward strand.
AATAATAGAAATTTTAATAGTAGACATGTTAGGAAGTTATAATTATAGTTTAAAGGCAGTGACTAAACTTACTTACGTACTTTTGTTTTTGTGTATAAATTTTAAAAGTTACACACACACCCACACACACAGACATCTATGCTTATGATGGTCTATAAATAGGGTTTATGTTCCCACTTCATCCTACAGCCTGTCGCTGTGTGTGTGTGTTTGATCTAAAGTTGTCTTATAGACGTGCATGTTTGACCGATGACGATGATCCATTGTTCTCTATAGGAGAAAAATATGTGATCTCATAGTCTTTGCTACCTATGATCTGTGCCTGCATGCACCTTTGTGTGTGTGTGTGTGTGTGTGTGTGTGTGTAGAGCTCCCAGTAGGATTTTAGAGATTTGCTGCTGGAGCCTCACAGGAATGTTGCTGCCTCTGGTTACTGCCGACGAACCCAGTCACCAAGTCTTCTGTGTGTGTGTGTATGTGTGTGTGTGTGTGTGTGTGTATGTGTCAGTTTTACTCGTCAAGGTCATGTGGGAAAGGTATTTTTATGCGCAGCTGATCTTATCTTGTGATTGGATCGATAACCTCCAGCTGTTATCTGTCTGAGGCTGCAGTAGCTGCTGCTCATCAAGCTCCAATCAATCACGCACACTTTTCAGGCTTCATTTATCTAAATAGGAAGTTATATGTATTAATTTGCAATGCCAATTTCTGCACAAAAACAGCAGAGAAAATTGAAAATTCAGACTCTTCCCCCAGCGAGGTCAGCTTCTTCAGAGTGGAGACATCTCCACAGCGCGACATCTCTGCAGCGGGGACATCTCTGCAGCAAGGTCATCTCCATAAGGGGAACATCTTCAGAATGGTGGCATTTTCACAGCGAGGCTGCAGCAGTGAGGACATTTCTGCAGTGAGGACATCTCTGTCTCTTGGTTTCAGCCTAACAATGCTTCTCTGGACTCATTGTTGGAGCTCTGCAGAGCTTTTATCTGCTACCCCTGATTGAGATAATAAGAGAATAAACACTGCTAGTTTCTTAAAAGGCAGAGACTGTTGTAGTATCTACACTGATCAGCTGATCTGAATGTAAATTGAATGTGAATCAAATTAAAGCTGAAAGTCTCCACTTACTGATATCTTGTTTGTTTCGTTTCAAATCCATTGTGGTTGTGTAGAGACAAAAAGATGAAAACGGTGTCAATATTATTGACTATATATATATATTATTATCAATATTATTTATGGATGTGTGTGTGTGTGTGTGTGTGTGTGTGTGTGTGTGTGTGTGTGTGTGTGTGTGTGTGTGTGTGTGAGCCAGTCATAGCAGTCTGAGTGGCAGTAAGGGATTGTGGGGACTAGCTCTGGGTTCCATGGCGTCTCTGTTGTCAACAAAAATAAATTTACAGCATTGTCCCATTGTTTGAAGATACATTGATCTGTGTGTGTGTGGTGGTTGGCGTGACAGGTGTGTCAGTGAGCAGTCTGGCTCATATGTAGAGGGTTTATGAGGTGTTATGTTGGTATTATCACTGTGAACAAGTGGCGTTTGAATATGTGTGTGGGTTTGTGTGTACGTGTGTGTGTGTGTGTGTTTGTGTGTGTTTGTGTGTGTGTGTGTGTGTGTGTGTGTGTGTGTGTGTGTGTGTGATCAGAAAATGCAAAGAGCTGCTTTGGTAAGTTCTGTACCTGTAGAATGTGAAGAAACTTTCTTTTGACTGGCCATCAGGTGTACTAGGCATTTTCCCACTGGGTCGACGTGCTATTTGGACTGACAGTCCCCACACTTTTTTTTTTTTTAATATTGATCTGAGCAGCCCATAAGTAGTAAACTGGCAGCCCAATTGGCAGTGGGATGGCCCTGTTACATTGTTGAAACCCTTTTGCCTTAGTGCTCAGCATGAGGATGTTTGTTTGATGATGTTTACCAGGGCAGGGCCTTCTTCAGCTCCTGGGGCCAACGGCAGTGGTTTCAGTAGGATACTATTATTGATTGGGGGGGATAATATTCATTGGCTTTTGTGGACCTGGAAAATGTTTTAGGCTGTTTTTTTGTATAGTTGGTTATGGACAATGTACAGCAATGAAAGAAAATCACACTTTTTCAAATGATATAATAATAATAAATAATAATAATAATAATAAACAATGCCACTGTGGGTCTCTTTCTATTTTAACAATATTGCAGCCCTATATGATAATGTAATCTACCAACTTTAGCTCTATTACATGACAATGATGAGCTATGAATATTGTTCTTATTTCCTGATTCAGCAGATGAAAATGCAATATTGCAGGAAAAAACTGCAGTTTTTCTGTTATACACTGAAGACTTTCTTCATGTGAGGTATATGTTGAGTAAATTTACTTATTGAGGCCAAGAGGTAACAATAGTAAAGCCATTGCTTCAGGGAACATATACATTACTCGTTGTTGTGTTCTGCTGGATATGAGGGGCTGGTCTTAGGCAAAAATGCCAGGGTAATTTTTTTGTCCCAGTCCAGCGCTGAACATGTTTGTCAGAAGTTTTCACAAAAACAAAGAATGATTGACAGAAACAGAGAGACAGAGACATAATAGTTGAATAACAGATAAAAGAAGAAAAAAGAATGAAACAGGTGGATGACAAGAACAGTATCTGATAATTTGATCTGCAATATTTGGAACAACATCCATTGATGAAAATATAATTGAGGGTGAAAATGATGACATACAGCAGGACTTTTACTCTCAGCCAAACTGTGTGTGTGTGTGTATGTGTGTGTGTGTGTGTGTGTGCGTGTGTGTGTGTGAGAGAGAGAGAGAGAGAGAGAGAGACCTCCAGGTCTATGGGGTATTATTATGGGTGTGTGAGTCAGTATTAAGGCTTTACTCAAAGTTATCAGGGATTAGAGAAACAACCAGTGGGACAACTGGTGGGAAAAGATAGAGAGATAGAGAGAGTGAGAGTGTGTGTGTGTGTGTGTGTGTGTGTGTGTGTGTGTGTGTGTGTGTGTGTGTGTGTGTGTGTGTGTGTGGTGTGTGTGTGTGGGTGTGTGTGTGTGTGTGTGTGTGTGTGTGTGTGTGTGTGTGTGTGTGTGTGTGTGTGTGTGTGTTGGTGTGTGTGTGTGGGGTGTGTGTGTGTGTGTGTGTGTGTGTGAGAGAGAGAGAGAGAGAGAGAGAGAGAGAGAGAGAGAGAGAGGAGAGAGAATTAATGCAGTCTGTGGACTTTACTGCAATAACAAGATCAAATCATAATCCTTTTGTATTTTAAGTGTTGTAGATTTTTATGCTTGTACCTGAGTGCTTTACATTGTTATATTGGGACTTGTAAAGGAGAGAAAAAGTTGAAATACAACAATCTGTCTGGTCCTGGTTTATTGTTCCTCCTGTTGGAAAGAAAGACAGTTGATGGATGGAGTGATGAAGCAATAAAGACATAGAGAGGAGAGAGTCAGCTGGTAGGGAGGGTGGAGGAATGGTGGAGGGAAATGTGCAGCAGCAGCAGTAAAGTAAAGCAGTAGAGTTTGATGTTTTAATGTCACTAAAAACTTAAAAATACATATTTTAAAGATTAAAGCAGTTTTTCATTTTCAGTATTTAACCTATTAAATGTTAAAATCTCTTCACCACAGCTGCAGGTTAATAACTCACCAACAGAATCTTGTACATGAAAGCTGCAAATGAAGTGAAATGGTGTAAAATGTGGATCAGTGTTTTCCGAAGCTGAGGATTCAACCTAAAATGTCTTTTTTGGTCCAACAGTCCACAACCAAAAGATCATCAGTTTACTATTATAATTTAGATGATTAATGTAGTAAGAATCCAGCTCCACACAAGAATACAATACAAAAGAGTAAAAATAGCAGCAGAGCTCCTGTTTTAACCCCACAGCTGATCTATGGGTTTATGAACAGATTTAATCTGCTGTGCTGAAAGATGGAGAAGGGGGTGGGATGGTGGGGTAGGTGGGGGTGGGGGGGTTATTATAGTAGTAGTATCAGTATTATATTAATATAGTACTACTATATCAATATAGCAGTATTGTAGTAGTAGTAGCAGTATTATAGTAGTATAACAGAAATAGCAGTATAAGTATTACTATTAAAGTAGCAGTAGTAGTAGTAGTATTATAGTCTAACACTCCAGCAGCCTTGATGATGAATGAGTCAGACACAGATGGAATCAGATCAGTTTCCAGATTAGCTCAGAGACTCAGTGAGAAATGAGGGACAAACAGGGAACATATGTGGCTTAAGTTCTTCTTCATGTTGCTTCCTGAATTCAGCAGCCCTTTTATGACTCTTCAACAGGTTCAGTGTGACCAATCAGCTGCAGTGGAGTCATCACATGACCTGTTGACCTTCACAGGGAAGTTATAAAGTGAGGAGAATTCCTTCTGCTCCTCTGTTCATCCTCAGACTGGACGCTGCAACACGACCAACTGTGAGAGCTTCAGACAGGACACAAGGCACAGTGAGTACCATGCCACCACCACAACAACAATAATCAACTCAACAACAACACCATCACAACAACCATCACGAACACAACTAATACCAATGCAGCAACAACACACAAAACTACCACTACCACGACAACCACTACTAACACAACCAGTCTAAACACAGCAAGCACCAACACAACCATCACCACCAACACAACAACAACCTCTACAACAACCACCAACACAACAACTATCACTTCAACACAACCACAAAAAACAACCATAGCAACCACCAACACAAGAACCACCACCAACACAAGAATAATAACCGGTAACAACAACAACCGATATAAAGAGCACACCACCAGCATAACAATCACCAACACAACAATCACCACCAACACAATTACCAACACAGCAACCACCACTACAATCAACACCATCACAACCACCACGAACACAACCAACAACAAACACAACCAACACCCACGCAACAACCCCCAATGTAGCAACAACACAACGACCACCCCCAACAAAGCAGCCAACACCCACACAGCATCCACCATCAATACAGCATCCACCCTTGAAACACCACCACCACTGAAGCAACCACCAATACAGCAACTACTAACACCACTAGAACCACCACCAATGCAACAACCACCAACGTAGCAACAACACCCCAACAACACAACCATAATCACCAAAACAACCATAACAACCACCAACACAATAAAAAGCACCAGCATAACAACCACAAAAACAATCACCACCAAAGCAGCAACTACCACCAACACAACAACCACACCAACCACTATCAATACAACCAACACCAACACAACCACCAACACAGCAACAATATGACAACCACCAACACAGTCGATACAAACACATCAACCTCTAAAACAACAACCAGCACCCACACAAAAAGCAATAACACAGGAACCTCCAACATAACAACTACCAACAACACAACCGATACCAATGCAACAACCATCAATGCAGGAACAACACAGCAACCACCAGCAACCCAACCACCATCAACACAGCAACAACACGACGACCACCAATACAACAGCCACCACGATAAAAAACACTACAAACACAGCAACCACCCCAACACAACCACAAAACCATAGCAACCACCTACACAACAACCTCTAATACAACAACAACCTCTAATTCAACAACCACTAATGCAGCAACAACACAGGAACCACCAACACAACAACAACCCAAACAACAACCACCACAACAATAACACTTACAGTTAGAACAACACTTACACAAGAACAAACACATCCACCACCAACACAATAACCACAGCAACCACCACCAACACAACAACTACAAACACAACAACCAACACAACCACAACAATCACCTCAAACATGACAACAACCACCAACAACACATCCAGCCACTAACGCAGCAACAACACAACTACCAATACAACAGCCACCAACACAAGGACACAGCAATCACAAAAAACAATAACAACCAACACAACCACAAAAACATAGCAACAACCACTACCAGTACAACAACAACCAACACCAACGCAACAACCACCAATGCAGCAACAACACAACAACCGCCAATTCAATTACCACCACCAACACCATCACAACACAATAACCACCACCAATAACAACTAGTAACACAACAACAACCAATATAAACACAATCAACACCAACATAACCACCAACAACACAACAATAACAAATATCATGACACAATAACAACAACCAGTAGTAGAAGAATTACCACAGACAACCAATACTAATGCCCACCTACACCCACCAACATAGCCACCACCAACACAATCAACACCAACACAACAACCACCAACACAATTGACACCAACAACCACCAATACAACAACCACTGTCAAAATAACCACTACCAGCGCAGCAACCCGCATCAACATAACAACACAGCAACTACCAACACAGAAAGCACCAACACAAAAACAACCTCTACCACAACACCAACCACCCACACAGAAAGCAACCACCAACACAACAATAGCTACCACAACCACCACCAATGCAGCAATAACACAACCACCGCTAACACACTAACAACAACCACCAATACAATAATAACCATCACCAACACAATCACTACCAATGCAACAATCACCAACACAACTACCACCAAAACAGCAACCACCACCATTACAACAACAATAACCACAATAACCACCTCCACATTAATAAATCGATTCCTTCAGCAACATTTTATATAATTTCTTAGAGCCCAACAGCCCAAATGTCTTGTATCATCAAAAAGTTCCTTTAACAGCTTCAAAGTAATTTCTGACAAACAATCAATCAAGTAATTGTTGCATCTCTACAGACAAAGAGATAGGACACTGCTCACTCAGAACTGCATTCATGTTAAAATAAAGATCAATGACACAAACTGCTCTGTTGACTGCTGACTTTTTTTTAAAACTTAGGTTGTTTTGGGATCTTGATCAATGATTCCAAGATAAAAAAAGAACATGCATTTCCTATCTCACCACAAAACTGTCCAGGATGTTAAGTTCTGCACTGAGACAACATTTGATTGTTAACATTGGTGTCAGCAGCAGCTCACAAACACAATTCCACAGATAGTCAGGATGTGTTTTGGGTATGATTCTGTGACAGCATTTCAAGCCCAGAGTAGGTGTGCGATAGAGAGACTAGCTGTAGGAAAGCTCTGATGATCTTCCCGAGCTGATGTGGCAGCTGTCAGCTCTGCCTTTAATCCTGACTTATGTGTGGAGGGGCAGTTGTACCTGATATACTATGATCACTGTGCTGATTTGTTGACAGCATAGTTCAGTTTGGATCTGTCATCAGTTAAGTGATGGGAAAGAAGTGCTTAATTGCTTGGTTATAACTACTGTATACTACATCCCCCCAAGTGTGTGTATATACCAATACTATTAGGTCCAAACCTTTCCCTTTATTGTGGAGGACATACTACGACTACCTACTGCCCCCCCTCTTTGCTATAGTTATTGAGCTTTTATCTATAGCACTCATACTAGGCATTAGGAGAGGAGCATAACATATCACTGTATGCAGATGACTTGTTACTTTATCAAACCCTAAAATACTCTAAAATGCTTTGGTAAGTTTTCTGGGTACAAGTTCAATATTTGAAAGAGTGATTAATTTCCCATTATTCAGCTGGAAGAGGATATTACACATCCAGATTTACAATTCAATTTTGCCCCAACAACATTTAAATATTTAGGAATCAACATCACTCAAACAATGTGTAGGAGCCTAAATGCAGTTTATTTTATTTGGAATAATTTCTTATTTAAAAAGAAATGTAAGTTCATAAGTAAGATAAATATTGTTTATTATTTCATTATTTAAAAGGATTTAACATATTATTTACATATGTACCCGATTTATTTTTATAACCGGAAGACAAGACTTTTATTGTGACATTTGTTATTCTCAGTTGCCATGGGAACGAGGTCAGTGAGAACAGGAAGAAGATTGGAGCAAACTAGTTTTTTGACCTCTCTCTCTGCAGGCTCCGTTTGATTTGAAAGACATTTTTATCGTGGAAATATTTTCAGTTTTGTAATGTTGTTTTAAGTTTTTAAGTAAACAGTTTAAATTAAGAAGTGGACTCGTGGTTTTATTTTGAAGCGTTTTTTAATTTTTTTTTATACACCGGAGCCTGACGAGCGTCAAGCTGAAGCTTCAATCAGAAAATTCAGAACACTTAAGAACCTACACAATGACTATTTGACAAGAAATCCAAAATTGAAAGAAGATTCAAAATAGTATTATCTTGTGATACTTGTACCCTTTTCAATGTCTCCCTCTTTTCTTTTCTAGGACGCCTTTTGTAGCAATGATGTATTATCTTCTTTCATATGTAACAATAAACCTCCAAGGCTTCAAAACTCCCTGTTACAAAAAATCAGATTGCTGGTGGTTTGGGGCTACTGAATTTTACAGCTTTACTACTAGATGAACTTGAGATCTCACTGCTCTTTTTCAAGATTGTTCAAGGTTCAACATCAGCTCCTTAGTATTTCTTTGAGGCATCAAACTGATCACAACCAGCAATGTCTTCCTCTAATGATACTTCACTGAAAAAGTGCTTTTAAGTTTCAGAAGCACCAAATGCTCCAGACTTCACCAATGTTTCCATGTGCTCTTTTTGGTCAGATGTCTCGGTTCCAGGACATGACAGAGTTTGGAGAAGCTGGTTGTTTCCTTCGTCTCACTAACCTGGAGCAGCTGGCAGCAAAGGCCCAGGCTTTCGATGGTACAAACCTTTACAGACTGGTTCTGCATGACCCCTGCATAGCCCACGTCACCCTTTGACCTGCATTTATATCTGTTTCTATGCAGTTGTTATTGAATACAAACATTTGTAGTTGCTTTATTTCAGGTACGAAGCGTGTTTGGATGCCTGATGAAGCTGAAGCTTATATCGAAGTGGAGGTCAGAGAGCTCAATGGAGACAAAACCACTGTAGAGACTAAAGATGGGCGGGTCAGTCATGCTTTTTAAATAATTTACTGCTTTGAAAGAAGAATGTTGACGTTATTCAATGTGAAATTAAAGAGACTCATCTATAATGTGTTTTAAATAAAAGAAAGAATAAGAATGCAAAATGTCCTAATTAAAACTGGCTTAGCCTGTTGCGTCAGATTCACTCCATCCTTAATCAACCAGGACATACTGTTATCCAGAAACATAAAACAAAAGAATTCACTGTCTGGATGTGTCAGAATCACTTTTCCTACTCAGTTAACCTCAGAGGACAATCTGATGTCCTCAAGTTGTGAAACTCCACACATCCTCAGGACACTAACTCTAACCTGCATGTTCTACACATTTCAGTTTCTCATTGCAAAAGAAGACGATCTCCAGCCGATGAATCCTCCTAAGTTTGACATGATGGAGGACATGGCCATGTTAACTCACCTCAACGAAGCATCTGTCCTCTTCAACTTGAAGAGGAGATACAGCATGTGGATGATCTATGTTAGTATCTCCTCACTATGTAATCAATCTTATTTCAAGATTGATTTTAAACTTGTTTTAAAAAACAAAATGTACTTGTTGACTTTTTCATCATATTGTCTTTATTTAAAAATTTCCCTTTTAAATTCATAATATAGATCATAACTTTATCTTAAGAAAGAAGTAAGCTTTTTGTCTTCTCTAATTTTTTTCTAATATTTTTGTCTTTAAAATAGGTTTGTCTTTTCATCGTATTTGGATTTATTATATGATAATTTTGCCTTTTTATCATAATATTGTCTTTTCATGACTGTCATTTGTGACTTTTGTATCTCATATTTCAATTTAATATAGTTATGATTATAGAAAAATCATGAAATGATCTACCAATGGAATGAGATCATTTAAAATAATTATACTCAATATTGGACTAATTGTAAAAACAAACAAACAAAACAAACTAGACATTTTCACTTGTTATGGTTCCACAGTGTGGTTGATAGAATTCTACCCTGTTGCCATGGCAACACAATTTTTACCAAGCCACATATCATCGAGCAACTTTATAGTTCTACATGTTTTCATGTACAATTTGTATGCAACATAAATGCGAATGAAGAAAAATGTTCCAGTGGACACATTTAATAACTCCATCCTCTCTCCTTTATTTCAGACCTACTCTGGTCTGTTCTGTGTGACAGTTAATCCCTATAAATGGCTGCCGGTCTATTCTCCTGAGGTGGTGATGGCGTATAAAGGGCGGCGTCGCACAGACGCACCGCCCCACATCTATTCCATTGCTGACAACGCCTACTGTGACATGCTGCAGAGTGAGTGACCTTTAACCTCTGACTCTAACATTAGGCCCAGAGTTACAAGAAGTTAGTCAGTCATCTTCTATACCCACTAATTCCTAGCCAATCCCATCGCATTACAGGTGAGAGGCAGGGATACACCCCAGATGGTCACCAGCCTATGATTGGGCACTCACACATTCACACCTACAGGCAATTTAGAGTTGCCAATTAACCTCAGCATGAGTACCCGGTGAGAACATGCAAACCACACACAAAGGTCCCAGACCCAGGACCAAGGAGGTCTTCATCCTGCGACCTTGTTGCTGTGAGGCAACAGCACTAACCCCTGCTCCACCATGACAAGAAGTTGTTGCCATTAAATAGAAAGTACAGATCCTTTTAGTCCACCAGGTGGGGGTAATGAGCTACACCAACTGACTACAGGTTTTTAATTATTTCACCTACCAGTTGTCACCAATTAATTAAATGAAAGAGAGAACAGTCGCCCACACATCTTACATTCTTAGCAGAAGTAATAATACAGTTTTAATTTATAAATTGTCTGACACTCTCCAAACCTGTGAAAGTCTATTTAGTCAGAAAGCTACATAAGTTCTAACTGTTCATGTTTTAATATCCTTCACAGATCGAGAAAACCAGTCAATGCTGATCACGTGAGTCAGAGCTGCAGCAACATTACATTTAATTAAAATTACACAAAATCACCTTTGCATGTCACATTTCATCTGACTGGTGTAATGTTATCATTCAAAAAGGGTATGTAAATCTCAATTTGAAAATAAGTGACTGGAAGTAATGAATAACAATTTCAGGTTCTTGTTCGGGTGCAGGTGATTCAGTGTTAAACATCTTGCCTCCAACATTAAAGCACATTTACAGTATATTTATATATTATATTAATACACAGTATGAACAGGAGGAATTATTGCAGAGAGGGAAACCTCTCATTGTTCAGATGAGCAGGGCCATGTCTAGTTGTTGTTGATGTTTGTGTTTTTGAGGGTCTTATACAACATTTTTGGAGCCACCTTTTAATGACTTATGAATACATTAAATCTGTATCACATTCCATTATATAAATAAGACTGAAAGCTACTTTTTACATATAAAACACTGATTTTTAAAATTATTTCTTTTATTTTTAAGAGAGAAATGGAACAGAACAAAACAAATAACATAACATACATGGTTACAGAGTACTTAAAACCAAATTGATTGTTTTTTTAAAAATCATTCACTGTGTCAGAACATTCATTTCTCCAACTTGGTCTCAAAGCCCCTCCCTCAGTCTTAGCTGGCATATCGTTCTCTCCATGGTGTAAAACTCCTTTATGAGTTCTAACCATTGAGTTATACTGGGTGCCTCAGTTTGGCACCAGTTTCTCGTTATTGCCTTTTTCCATGCAACCAGTAATATTGTGGTTAAATATCTATCTTTTTTTTTGGCAGATAGTCATTAAAACTTCCAAGGTGCATGATTCTACACTCCTCTGTTGTTACATATCCCACGATGTCTTTAATTATGCAATAGTATTTTTTCCAGAACGGTTACATTTTAAGGAATTTAGCTGCATGGAGACAGAGAGCAGGTTGAATATAGAAGTATATTTAATATATATTTAATAATCATCAGGCAAAAGAAAAGTTTTACTACATGGGTCAGTGACAAATAGTTTGGCAAGAAGAGAAACTCACAAAATGTAAAAAAAAAAATACAGTTTTATTCAGCATTCATCAGGTCTCTCTAAATGTACATTTTGGGTTGATGTTGGTTTCTTGTTATTTAAAGTCCATTTGTATCATTTTTAATTACAAAACAAAAATCATGATGTGATTGAGACATGGTTTTTATGCTTACACCACATGACATTTTCGTCAACAATATTTCAGTAAAAGAAAAAAAAAAAGACCGGTGACTTAATTACGTCTCATTGAAACCCTTCGGTCTGATTTCCCCTCATCAGCGGCGAGTCAGGTGCAGGAAAGACGGTCAACACCAAGAGGGTGATTCAGTACTTTGCCCACGTCGCTGCTCTCGGAGAAACTGTGAAAAAAGGAGTAAGTTTCATAATGATGAGCTTCAGTTACCTTCAATCTGAAAAACTAACTTTAATTTATTCAGAGATTAGTGTCTTAAGGAACTTCGGGATTTGCATAAGGATGATACAATGTCATACATGTCTACGAGCCTTTGTTTGTATGTGCCTTTGCGTGTCTATAAGCATGTGTGTGTGGGGGTTGAAATGCAAATGTGAAATGTGTTTTCAGGGATCTTTAGAGGACCAGATCATCGAGGCTAATCCAGCCATGGAGGCTTTTGGAAACGCCAAAACCATCCGGAATGACAACTCCTCTCGCTTTGTGAGTGTACTCAAGTTGTGATGACGAATCATGACGATCACTTCCAAGGCTTCAGTTTCACCTGTTCGAAGGAAAAGGTAATAGAAGGGTTGCTGATTATAAGTGTGTTTGTGTGTCTCAGGGAAAGTTCATCAGAATTCATTTTGGGCCAACAGGGAAGCTGGCGTCTGCTGACATCAACAGCTGTAAGTCATGTTTGTTCAGAACACTTCTAGCCTCATTTTGTCTATTCAAGTCAATCAATTCAATTCAATTCAATCGGAATTCTTGTCCAAGACAAAAGTTACTGTTCACACACCTGCAGACGATCTGATTTTTCTTTTTAAATCAGAAGGAAGCTTTGTGTTTTCTTAACCATTGTTTTTAATATAAATTTGTATGGAATGTTTACAACCATGGACGTGCACAGCTATATGGCCCTGGTTGTCTGGGTAGCTGCCGTTTTGCCCTTCTCGGCTGAGGATTTCAGATTTCAACATGATTTTTCTTTATAATTCGTAATTTTCAGAAATTTCCTAAAATAAAGTCGTCCGACTGAGTCAATCATTGGGATTCTCATCAGACACCGTGAGAGAAAGGCAAAAGGGAGGGGTGGGCAGGGTAGGGGGACACGCATAACTTAAAAAAAAAAAAGCGCTGCACCGACCAGCTAACCTGGGAAATCTCATGCTGCTTTGCACAGTCGTTCCGATCGAAAAGACATGGGGTTCTTTCCAATATCCTAACTCCCGTCTTCAACCTGTGCTTGTGGCCTCACGCTTTGCTGATGCCGCACCTCTGTGGAGAAAACAATAAAGTTTCCTCGTTGTCAGCTTAGCCACGATAACTTTTGGGGGACTTTTCCCCATTTAACATGCTGATTGCAAATAAGAAAATTACCTTTGAATTGCACTTTTGCAAGATATTGAATTAGTAGTAGTAGTAGAGTCATTACAAGGCCACAAGCACAAGGGAGGACAGGAGTTAGGATAATAGAAAGATAGTCTATCTCACTTGTGATATGGTCTGATGGTAACCAGGCAACCGCCGGTCGGTTGCCTGCATAGCAACTCGAGACAAGATGACTGAGGTTTCTAAAGATACTGCAGCAGTAGATCGACTGCCTTAACAAGTCTGAAAAGGTGAACTTGAGATGTACACAGTATAACAAATGATCACTATCAACTTCTCTAAAATCCAATGTCCAGTTTGTGACGTTTAGGGAGTCTACAGCAAGCTACTGTGCTACGTTTAGTTTAGGTAGGCTAGCAAAAAAAAAAATCCAACAGCCAGCTAGGTTGCAGTCAATGGTTTATATGATGGCTGTTTTGTGTTATAACCACAAAAGTTAGCCTACATGCATATCTGCTGATACATAGCCTAAATATTTTGTTTTATTCAGCAAGATGAATGATAAACAACAGTGCGGCGGAGTTAAGAGATGCTAATACAATCGAACAGGCAGCAACACATCCACTCTCCAATAGGGATGGGAATCGAGAACCGGTTCCGTGTTTTTCAATTCCATGGAGTCGTTTGGCAGATTTATCTAACGATTCTCTTATCGATTCCAATCAGCACGAATCTACGTCACGTGTTTATGACATTACGCCGGTTTAGCACGTCGTAAACAACAATGGCACCCACCAGATTCAAAAGCTCTGAAAGTTTGGGAGGGGAGGTAACACGACAAATATACACAAACATGGAATAAGTTAATGGAGCGTCGTGTTTTTGACGCTTCAGAGTGATACATCTCAACCCAGCAGCAGCTGCAGTAGCCAAGCTAACACCTAAGGTTACGTATCCTTCCTGAAAAAGAAGACATGCTTATTTTTCTGCAAAAGAATTCTTCATTGAATTTTCAGATTGCACTATGCACTGTTGTCTTATTTGACTATTTGACAATATTTCTCGTTCTTTATATTTATTTTTGAGTATTTTTAGCTCATATCCCTTTAAAAAGGAGATTTTTTTTTTATTTCTATTAGGAAAATGTGTTAGAGTGTTCCACATTCTTGTGTATTTTCACTGTTACATATTGCTACAGTTAACACAGTATTGAGGCTTTGGGGTTTTTTGACCTGGCTGTTGAGTTTGTAAGGTCGTGACTTCCAAGTAAACAAACTTTATCCGAATCAAACTCTTTTTTTTCTGAAATTAGTATCAATAAGAGAATTGATAAAGAATTGTGTCGTTAAGCAGTATCAATAATGGAATCGTAAAAACCGTATCAATTCCCCATCCCTACTCACCAAGCCAAAGTAAAAAAGAAATGCAGTTCTTTTAAGATGGAATGGCTGTTGGAGTATGTGCAAATTGAAGAACAAGCGGTGAAATTGGGGGAGATTTTTTCTTTTTCAAGTGAAAAAGGTCTAGTCTGCAAAAAAATAAAGTGTGCATAGAGGGAACATTGAATGCAATCAACTCTTCTTCTTAAATGTACATATCTACTACGTAAGCAACAATACCAACACTATCCAGGTGATAATGAGAAGCTCAAAAAAACCTGTAGCATAGAGGTCACCAATCCAAAAGGGCTGGTGTGGGTACAGGTTTTTGTTCCAACCAAGCAGTAACACACCTGATTCTACGAATGAACCACTAGTGCCATTGCTAGGGACCTTCATTAGTAGAATCAGGTGTGTTACTGCTTGGTTGGAACAAAAACCTGCACCCACACCGGACCTTCTGGACCAGGATTGGTGACCCCTCCTGTAGCAGCTCCATAGCTTGAGCACAAATCTCTTTGATCACTGTTAAATGATGCAGTCTCTCTGCCTTTGTTTGGTTGATTGCACCACATGTGCTGTTGTGCGTCATTATTTATGGCCTGAGAGCAACCAATGGTGCAAAGGTTCCCCCTTAAGGTTCTTTCCTTCCTCATTCATTTTCTGATTGCACATTTAACCCTCCAGTTTGACTTGACAATAATTATTAGAATAATAATAGCTTCCATTTTTAAAACTGCTGATTTCAGGCATGCAAGCATGACGCAATATTGACAGAAGTAAAGAGTTTTTAATTTTATTTTGGTAATTGAATTTTATTTTTGTAGGATATTTATGAAAAGGGATATTGTGAGAAACTTAGTGGATTTCATACATTTTGGGGGTAATAAATATTAAACTAATGAAAATGGTCTTTGTTTTCATTAACTATTAGTAATATCAAAGAGAACCTTTACTTATTTCATTAAAATTCAGACCAGAAAAGCACTCATGTAAATAACAACATCCCTAACCCATTATGAGTATTGTTATAGGGATGTGTTTATTTCATCAGACCTTCTAGAAAAGTCCAGAGTCGTGTTCCAGCAGCCAGGAGAGAGAAGCTACCACATCTACTACCAGATCCTGTCCAATCACAAGCCAGAGCTACAAGGTAACTCCACCCACTATATGATCCTGTCCAATCACAAGGCAGAACATTGATTATTTTGGAGAGACTGGTGATAAAACTACACTGAATGAATCCTAACAGGAAATACAACAACTCCCATGAGCCCACACTGCTTCATGCCATCATCAAATCTGTCTGTTGCTGTTTTTTTGTCTGTGTGTATTTGTGTTTAAATATTCAGAGATTCTGGACTTTTTTAATGATTTTAACAAGATCATTTTCCTTCTTGTTGTTGAAACAAAAAAAACAAACTTTATTATTATTATGAATTTTAAAACATGTCATTCAACATGAAAGGATCTTAATAGACTTTAAGTGGAAGTAAATGTTTCCCCATGTTGCAGATATGCTGCTGGTGACCACCAACCCTTATGATTATCACTTCTGCAGCCAGGGTGTGACCACAGTGGACAGCATCAGAGACGGCGAGGAACTGCAGCTCACGGACGTAGGAAACACTCACTGCCTCGTGTTTATGGGCTGCATCAGAAACTGCCTGCTTCCCACCTACAGCTCTGAAAAAAAATGAGACCACTGCAAAATTATCAGTTTTTCAGATTTTACTACTTATAGGTATGTGTTTGAGCAAAAGGAACATTTTCTACTGACATTTCCCCCAAATTCCAAATACAAATATGATTGTTTAGAGCATTTATTTGCAGAAAATGACAAATGGTCGAAATAATAAAAAATATACAATATTTTCAGACATCAATCAATGAAACAAGATCAAACAAATTTTTAAAACAAAATAATTTTAATGTTTACACTTAAGAAGAGTTCAGAAATCAGTATTTGGTGCGATAACCCTTATTTTTAATCCAAATTTTATGTGTCTTGTCATGCTGTCGACAAGTCTTTACATTGTTCTTGGTTCAGGTTTCAGCTAATCAGTCCCTCTTTAAGCAGAATGAGGTGTTCATGTGTTGGAATTCAACAGACATGGAATGGAATGGCTGGAATACATGTAGAGATGCTGATTTCAGAAAAAAATGCATCGGTCTTTTTTTTTTTTTTTCCAGAACTGTACATAGTCAGCAAAAATGACGAATCCACTGTGTAGAATGTCTGAATACTTTAGTTGGCTTTCATCTAGTAGGTGAAAGGTACCTGGATGGTTTACTATATTAGAATATAGTAGACTGTATTAGTCATATTTTGCAGTATGAAAACCATTGATATATTATAGAACTGGATACTAAAAAGTGGCCACCATTCATTTCAATGGAAATTGCTCATTTGGCGCATAAGCTGAAAAAAATCCGGGTTTATTCCATGTTATATGACCCATAGAGACTGATCATGTTCTGGGGTGATGAGATGTGCAAATTATGAAAAAACTAGCATTCAAGTCATTTAATTCACTTGCTGACCACAATAAAACGTTCAAAGAAAAATAGATAAATTAGAAAAAATTACTAATAAATACTACTGAGACACACAATGGCGCTGCGACACACTGTGACTTCTGTCGTTAGGTTTTTGACGGATAAAAAGTCCATGACTTAAAAATCTAGAATACAAAGATCAGTAATTAACAGGGTTGTAGCTGGGGGTGTCCTGTAGTTTTACAATAGTTTTACAGGCTTCTCTTTTACTAATGACGTCTATAGGAAAAATGCTTTTTGGGTCGCATGGGACTTTTTGTTGCATTACCATTAGTGGCCACTGCGAGAAATCAGCTGCTGGATAGGAAGATCCACTGATAGGAAGATCCAGGTCTATTATACATCCATGATCCAAGCAAACTTTCTCCAAAAGTTATTGAACAATACAGTAATTACAAATTTAAGTAATAATAAGTAATAAATACAGGCAGTCTTTTGCAATGAGACAATCCTTTTCACCAGTTCATCCAGGTTTATTCAGTGAAGGATTACTTTTAGCATTAAATTGTTAAAATTGTTATAAAAAGTTATTGCAAAGTTTATATATTGTTTTTTTCTAAAACATTATATTACATTTTAAAACATTATTGACAATCTATGATTTTTCCATTTACATGCATGTATATGGTATTTTCCTGTAATCATGATCACATTGATCATATCAGATATTTCTTTAGTGATGTTCTTCTTGTGTATTTGGGTTTGATTCATATTAAAGGATGTAATATTCTCTATTGTAGAACTTAACTCATTATGCAAGTTCTACCAAAACTTGTGTGACTTGTGACTCTCAGAAGAACTTGTCCCGTGGTGCTGTACTTCATTCTTTGAACATCCGGGTTCAAAGGACAGCCAAGATGGCTGTTGTAGTATGCCAGAACTATGCTTTCTACTGGCTGACTTCCTACATAGAAGCTTCTACTGTGGTGTTGAGGTAGTAGCTACTAGTTAGTAGGCAGTGATGTTAACTAATAGCAGCTGTAGCCTCCTCCATCCCTCTAAACTTGTGTGTGTGTGTGTGTGTGTGTGTGTGTGTGTGTGTAGCATGCCATGGACACGCTGGGCTTCACGCCGGAGGAAAAGTATGGCTGCTATAAGATCGTTGGAGCCATCATGCATTTTGGGAATATGAAGTTCAAGAAGAAGCAGCGGGAGGAGCAGGCTGAGGCTGATGGCACCGAGAGTGAGATTCAGTAACAATGCCCACGTGTCCCTGAAGTGTCCACACACTAAAATCAAAGGTGTGACACTTCCCCCGTGTGTGTGTAAAGTGTATTCAGAATGTGTTGTGTTGTGTGTGTGTAGGTGTGGATAAGGCGGCTTACCTGATGGGCATCAACTCTGCAGACCTGCTGAAAGGCCTCCTGAACCCTCGAGTCAAAGTCGGAAATGAGTTCATTGTTAAAGGACAAACTGTAGAACAGGTAACAATAATTACACATTTCATTTGTAATTCAGGGAACCAGTCAAATCATTTTAACAGAATCCAGTTTTGCTTTATATAGTAGTAGAAGAAGAATTCTGATCTCTTACATCACCCTCTAGTGCATGAAATGTTACTTAGACATGATAAGAAATGTTTTGAATGTTTTTATTACATAAAATGTCCTAAAAAATAGATGGAAAAAGTTGTAAACATAGTCTCAGGATAGTTTCATGCTATGTAAGTCAATTGAACTCCATTATTGATGACATATTGCAACAAATCTAGTTTAACATATTAGAAAAAAACATCAAAATTGAATGAAATGTAAAATAAAAAATAAATCGTATGTCCTTCACACCTAGCTGAAAAAATATAGATTTTATATATCACAGCTTTTTAGAAAAATTAAGATGAAGTAACTATGCAATAGAGGGTTAAGCACCTAATTAAAAAATACTCCAAATATAAATGAATAAAAAGTTTTATGACTTGATGTAGTTGTTTGCAGTAAAAGTACATAGGCATTGTGTATTGTGTCTGTCCTTAACATCAACTGCTTTGTGTGCAGGTGAACTATGCAGTAGCAGCTCTGGCCAAATCCGTCTACGACCGAATGTTCAAGTGGCTCGTGACTCACATCAACGCATCCTTGTACACGGCTCTGCCTCGTCAGACCTTTATCGGAGTCCTTGATATCGCCGGCTTCGAGATCTTTGAGGTAGACGGATGAATATCTACAAATGCCCATCGTTTCCAATATATGTGTGAAATAAATCACACAGACCATCTGATTATTTGGAAATTTAAATGTAAAAAGAAGACGTGATTTTAGCAGCATGCTCCAAGTCCACACCTTCAAGCCTATTAGAACACATTCCATAGAGATATGTAAGTCAGTAACTGCAGGTGGTTTCACACTTCATTAATCAAAACTTTACACACAAACTTACAACTGACTGCAGCACTTTTTTTTAATCAAGGTCTTTTTATTAACATAATTTGTATTCCAGTTGAATATAATTGTGATTTCTTTCATCTGTATACAGGAGTTGACACATCCTTCCATTTCTGTAGTATCATTCTTGCCAAAGAGTACACAAGTGACTGCAGCACAACAAACATTAACATCACTGTTTGCATTAACCTGTTCTGAGTATTGAGAACCTCTAATAGATTTATGTACAGCAAAGAACTGCACTGAATTAGATATTACAATCAAAGTGGTTTAAATTAACACTTAAATAATTAACTAACTTGAAAAAAATGGAGCATCAAAGTTTTTAAATTGATTCTTCACAAAGTTAAGTTTCATGCATATAATAATATCAGTTGAGTCACTAACAATCAGTATGTATCTCTTTTTTCCCTGTTTTGTACTCGCTTTGCAGAAAATAGCATTTTAATGGATATTATAGTTGCTGCTTGAAAAAACCTGCCCATAAACAAAAATATACTTATTTTATGTACAAAAGTTTTTTTGGGGGAGACTTGAATAATTAAATAGAATATAGAATTGAATATAAACATGTCTGGGTTGAAAATCCTAATAATCTAAATAAAACAACCTCTTTCTGGGAGGGTTTGTCTTCTCCATATTCTCAGGAGGAAGGAAGTTGATGACGTCTTATGAGAGGAAACACTAAGAAACTGATATTTTTTTTTTTGCTTAAAACCTTTTGTCTAAGTTGTCTACTATTATCTGTATGAGTAACATTAGGATTATTTGTTTTAAGTATAAATGACAGTAAAATTTAAAGGTTCATAGGCTTCAATGGGTTAATTGAAGATGAACTGGTGATTAGCTCTCAGGAGCTGGGGGAAGGAGATTGTTTCCCTTTTTGATGCAGCTGATCTCTCTCTCTCTCTCTCTCTCCCTCTCCCTCTCTCTCTCTCTCTGTCCCTGTACTTCAGTTCAATAACTTTGAGCAGCTGTGTATCAACTTCACCAATGAGAAGCTGCAGCAATATTTCAACCACCACATGTTCATCTTGGAGCAGGAGGAGTATAAGACCGAGGGGATTGAGTGGACCTTCATAGACTTTGGTTTAGACTTACAGGCCTGCATAGACCTCATAGAGAAGGTGTGTTTGCTGTTTTGTTTTTTGATTTGATTTTTGAACTTTGATTGATAAAGATGTTGGTAAAGATACTGAGTCAGAGTCGTGTTCCTGACTCATTCTGCAGCCGATGGGTATTCTGTCCATCATGGAGGAGGAGTGTATGTTCCCCAAGGCCACAGACCACAGCTTTAAAACAAAACTCTATGACAACCACCTGGGAAAGTCGCCCAACTTCCAGCGGCCGCGGCCGGACAAGAAGAGAAAATATGAGACTCACTTTGAGTTGGTTCACTATGCTGGAGTCGTGAGTATCGGCATTTACTGTAAATACTCCCAGTAATACTGCTAGCATACTGCAGATACTGCAGCTGCTTCCTGAACATAATATCACAACATGGAATCAAAATAATAATATAATGTGACGACTGAACACTGACACACAAACAATGGATCAGCTGAGTCTAATGATGCTGCATCAATAAACGACTGGTAACAATTTCCTTGCTTCACTGCAAACTGTGACATTTTATTAGGTAAAAATATATTTATTTCATACAATTAGTTCAATATTGAGTAGAATTGGTTTGAATCATCTTATTTTTTTAAATTGACCAAAATCAGGGAACATACTAAATTGAAATTAGCAAAATTATCAGCCAATGGTATAAGATATTTCTACTCAATATTGGGACTAATTCTAACAAATACAACATATTTGCTTTGCTTCTTTAAGATTTCAGTTTTTGCAGTGCAACACCAGCAACTCTACAGCAATAACACAACCAGTACAAATACCAGTAATGAATTCAGCTGTTAGCCTCTTTCCACTAAATATTACCAGAAGCTAAACTCAGGAACTAAACTCAACCTCTGCAGGTGCCGTACAACATCACAGGCTGGCTGGATAAGAACAGAGATCCTCTGAATGAGACGGTGGTGCTGCTGTTCCAGAAATCCTCCCACAAAATGATGGCTGGACTGTTTGATAACTATGTCAGCTCTGAGATGGGTAAAGGTACAGAGACAAAAACATGTAAAAAAAAAAAAAAAAACAGACCTTAAACACTGCAAACATGTAGAAAAACTGAAAACATGCAGACCATAAAGAAAAATGTGTGTGAGTGTGTCTTTCTATGTAGGAAACATATACATGTGCTTTGTGCTACATTTCAGCTGCTGATCCAAAGCAGGAAACCAAACAGAGGAAAAGGAAAGCAGCTTCATTCCAGACGGTTTCACAGCTTCATAAGGTGAGTTAAAGCATCCTGCTAGCCTGACCATATACATATATTCTGCATAATGAGGAACTTCTAAGATAAATTACTGAATAAAATAGATCATGACCTTGAAATGTTCTAATCAAAACCAGCCTGAAGAAGTTTAAAGACTTCAACTTTCAGATGCTCACAGATGATATTTCACTGTGTAGAAATTTGAAATCCAATAAAAGGGAGGAGTTCTTTTCGTCAGACAATAGCTTATGAATTCCCAGACTAAAAATGACTTTCCACATCCCACCAAAATATGACTTAAGAAATTATTACTATTAAATATTAAATCTAAATTAAATGGACCTGTGTGTGTGTGTGTGTGCGTGCATGCGTGTGTGCGTGCGTGCGTGCATGCAGGAGAATCTAAGCAATCTGATGGCGAACCTTCGCAGCACTCAGCCGCACTTTGTCCGCTGCATCATCCCCAACGAGGACAAGAATCCAGGTAATAAGACAAAGACTGCATCTGAAACCTTAGCATCACTGCCTACTAAGCAGTAGCTACTATTAGTTAGCATCGCTGCCCACTAATCAGTAGCTGCTACTCCAACACAACAGTAGTAGCTTCTATGTAGGAAGTTAACCAGTAGAAAGCATAATTCTGATGTACTACAGCAGTCCTTAGTACTACATCTAGTCCTTAGAACCCAGATCTTCCAGAATAGAGATAGAAGATAGAAGAATAAACTATAGACATACATACAGGGCAGCTTGGTTGCAGTTATCAGTCTCTTAACAAGTAAAGCCTGATAGTGTTGTGGTTATATTCAACAAACTATTTCAATTAGAGCTGCAACAACATCTATGAACTGGTTTATCAGTGTCTGTCTGATCAACGATCCAAAAGATGTTACCTTTCCCAGGTTTTCAAACCAAGATAAGCAGCAAATCTTTATATTTTAGAAGGTGGAACTGGAATTCATCTGATTAATCAATGATCAAAGTCAAGTGGCTACTTTCATCCCCAGAACCATGTTACAAGCTCAACGAGTGTGTGTGTGTGTGTGTGTGTGTGTGTGTGTGTGTGTGTGTGTGTGTGTGTGTGTGTGTGTGTTTTTTTCAGGTGTGATGGATCCCTTCCTGGTCCTACACCAGCTGAGGTGTAACGGAGTCTTAGAGGGCATCAGGATTTGCAGAAAAGGTTTTCCAAACCGAATCCTCTATGCTGAGTTTAAACAGCGGTGAGTCTCAACCTTAAACTGACTTCCTCTTGTTTCCTCTCCTCTCTTCTTTCCCTCTCCTCTTCTTTTCTCTCCTCATTTCCTCTCCTGCTTCCTCTCCTCATTCCCTCTCTTGTTTGATCTTCTCATTTCCTCTTGTTTCTTATTCTTGTTTCCTCTCCTTGTTTTCTCTTCTGGTTTCCTCTCTTGTTTCCACAGTTGTTTCTTCTCGTCATTTCTTCTCGTTTCCTCTCCTTGTTTCCTCTTGTTTCCTCCCTCTTTGCTTCTTTTGTTTCCTCTCTTCGTTTCCTCTCTTGTTTCCTCTGCTCTTTTCTCTCCTCTCTTCTTGTTTCCTCTCCTTGTTACCTCTTCTCATTTCCTCTGATTTCTTCTTGTTTCCTCTCTTGTTTCCTCTCGTTTCCTCTCGTTTCCTCTCCTTGTTTCCTCTCGTTTCTTGTCCTCCTTTCTTCTCATTTCCTCACCTTGTTTTCTCTCTTGTTTCCTCTGCTCTTTTCTCTCCTCTCTCCTTGTTTTCTCTCTCATTTCCTTTCCTTGTTTCCTCTTCTGGTTTCCTCTTGTGTTTCCTCAGTTGTTTCTTCTCCTCCTTTCTTCTTGTTTCCTCTCCATTTTCTCCTCTTCAATCATCTTTATTCATCACATGTAATAACATTGAAACTGATTGATAATCATGCTGATAATGAAATAGTAGTGATTAAAATGGCTGTATGAAGACGTTCTACACTGAGACCAAACCGTCCTGAGTATTAAATGAGTGACGCCTCCTGTTGTTTCCAGTTATCGTATCTTGAACCCGTCAGCAATTCCAGAGAAGCTGTTTGTTGACAGCAGGAAGTCAGTGGAGAAGCTGCTGGGTTCTCTGGATATCGACCACACGCAGTACAAGTTTGGACTCACCAAGGTAGCACAACAAGTACTGGCACTGTTACTGCAGTACTACCCCTGTACTACACTAATATAGTACCGCACTACTACACTACCACATTAACACACTAATACAGTACTACACTACCATGTAACACACTAATACAGTACTATATTGCCACACTAATACACTACTACACCAATACAGTACCACACTGCTACACTACTACACTTATACACTACCACCCTAGGCAAGTAGGCAAGGCAAGTTTATTTGTATAGCACATTTCAACAACAAGGTAATTCAAAGTGCTTTACATAAAACATTAAAAGCATCAAGATACAATTTAAGACAGTTGATTAAAACAATTTAAAACAGTTGATTAAAATAAAAAATAGATATAATATAAAATAAAAATAAGAACTAAAAATTAAGAATTAAAATTTATAACTTTGAAATTAAAACAAAGAACAAGTTACAGTGCAGTGTAGAGTAATTCAGAATGATATTAGCAGTAGGCAGCATTGAACAGAAAAGTCTTCAGCTGTGATTTAAAAGCAGTGAGAGTTGCGGCAGACCTGCAGGTCTCTGGGAGTTTGATCCAGATCTGTGGGGCATAGAAACTGAACGCTGCTTCTCCATGTTTAGTTCTGACTCTAGGAACAGAGAGCAGACCTGATCCAGATGATCTAAGAGGTCTGGATGGTTCATAAGGGATCAGCAGATCTGTAATATACCTAGGCCCTAGACCATTCAGGGCTTTATAAACCAGTAAGAGTATTTTAAAGTGAATTCTTTGGCAGACAGGAAGCCAGTGCAAGGACCTTAGAACTGGAGTGATATGGTCTACTTTTTTAGTCCTAGTCAGGACCCTACTACACTAATACAGTACCACTCTAATACGCTACTACACTAATACATTACTATATCAGTATAGTATAGTACTATATTAGTAGTATTAGCACCACACTAATAGTACCACGTTAGTGTGGTACTAATACAGTACCACACTAATACACTACTACAGCACCACACTGACATAGTACCACACTAATAGAGCAACACACTAATACACTACTACACTGCTCTCTCCTCTCCCCTTGTCTCTGATTTCCTTTCCTGTTTCCTCTGTCTTCCTCCCTCCTCAGGTCTTCTTTAAGGCAGGTCTGTTGGGTCAGCTGGAGGACATGAGGGACGCCCGTTTGTCTGAGATCCTGACCTTTGTCCAGGCCATGTGCAGAGGGAAGCTGATGAGGATGGAGAGAGAGATTCTGCTGCAGCAGAGGTCCTTAAACCAATCTGAATGAATCAGAGTGGGAATTGGCGTGGATGTTGGTTGTATGACATTGGGTGTGTGCCGTTGGTTGTGTGACGTTGGTTGTGTGATGTTGGTTGTATGACATTGGGTGTGTGACGTTGGGTGTGTGACGTTGGGTGTGTGTGTATCCTGCTGCTCTCAGGGATGCTGTGATGGTGATGCAGTTCAACCTCAGGGCCTTCTTCTCGGTGCGGACTTGGCCATGGATGATGTTATTTTATAAGCTCCGCCCCCTGCTCAGGAGTGCCCAGGTGGAGAAGGAGCTGGCTGCCCTGAGTGAGGAGTTCAAGAAGCTGAAAGAGGCGTTTGACAGGTGTGCCTCTGCCGTCTTTTTCTGGTACTCGTGTATTTTCTGGTACTCCTCAGAGACTGGTATATTTTATGGTACTCTCCAGTATATTTTCTGGTATATATATTTTGGGTATTTCTGATCCACTGGTATATTTGGGGTATTTTCTTGTTTTGTTACTCTCAAGTCAAGTCAGTTATATTTATATAGCCCAATCACAAATCATAGATTCGCCCCAATGGGCTTTACAGTTTGTACAACACAACATCCCCTGTCCTTAGACCCTCATATCATAAAAGAATAATCTCCCGAAAAAAACAAAAAACAAAAACAACTTTTTAACAGGGGAAAAAATGAAAGGAACCTGGTAGAGAAGGATCCCTCTACCAGGATGGATAGCCATGCAATATATAAAGTGTGTAAAGGATGGAAACTATACATTCAAACAGGAAAAATTGAGTATGACATTAAGCCCTAACTATAAGCTTCTTCAAAAAGGAAATTTTTTAACCTGTTCTTAAATGCAGGAAGGGTGTCTGCCCCCGGTCTGACACTTGAAGATGATTCCACAGGCAAGGAGCCTGGTAGTTGAAGGCTTTGCCTACCATTTCTGATTTTAGACATTCTGGTAACTTCTAATTAACCTGCATATCGGGAGCACAGTGTTCTCAGTGGATGATACGGAACTATGAGAACCTTAAGATAGGAAGGAGCCTGATCATTAAGAGCTTTGTAGGTGAGGAGGAGGATTATGGATTATATCCTTGATTTCACAGGAAGCCAGTGCAGAAAAGATAATACTTGCGAGATATGAGCCCTTCTTCTAGTGCCTGTTAATATACGCGCAGCAGCATTCTGGATCAGCTGGAGAGTCTTTAGAGACTTTTTGGCTCAGCCTGACAATAAAGCAGTTATTAGTAATCCAGCCTCGAAGTAAGAAATGCATGAACAAGCTTTTCTGCATCTTTTAGAGACAGGAACTGTCTCTTTTTTTATTTTGTCTGAGTTTAGTAGAAGAAAGTTACAGGTCATCCAGGATTTTATGTCCTTAAGACATGTTTGAAGTTTTGCTCGCGGGTTGGTTTCATTTGGATTATTTGAAAGATACAGTAGTGTATCATCAACGTAACAGTGGAAATGTTTCCGAATAATTTTACCCAAACAAAGCATGTAAAGGGTGAAAGGTATTGGTCCAAGCACAAAACCTTGTGGAACTCCATGTCTAACTCCTGTATGGATAGAAGAAACATTGTTAACATAAGCAAATTGGGAATGATCTGAGAGATAGGACTTAAACCATCCTAATGCAGTCCCTTTATACCAACAAGAAGATCTAATCTCTGTAGTAGGATCTGATGGTCGATGGTGTCAAATGCAGCCCTATGGTCTAACAGATAAAGAATGGAGACAAAGCCTTTATCAGACACATTTTCTCAGTGTAGTGCATCCAGAAAGTATTCACAGTGCTTCACTTTTTCCACATTTTGTTATGTTACAGCCTTATTCCAAAATGGATTCAATCCATTTTTCCTCAAAATTTACACCCCATAATGACAATGTGAAAAAAGGTTTTTCTGAGATTTCTGCAAATTTATTAAAAATAAAAAAACTAAGAAATCACATGTACATAAGTATTCACAGCCTTTGCCATGTTGCTCAAGTTCATCCTGTGTCCACTGATCATCCTTGAGATGTTTCTACAGCTTAATTAGAGTCCACCTGTGGTAAATTCAGTTGATTGGACATGATTTAGAAAGGCACACACCTGTTTATATAAGGCCCATAGTTGACAGTGCAAGTCAGAGCACAAACCAAGCATGAAGTCAAAGGAATTGTCTCGAGGCACAAATCTGGGGAAGGGTACAGACATATTTCTGCTGCTTTGAAGGTCCCAATGAGCACAGTGGCCTCCATCATCTGTAAATGGAAGAAGTTCAGAACCACCAGGGCTCTTCCTAGAGCTGGTCGGCCACCTAAACTGAGCGATCGGGGGAGAAGGGCCTTAGTCAGAGAGGTGACTAAGAATGCAATGGTCACTCTGTCAAAGCTCCAGCGTTCCTCTGTGGAGAGAGGAGAACCTTCCAGAAGGACAACCATCTCTGCAGCAATCCACCAATCAGGCCTGTATGGTAGAGTGGCCAGACGGAAGCCACTCCTTAGTAAAAGACACATGGCAGCCCCTGGAATTTGCCAAAAGGCACCTGAAGGACTCTCAGACCATGAGTAACAAACTTCTCTGGTCTGATGAGACAAAGATTGAACTCTTTGGTGTGAATGCCAGGCTTCATGTTTGGAGGAAACCAGGCACCACTCTTCACCAGGCCAATACCATCCCTACAGTGAAGCATGGTGGTAGCAGAATCATGCTGTGGGGATGTTTTTCAGCAGCAGGAACTGGGAGACTAGTCAGGATAGAGCAGGGGTCGGCAACCCAAAGCGTTCAAAGAGCCATATTAGACCAAAAGAACAAAAAGCCACAAATAGGTAAAAGCCTTATATGAAGGCAATACAGGCAGTAAGTGTATATTAGCCTATTTTATTAGCCTACTATCAAAATGACTAAGTAAGCTATAAATACATAATGAGCATTCATGATTAAATGTTTATTTTCCCTGCAGCGCATCCTGGTGAGAATGACACAACACATGACTACTCTGCTGGACCAGATTTGCTGCTTTAAGGTTAACTTCCATCATGTATTTTATTTTGTTGCATTGATGAAATTATAGAAATACAATAAATAAATCAGATTTTTAGTTTATTTCATTTTGAGGATTAAAAAAATACAATACAATCCTCCTCTTTCCATAACAGCTGATATCAGCTACTGATCTGATTCTACTGTTGAATGAATGAACTGTTGCAGACACGAGGTGGAAGCACTGCATCGCCTCACGCTGCAACGAGAGAATAGAAATTTTTCTTTCTTTTTTATTATTTCTGCAGGGATAGTAAGCGGGATGAGCGTCTTTTCAGCCAAAATCATATTTTAAAGCTACAGCAAACTTTATTTTCCATGTCAACTAAAGAGGTGAAAAATGCTTTTGTTTCTTTTTTATACTAGAAGTGAATATTTTGACAACAATGACTTTTTGGAACATTGCCAACAATTCCGCTGTCCTCATCAAAGTGATCCTTTGTTTACTATGTGCTGTTACTCTCTAATTATAGTTTACCATAAGAAACATTTAATAGAGAAACACAGCATATTTATTGAAGCAATATAAACAGGAAACGGGACTATCCGCACTTAAAGATGTGCATATTGCTGGCAGGTTCACACAGGGGACACACCACATGCTGATGAACCCGCTGTGATAGACAGACCCTTCGGTAGCAGCTTGTGAGCGGGTTGTTTAGACCCCAGTGGACACGTCGGAGCTGGGTTGTTGTTTGTGGTGTTGTATTTAGCGACGTTATTACCAGCGCTAGCAATGTTCATGTTGCAGATATCGCACACAACCTTCGGACCTGATGGTGGATTAAGAATGAAATGTTTCCAAGACATGGCTCGGTCGCTCAAAGTGACTAGATGAGTGACTGGATCGGAACGGTATCAGATCGGTTTATCTCCAATTAAAACAAAAAATATATCCCCCCCCATCATTTTACATTTTCATACATTTTTGAAAAATCTACAGGGAGCCACTATAGGGGTGCTAAAGAGCCGCATGCAGCTCTGGAGCCACGGGTTGCCGAATCTTATTGAACATCGCTGGAGAGATCTGAAAATGACCGACGCTTCCCATCCAACTTGATGGAGCTTGAGAGGTGCTGCAAAGAGGAATGGACAAAACTACCCAAAGATACATGTCAAGCTTGTGGCATCATATTCAAAAAGACTTGAGGCTGTAATTGCTGCCGAAGGTGCATCAAAGTATTGAGCAAAGGTTGTGAATACTTATGTACATGTGGTTTCTTAAAAATAAATAATAAAATAAATACAAATAAAAATTATATATATATATATAATAAAAAATAAATTTGCAAAGATCTAAAAAAAAAATGTTTCACATTGTCATTATGGGGTGTTGTGTATAGAAGTTTGAGGATAAAAATTAATTGAATACATTTTAGAATCAGGCTGTAACATAACAAAATCTCGTATATTTTTTAGTATTTTCTGTGACTTTCTGTATACTGTGGGATATTTTCTGGTACTCCCTGATATATTTTTGGGGTATTTTCTTGTACACTCAGATTCTTTGGGACAAGGTAGGACCCGTCAGATTAGATCTCACAGGTTTGTGCTGCTCTTCCTTCAGGTCAGAGGTGAAGCGATGTGAGGCAGAGGAGAAACAGGTGATTCTGGTTCAAGAGAAAAATGACCTGGCTCTGCAACTACAAGCTGTAAGTAAAATTTAAAGGAACAGAAATCCTGGTCTGTCTCCACCACAAACACAGCTGAGCACCAATAAAACAGACTCATTAAATACAGGAATTTTCCTTATTTAAAATACAGTTTTAACTTTTATTTGACATGAAATCTAGTGAATTGTTTGACTTCAGCTTGAGTTCAGTGGTAAATATAGATAGTTCCTCCTATAAAAACAGTATTTTCTATAAAATGTACTGACACTGCTATAACACAAATACTCTTAAAAAAAGAACAGATTTGTGCAAGCAGCAACTATAACAGCTATTAAAATGGTATTTTCTGGAAGGAAAAGAGTACAAAACAGCAAAATGGAAAAAGTAGATGCATAACACGATTGTTTGTGACTCAATTGATATAAATATATGCATGAAATCTTTGAAAAAATTCTGGGCTTAAATGGGTGAAAAATAGTTTTTTATGACAATAAAATTAACTCACAAATTTAAGAACTCAGTGTTCAAGTTATTTTACAGTTTTCACAGTTTTGTGACATTTTAATGACATTTTGATGTACATGAGAAACATATCTGCATGAATAAAGAAGGCTGGATGTGAATGTGCTGCATATGGAAGTTAACATAAACTTGTTTCTTGTAGTTCAAACTCACCTTTCATTCGTATTTTTGTGCAGGAGCAGGACAACCTGATGGACGCGGAGGATCGCTGCAACCAGCTGATTCAGGCCAAGATCTCACTGGGGTCCAAGCTGAAGGATGTGCAGGAGCGGCTGGAAGATGAGGAGGAGGTGAGCGCCACGCTGACGTCCAAGAAACGCCAGCTGGATGATGAGGTGGCGTCGCTGAAGAGAGACATTGACGACCTGGAGATGACGCTGGCCAAAGTGGAGAGAGAGAGACACGGAGTGGAGAACAAGGTGAGGAACGCATTAAAGCTGATATTTACACAAGAATTCCTGTAGATGTAATATATATTTACTAGTTTCTATATTCTAGTTATTCTAGTTACTATAAGACTTTCATTAGTTATATCAATTACTATTCTAATATTTAAGCTTTAGGGCACATTTGCCCTTAATTTGCTATTTATTTATTTTTTACCTTTGAGTAGTTTGATATTACAGTGATGATGTGATAATATTTTGTGGATGACATCATTATAACACTTCTGCTCTGCTTCTGTACTTTTACTGAACATTTTTAATTCAGGACTTTTACTTGTTAATTGAGATTACTGAGATTTTTTGAGTACAGTAGGATGTCTACTTTTACTCCAGTAAAGTATCTGAGTCATAATTAACATTTTTTCCTTTCCTGTTTTATTCATGTACTAAAATACAGTAGATATGACAGGAGTCATTAGGGGTCAGTTGTCTCTGTCTCTTAAAAAATTCTTCTTAAAAATGACTCAAATTGATTATTAAAATTGTTGGTGATGAATGTTATAGTTGGCAACTTCAATTAATCGACTAATCCTTGCAGCTCTATTGTAAACTCAGTAAACTCAATTCAGCAGTGAGGGTGAGTTATTCAGGATATTTTCCTCTTTTTTCCAACTATCTTACTTAAAATAACTTTACGATTTACAGAGCATACTATTTACAGAACAAAAAACAAATTAAGTAAAGATAAATAAAATTACAACAAAGAAAATCACAAGGAAATTCTCTCCATATACATCATAACCATGCTGATGGTTCATAACCATTTTAACCATTTTTGTATACAGTACAGTTTTGTATACAGTTTAAACATAGGGGTAGGTTTCACCATGTTTCTTACAGAAAATAAAAAAAGAATAAGGGACATGCAAATACATAATCAATTACTACAAAAATGCCTCAAGCAAGATCTGGTCTTCAGGCGATATGTTCAACAATCCCAGTCCATCTAGACCAGGGATAAGCAACCATGGTCCTAGAGAGCCACAATGGCTGCAGGTTTTTGCTCCAACCAAGCAGGAACACACCTGATTCTACTAATCAGCCACTGGAGTCCTGGATTAGAGTCTTCATTAGTAGAATCAGGTGTGTTCCTGCTTGGTTGGAACAAAAACCTGCATCCACTGTGGCTCTGTAGGACCAGGGTTGCCTACCCCTGATCTAGACCATATCCTAGGAAAAAGAGTTTGAGGGAGAAGGTTAACTCTTCAGTTGTGTGTATATTATGAATTACATCTAGCCAATCTCCTTTTGTAGGAGATTCTGGGCTTAACCTCCTTAATACTCCTCCTTAATAGTAATTGCTTTTTATCTCTGTAATCCCAGAGGTAGGAAGAGGAAGAGGAAGTAGAATGTTTCCTAAGTATAAAGTATCAAACCTGACAGGAATGTCTACTTTGGAAATCACTTCTAGGTGGAAGCATATGAGTGACAACTTTAAATCTGGTTAAAATAGTTCCTCTGTGTGCAGGTGAAGAATCTGTCCCATGAGATGTGTGTTCTGGATGAATCCATTGCGGCTCTGAGCAGAGAGAAAGCGGCGCTGCAGGAAGCTCATCAGTTGGCTCTGAGTGACCTCCAGGCTCAGGAGGACAAGGTCAACATGTTGGCCAAGGCCAAGACTCGACTGGAGCAGCAGGTGGACAGTGTAAGGAAATGCTCCCTGACTGGCTCAAACCAGTTGTGATGTCACAAATCTGTGTGTAAGTCTTAAACTCAGATTTAAATGATTGGATTATTTTATAGGACATATATTTAAAACAGTGCCAAACTGATTGTGTAGACATTTAATTGTTGAGTAATTAAAACCTGTGCCTCAGTGAGATTTGTGAAGGTCGTCTGAGGCTCCGCCCCCTTGAAGAACAGGTTTCAAACATTTCATGTGAATTTAAGAAATATGGTATGTTTGTTGGAAAGATGAAGAAAATTCTTAAAACTAATACAATTTTTAAATCTATTTATGAATAAATTACTACAGTTTGGTAACTATAGTTTTTTGTCCCCAACCACTTACAGGTAATTCGTGATTTTGCTATTGTCACAAGACATTACAGGGAATTTCTTTTGACTCATTATTTGAAGTGTGCTTCTTAAAACACTCCATTAAAGCCATTTGGCCCTCACACTTCCCCTCCATCTCTTAAAGAAACAACTTTTGAAACAATTTATTAGTTGTTTGGTTCATAAATGGTTCATAAAAGTGTCATTATTTCCCAAAGCTGAAAATTCAACCTATAATGCCTTTTTTTGTCCAGACCAACAGTCCACAACCTAAAGATCATCAGTTTACTATTATAGAAGACAAAAGAAACCAGAAAATAACCAGAGAAGAGAAGCTGGAACCAGAGAATTTTGACATTTCCTTCTTAAAAATGACGTAAATCGATTAATTGATTCATTTTTAAAATAGCTGGTGATTAATTCTTAAGTCTTAAGTTTTAAAACCACAATGTGAACTACTAAAACTCTAAAACACAAACTCAGACAATAACTGGGGGCCTTCAGGTGCAGGGTCAGAACAGATGGTGACAGCTCCCCCTCTGTTCTCTGCAGGTGGAAAGTTCCCTGGAGCAGGAGAAGAAGGTACGGATTGATCTGGAAAGAACCAAACGGAAATTGGAGGGGGATCTGAAGCTGTCTGTGGACTCTGTGAGGGACCTGGAAAACCAGAGGGAGGAGGTGGAGGAGCGACTGAAGAAGTAGGAAACACACTCAAGACCATATTTACACTATATTTATATTTACATCATATGTATATATACACACAGAGGTGCTGAGCATATCATTAGAATGTGAAAAACAAACTTTCTTTCAGTAATTCCATTCAAAAAACTGTATAATGTATACATCTATTTCATAAAGTCTGACATATTTCAAGAATTTATTTATTTTAATACTGATGATTATAACTGACAACTAATGAAAACCTCAAATTGAGTATCTCAGAAAATTAGAATATTGTGGAAAGGTTTAATATTTAATACACAGGGTGCCACAATCTAAATGTCTAATTAACTTAAAACACCTGCAAATGCCCAGTGCTTTTGGACAAGGAGGGCAAGACAAAAGGAAAGAAAATATGTGGTACAAGCAATAAGGAATAACCACACCCTGAAGAGGATTGTGAAGCAAAACCCATTAACAAATTAACAAAGAGTGGACTGCAGCTGGAGTCTACCACAGATGTACGAAAGCATAGGTTTCAGCTGTCACATTCCTGGTGTCAAACCACTCTGGAACAAGAGAGAGTCAGAAGGTTCCCTCGTCTGGTCTAAAGACAAAAAGGACTGGACTGCTGCTGAGTCCAAAGTTATGTTCTCTGATCAAAGTAAATTCTGCATGTCCTTCAGAAATCAAGGCCCTAGATTATGGAGGAAGAGAGGAGAAGCTCAGAATCCATGTTTCGTGAGGTCGAGTGTAAAGTTTCCAGTGATGGTGTGGGGTACCATGTCATCTGCTGGTATTGGTTCACTGTGTTTTCTTAAGTCCAAGATCAACACAGCTGTCTCCCAGGAAGTTTTAGAGCATTTCATGTTTCCTGCTGCTGATTAACTATATAGAGATGCCGATTTCATTTTCCAACAGGACTTTGGTATCCCTGTCCTTAACTAGCCAGAAAACACACCTGACCTTAACCCCATAGAAAATCTCTGGTGAAATCTATGTGATACACCAGAACCAACAATGAGAAGAGCTGAAGGCCATGATCAGAGCAAACTGGGCTCTATAACACCTGAGCAGAGCCAAAGACTGATGGATTCCATGCTGCATTGCTGCAGGAATTCAGGCAAAAGGAGCCACAACTAAGTATCGATGCTGTACATGCTCATACTTTTTATTTTTATACTTTTCAGTTGGCCAGCATTTCTTTATTCTCTTATTTTTTTGTATTCTTAAGAAATATTCAAATGTTCTGAGATGCAGAATTTGGGATTTTCATTAGTTGTCACTCATAATAACCAAAAATAAAAAGAAATAATATTTGAAATGTATAGTTGTGTGTGTGATAAATAAATAAAATTTACTTTTTTTCACTTTTTGAATGGAATTATTGAAATGCATCAAGATCAGTTGGAAGCAGCAGATTCCCCTCCCTCCCTCCTTATCTCCATACTCCTCCCTCCTTCAGGAAAGACTTTGAATTGAGTCAGCTTCAGAGTAAAGTGGAGGACGAGCAGAATTTGGTGTCTCAGCTTCAGAAGAAGATCAAAGAGCATCAGGTGAGTATAATCCAGAGTTGACTGATTGATAGAACCAGTTCAACTCTTCCTGCTTCAGGAGTATGTTGTGACTCTTCATTCAGACTCGTATTGAGGAGCTGGAGGAGGCGCTGGAAGC
Organism: Lepturacanthus savala; assembly: GCA_030544235.1. NCBI lineage: Eukaryota > Metazoa > Chordata > Actinopteri > Scombriformes > Trichiuridae > Lepturacanthus > Lepturacanthus savala. The sequence continues at coordinate 31,010,556 of CM060480.1, forward strand.
AGAGCGGGTGTGGCGCTCCAAAGCCGAGCGCCAGAGGAATGACATCACCAGAGAAATGGAGGAGCTGGGAGAAAAACTGGAGGAGGCGGGAGGAGCCTCAGCTGCTCACATCGCACTCAACAGGTCAAAACTCAGTGATTCGCAGAGCGTCTGAAAATGTATTCTGCTTTTTGAAACTGGGTCCTATTAAAACACAGGAATATAAATACAAAGACCTTCTATTTGGGAAACTGAACAAGTTAAGTGCTACCAAATTGTCCCATGTTAACATGTTGAAACCACAAAAGTGTTTAACTAAATCCACTAATCCCAGGGCAGGACTGCAGACTGGCTGCATCTGAAACCTGCTTACATAGTTGGCAAAAACTGATGAATCCACTATCTAGTACGTGTGAATACCTTAGTAGGCTTTCATCAAGTACGTGACTGGTAGCTAGATGGTTTACTACATCAGGTCATATTTTACCTTATGCAAGCAAACCATCCTATGTATCCCAGAAGTCACCAGGAGGTCAATAACTGCAGAACTTTTCATATTTTTTTCCCAAAATTTTATTTAACAAAAATAAATAATTATAAATTCAAGTAAGAATCTCCACTTTGCGTTCTCAAATAAACTTGAGCAAGAAAAAAGAACATTGACACTATCATCTCACTGAATAAATGTATACATACATGCACACATACTACTATATATATATATATATATATATATATATATATATATATATATATATATATATATATATATATATATATACACACACACACACACACACACTCACACCAATTTAGAATCTCTGATTAACCTCAGCACTGTGGGAGGAAGCCAGAGTCTCAACTCATCTTCTATTCCTCATTAGGGTCGCAATGGTCTGTTGGAGCCAATCCCAGCGCATTACGGCGAGAGGCAGGGATACACCCCAGATGGTCACCAGCCCATCATGGAGCACACACACCATTCACTCACACATTCACACCTACGGGCAATTTAGAGTCTCCAATTAACCTCAGCATGTTTTTGGACTGTGGGAGGAAGCCGGAGTACCCGGTGAAAACCCACGCAGACACGGGGAGAACATGCAAATTCAACACAGTCCCAGACCCAGGACCAAGGAGGTCTTGAGCCTTTGACCTTCTTGCTGTGAGGCAACAGTGCTAACCCCTGCTCCACCGTGTCGCCCTCTGTTAGGAAATAAAATAATAAAATAAATTAATGACATAACTAATTAATACAGTCTTTTGCAATGAGACAATCCTTCTCACCATATCATTCCAATTACAACCACATGTGGAGATCAATACTGGAGGATCAGTGAAATTATGTCTCTATGCTGCAGATACATGAAGGAACCAGGGAAACAGGGCTAAACGTCCAAAATACTCAACTGTTCCTTGAAGAATCACTGATGCACAGCCGGCCTGGCACAGATGGGTCAGTGACAAAAATGTAAAGTGGTGTAACCTTAAAACCTTATTACCAGATGGTTTAACTCTCCTAAAAAGGTTTTAAAAAAAGCACATATCAACAATATATTTATATTTAAAATTTATCATGCTTTTTCGGTGACACCATTTGACATTTTGTGTCAAAAATTGCACAAAATCATGATTTTTGTAAAAATACAACAAAACAAACAAAAAATGTACATTTTGAGATACCTGACAGCCCTTAATACTTAATTCAAAAAGGTTTTGTTTTTCTTATCTTTCCAAACATTATTTGTCACTGACCCAGATTTGTGTGACCTCTAAATCAAGTTTCCATCCTGAGCCTTTAAACACATCTGCATCCTGCAACTCCAAACTGTAATTTCCCTTTTTTGTCAAACAGGAAGCGAGAGGCGGACTTCCTGAAGATGCGGCGGGAGCTGGAGGAGGCGGCGTTGCACCACGAGGCGACGGCGGCTACGCTGAGGAAGAAACACTCGGATGCTGTGGTGGAGCTCGGCGAGCAGATGGACATGCTGCAGAGAGCCAAGCAGAAGCTGGAGAAAGAGAAGGCTGAGTTCAGGCTGGAGGCTGATGACCTGGCCGCCAATGTGGAGCAGCTCACCAGGGCAAAGGTCAAATAATAACAATGCTGCATGCTCTGCTCTAAACCAATGAGTGCTCATCTGCAGCCATGAGTGTGCTTGGAGCAGAGCAGAAGGAACGAGATGAAACAAGCACACAAAGAAAAAATACAAAAAAATAATAAATAAATCTGGCTTAAAAAAACAAATGTGATTTCCTCACAACTTCAACACAACAATCTAGACCTCAAAACTCAAACCAGCCACCCTGCCACCCTCTCTGAAGAGGAAGACTAATAATAATTAAAAACAGCAAGTGGTGATGAGACGGGAAAGACACGTTGCTTTCATCCACGAGGTGGTGCTGTCGGTGTCACCATGTGAGGGGGCGTCTGTGTTCAGGGGCGGAGTCTCATCCCACATGTTAAGTTTGGAGCATGACATGGCAATTTGGGACAATGTCTTCAATGGCGAGTAAATATTTAAAGGCCTCTAGGAGGCATTTAGCCCCGCCCATGGGCGTCGCTGCTATCAGATCAAAGAGCTTGTCACCCTTGTCCTGTGTATCAATTTATATGATGATATGAGGTTGTTAAAGGCATCAAAAAGCCATATTTCATGGTGAATGACCCAAATTGACAAAATGACCGAAAGCTTTTAATAACTTTTAATTTAACATGCCTTAAGACATACTAAGATGAGGTCGAAGTGATAAAATCTGTGGGACGAGTTTGTTCCGATGCAAAATGTGGAAATGGCTAAAAAAAAAAATCACACTTTTGAGGAAACTTCAATTGAAGATGGCTGACCTTCTGACGTTGAGGCTTTTTTGTGCATCTTGGCATGATTGTGTGTACTGAATTTGGTGACGATTCAACGAACTAATCCCTATGGAGAGTTTTATGGTTTTGACAGTTCATCATATCAAAGTCAGACTTTAGCTATTGGTCATGGAATCACATTCATTTTGGTTTTAACCAAAGCATTTCATCCAGAAATGTCTTTATAACACCACCTATGAAAACAGCAAAGACTGTCAGAATCTCACAAATAAAGAATCCTAAATCTCCCACAATGCAACTGGAGAGCGTCTTATCACAACCTCTAATATACTGAAGAAAAATATTTATGACAGGAAATCTGTGTGTGTCTATGTGTTGATCACTGTTACTGATTATTTGTGTGTGTGTGTGTGTGTGTGTGTGTGTGTGTGTGTGTGTGTGTGTAGGCTGCAGTGGAGAAGATGTGCAGGGTTTATGAGGACCAGCTGAATGAAAGCAGGAGCAGAGTGGAGGAGCTGCAGAAACAACTGGCTGAAGTGTCTGCTCACAAAGCACGAGCACTCACAGAGACTGGTACAACACGATACCAAGAACCTCAGGAAAATAAAGAAATGTTGTCATTAAAAAATCTATACATTACAAAATTAAAGAATGAAAGAAGATTTCATGGAGAAATTAATTATCATGACATCAACATGGTCTCAAACAAATGTAAACACAGTTGTGACTTTACTATGGCTGCAGTCCTATATTTACGATTTGAATGAATCAGAGAATCAGAGAATATATATATATATATATATATATATATATATATATAGATTAGTGACAAACACTGTTACAGTTTTAAGGAGGATTCATCAGGTACTATCTGGTAGTTTTTAGGCTTTCGCCAAACGACAGTTTTGTTACTGACTCAGTATTTGAAATATCCCGGCTACAGCCCTGGTAGGAATCAGTAATTTCATTCAACCTCTTCAGACTTGTTCTGTCTCTCTTCTCCCTGGTCTCTGTCCGTCCTACAGCGGAGTTCAGCCGCCGTCTGGAGGAGCGGGACGTCCTTAACGGGCAGCTGCAGCGCTCCAAGGCGGCGCTCTGCCAGAATGCTGAAGACCTGAAGAGGCAGCTGGAGGAGGAGAGAAAAGTAACTTACAATCTCACACACACACTTTTAGCTCAGAGGTGGAAATTAATTAAATATATGTACTTGGTACTTTACTTGGGTATTTCCATGTGCTGCTACTTTATATTTATCTGACAGCTGCAGTTACTTTAAGATGCAGATTTGTCTCTTAAACTGCAAAAACTGAATCTGATCAACTTTATTGTCCAATATAGAGTAGAATAAGTTGAATAATTTTCTTAAAGTTGTTTTTCTTTATTTTGCTGAGTTTATTCTTGTTTTGAGAAGATATTAATCTTTTTATCTTAAAATCAGGAAATCTGCTAACAGAATAAGACAGCTCAGATAGTTCTGCTCATTAACTGCACCAAATACAAGAGATTTTCAAAATTCAAGAAGGTAGAGTGCTGCCTGGAGCTAAATATCAAGATAGTGCTCTTTGTTCATGATATTTTCACTTACAGTGGCTTGCGAAACTATTTGGCTCCCTTGAACTTTGTGACCTTTTGCCACATTTCAGGCTTCAAACAAACATATAAAACTGTAATTTCTTGTGAAGAAACAAGTGGGACACAATCATGAAGTGGAACACATTTTATTGGATATTTTAAACTTTTTTAACAAATAAAAAAAAAAAAAAAATTGGGCATGCAAAATCATTCAGCCCCATTGAGTTAATACTTCGTAGCGCCACCTTTTGCTGCGATTACAGCTGCAAGTCTCAGTATTAGTTTTGCACATCGAGAAACTCATTTTTGCCCATTCCTCCTTGCAAAACAGCTCGAGCTCAGTGAGGTTGGATGGAGAGCGTTTGTGAACAGCAGTTTTCAGTTCTTTCCACAGATTCTCAATTGGATTTAGGTCTGGACTTGGCCATTCTAACACCTTGATATGTTTTTTGGTGAACCATTCCATTGTAGCTTTCGCTTTATGTTTTGGATCATTGTCTTGTTGGAAGACAAATCTCCGTCCCAGTCTCAGGGCTTTTGCGGACTCCATCAGGTTTTCTTCCAGAATGGTCCTGTATTTGGCTCCATCCATCTTCCCATCAATTTTAACCATCTTCCCTGTCCCTGCTGAAGAAAAGCAGGCCCAAACCATGATGCTGCCACCACCAGGTTTGACAGTGGGGATGGTGTGTTGAGGGTGATGAGCTGTGCTGCTTTTACACCAAACATAACGTCTTGCATTGTTGCCAAAAAGTTCGATTTTGGTCTCATCTGACCAGAGCACCTTCTTCCACATGTTTGGTGTGTCTCGCAGGTGGCTTGTGGCAAACTTTAAATGACACTTTTTATGGATATCTTTAAGAAATGGCTTCCTTCTTGCCACTCTTCCATAAAGGCCAGATTTGTGCAGTATACGACTGATTGTTGTCCTATGGACAGATTCTCCCACCTCAGCTGTAGACCTCTGCAGTCCATCCAGAGTGATCATGGGCCTCTTGGCTGCATCTCTGATCAGTCTTCTCCTTGTATGAGCTGAAAGTTTAGGGGGACGGCCAGATCTTGGTACATTTGCAGTGGTCTGATACTCCTTCCATTTCAATATTATTGCTTGCACTGTGCTCCTTGGGATGTTTAAAGCTTGGGAAATCTTTTTGTATCCAAATCCAGCTTTAAACTTCTCCACAACAGTATCTCGGACCTGCCTGGTGTGTTCCTTGTTCTTCATGATGCTCTCCGCGCTTTAAACAGACCTCTGAGACTATCACAGTGCAGGTGCATTTATACAGAGACTTGATTACACACAGGTGGATTCCATTTATCATCGTTAGTCATTTAGGTCAACATTGAATCATTCAGAGATTCTGACTGAACTTCTGGACAGAGTTTGCTGCACTGAAAGTAAAGGGGCTGAATGATTTTGCACGCCCAATTTTTTTTTTTTTTATTTGTTAAAAAAGTTTAAAATATCCAATAAAGTGTGTTCCACTTCATGATTGTGTCCCACTTGTTGATTCTTCACAAGAAATTACAGTTTTATGTTTTTATGCTTGAAGCCTGAAATGTGGCAAAAGGTCAAAAAGTTCAAGGGAGCCAAATAGTTTCGCAAGCCACTGTAAGATGTTTTTGTTAAGACTGATCTTTCTTTATAGCAACGATATCTGCAAAGTAACTTCTTTTTAGATATTTATAGATGATACCAATTTGTTTTGCTCTGGTATGAATTTGAAGATAACTTTGTGTTGTGTAGGTGAAAAATCCCCAAACTTGGTTTGATGTCAATAAATTATCTTTGAATTTTAAGAAAACAAAATGTATGTTTTGGGGGGATATAAATGAAAGTGATTGTAATATTAAATAAAAAATCTGTAATATTGACATTGAAAGGGTTTTTGAGACTAAATTCCTGGGGTTGTCATTGACCAAAAGTTAACATGGAAACAGCACAATGACATTAAAGGAAACATTTTAAAATCACTTGCAATCCTGTATAAATCCAAAAATGTATTGAATTCCAAGACCTTGCATTTGATGATTCACTGATTGTTTCTTTTTATCTTACTGGTGGAATTGTAGAATCCACTTTTAAAACCACCTTAAATTCAATAATAAAACTGCAAAAACAAGCCATACGTATCATCAATAAGGCTGAGCACTCTGCTCTCACAAAGACACATTTTCTAAATTCTTGTGTTATTGAATTTCATGATTTGTTTTAGATTATAAACCGTATTGATCCCACATGGGGGAAATTTGAGCATTACAGCAGCTCAGATACAGAGAAGTAATAAGTAAGAAAATAACAGTAAAAAAAATCAAGAGGCAGAAAAAAAATAAATGCACATTATATACAGAGAGTACAAAAGTACCAGTACAAGCATACACAGTATGTGTCATGGTTGAGGTAGAGGTATTTTAATAAATAAATACAGTGTGATGAATATTTTGTGCATGTTTTTTAAGTGACTGGAGTGATGGATTGTGCGTAGTGGGGTTTAGGTCAGAGTGACTCAACATTAAGTGTTATAGAGTCTAACTGCTGTGGATATGAAGGATCTGTGAAATCACTCCTTCCTGCAGCGATGGTGTTTCAGTCTCTGGCTGAAGGAGCTGCTCAGACCACCCATGGTCTCATGTAGAGGGTGGTGGGGGTTGTCCATGATGGATGTCAGCTTCACTAACATCCTTCTCACCCACCACCACCACAGACTTGAGGGGACATCCCAGTAAGGAGCTAGATCTCTGTACCAGTTTGTTGATCTTGTTCCTGTCCCTGTCAGTGCATCCACTCCCTCAGCAGACCAGAAGAGTTGTACAAGGTTCTGCAGACTCTAAAGGACCTCAGTTTCTCAGCAGGTGGAGTGGATTCTGATCCTTCTTGTACAGGACATCTGTGTGGTCCAGTCCATTTTATTGTTGACGTGAACCCCCAGGTACTTGTAAGAGTCTACTGTCCTTTCCCTGGATGCACACAGGTGTGCTGGTGTGGTAGGGGTGGCTTCTTCCTGAAGTCTATGATAATATCTTTCTTTCATTCTCTTTTGAACATGGCAGTGGTCTGAGTTGGCCTCACTGCAATCCTCAGACCACAGTCTGATCACCTTCTTGGTGGGGGGTTTCCTCTTCACCATGGGGGTGTAGGTGGGGTGGAGGATGACCAGGTTGTGGTGGGGCAAGGGTTATGAGATGTAAGCCTCCTTTCTGTTAACAAACAGCAGATCTATTGTTTTGTTGTCCCTGGTATGGCGGTCAACATACTGGATGAGGTTAGGAAGAGTGGTAGAGAGTGAGGCATGGTTGAAGTCCCCAGAGATAATGATGAGGGACTGTGGATGTGCCGTCTGTAGCTGAGAGACGGGGGTGTGAATATCCTCACAGGCTGTTATAGCATCGAGATGTAAACAGTTAACACAATAACATGTAAAAACAGCTGCACGCTAACTGCTAACAGTTCAATGCTTTGCTCCTTCACAGTGATGTGTCCTGGGTTACATCATCTCTCATTCACATCCATCACCAGTCCCCCACCTCTCCTCTTATCACTAGTGCGATGCATATATCGGTAATCTAATATCAATCTGATACTAAGTAAATAAGGACCAGTATCGTCAATACCGATGTTGATACTTTTCAATAAATAAGGTGGATGTGTCTGCGATTGCTAAATCTCAATGAATTTTTATGACCTTAAGTGTTTTTTGTGCTGTTTCATTTTTTATTATTAAAAAGATAAAACCCAGGACTTAATTAGGACAAATATATTTATAGGATTATAGAATGGGAAATGCTTTTGATGAATTTTTTCAGAAGAATTTTTTCTGGAGTATGGTACCCATGAAGGTTGAAAAAGCTGATAATATAGGATAAGGTTTTACACGCAGTCTTCTGCCTGTTCAGTCACTGTTCAACACATGATTTGAGCATTTGTCGTCTTACAAATAGCAGATTGTAGATGACCCACATTTCATATGTCTATAATTGTCACCAGCTACAATAAATACAGATTTAACCTCTCAACTTCTCACATGATTTATTTCAAGAAATGTTCCCATTATCCAATATTTCACAAAAAAATCAAAGATCAGAGAAAACACTGATTAGTGAATCCATTTGTCTATATTTGTGTGTGTGTGTGCGTGTGTGCGTGCGTGTGTGTGTCAGGCTCGTGTGGCGCTGGCTCACGCCGTGCAGGCGTCCCGTCATGACTGCAGCCTGCTCAGCGAGCAGCTGGAGGAGGAGCAGGAGGCCAAGGCCGAGCTGCAGAGGGCTCTGTCTGCAGCCAACAGCCAGCTGGCTCAGTGGAGGGCCAAGTATGAGACGGACGCCGTGCTGCGCATCGAGGAGCTGGAAGACGCAAAGTAAGACACACTGGTCACATCTGTCCCTCAGGGAAAATCCAGATTTTCAAATTCAACAAACAGTGATAATTTTTTTGCTTTCTGATGTTCCTGCGGTTCTTCACCAGCTTGTTCTACATATCAGGTCTTGTGGACTTCTCAAAGAGCTTCAGGCTCCCCGCAACATAAAAAGCATCAAATTAAGCACAGTTTTGGGAGTTAACGTGTTACTAAAGTAATAAATTACTGTAATGCATTTTTCTTTTTGCTGTAACGCAGTAATGTAAGGCATTACAGGATAAAATGGTAATGTTTTACTCTCTACAGATGACAGTAACACGCATTACAGTGTGTTTTAACCTGGATTGAAGCAGTTGTGTTTATTATTTTATTATTATTTTATATACCGTATTTTCACGACCATAAGGCGCACCGTACTAAAAGGCGCAGTCTCAGTTACGCGTGCCATTCCTGTATTTAACACACACATAAGGCGCACCTGACGATAGGGCGCGGGTTTTATATACATGTCCTCTACTACGTGCGTCCGCCTTACAACAACACACACACAAGCAGACGAGTGAGAGAAGTGTGCGTATTTAAAAAATAGATCGGCTGGATGCGCTTGTCGCGATGTGCTTCTCGCAGTAGGACCGGAAATTCGCCATCTTTTCAGAATAATCCGCTGGACGTTGCTGCGCTACCGTAGTCCTGGTGCGGATGGAAATATGGCACCGTTTCATAAAACGCCAGCACCAAGACGGACCTCCTTGAAAATGTTAATTTTTCATTTCCTCCGCTATCGTTGCTGCTCCGAGTCGAAACGCTCCTCCCGTTCACTCTTTGCTCAGCGATCCATTGCTCGAGTCTCTCCTCCAACTCCAGACACCTCGCTTTATGTCCGCGGAAACTCAGCTGAGTCTTCTTCGCCTGTCGGAGCTCATTCTCCAGCTTCCTCCACTTGCGAATCATCGACTCGTTAATTTTATATTCTCTCGCGGCGGCTCGATTCCCATATTCTACGGCGTAGCTGATAGCCTTCAGCTTAAACTGAACGTCGTACGCGTGTCTCTTTGCCATTTTAGTGTTGTTAAAACAACAATGTTCTGCATAAAGCACACACCTGTTCTTTTATACACAATCCACACCCACACATCCCCCATTAATGTTCTCATGTTCTCTACTACGTCCTCTTCGTGGTGGTCTCTAATACGTCCGCACATAAGGCGCAATGCACTATAGGGCGCACCTCACATTTTGAAAAAAATCTAAGACTTTTATATGCGCCTTATAGTCGTGAAAATATGGTATATACAAATTAGGTATGCACAGGTTGTGAAATTCTGGACTGACAGCTGATATTCTTTCATTTTGGATGTTATTTATTCCCTTTTGTGCAGGTAAACATGAACAATAAATCAGGCTCAGTCTGACTGACACCAGACCAATATTTAACAGAAAAACGGATGCAACGCAGTAGATAAATAGCCAATACTATGCTGAAAATAAACTGTTGCCATGAAAATGTATTGGTCCTAATCAGAACATCTGTTCTTAAATGGTTGCAGCTCACTGTGACCCAGGTCAGTTTGTGGATTCTGTTCTGTAATGATGATGGTTTGCAGGAAGAAACTGGTGGTTAAGTTGCAGACTGTGGAGGAAACTGTGGAAACATCTCAGGCTAAATGTTCCTCACTGGAGAAAACCAAAGTGCGTCTGCAGACTGAGATTGAAGATCTGGTGGTGGAGCTGGAACGCTCCAATGCTGCTGCTCTAGCTCTGGACAAGAAGCAGCGCAGCTTCGACAAGGTTGGTCAGCGCCGCAAGCGTTGCCACCTCCAACACGGTTAATGGAGGATGTGACCCACTGTGTTTCTCCTGTTTCAGCTGCTGGGTGAGTGGAAGCTGAGGTTTGAGGAGAGTCAGTCGGATCTGGAGGCGACGCAGAAAGAATCTCGCAGTCTGAGCACTGAGCTTTTCAAACTGAAGAACAGCTACGAAGAAGCTCTGGACCAGCTGGAGACAATCAAACGGGAAAACAAGAACCTTCAAGGTACTTTGCTCTGTCTCTGTTACAGCAGCAGGATCTTAAGTGAAAGGCTGAATCTGAGATCACAATTACTTGTCCGTGCACTAAGTCCATCCAGAATATATGGAGGCCCCAATGGGCTTTACAGTTTGTACAACACAACATCCCCTGTCCTTAGACCCTCACATTGTACATTGTACAAGAAAAAAAAAAAAAAAAAGAAAGTGGGAAAAACCTCAGGGTGAGTAAACGACCCCTCTTCGCTCCTTGTTGTTATGTTGTCATTGATGTTGTGTTAAGTTACTGTCTCCACAATTTTATACTTTTTATAACATCTTTCATTCTAATGATTAAATCAGTTGAGTTTTGTCAGTCTAACAGCTATAAGAGATGCAGCAGCAAACTCTGGGGCCAGAAAATGAAGCCAACATAAAACTGAAATTCATAATTTGGAAAGTCAGAGAACCTTAACAACTTGAGTTCAAAATCCAACATGGCTGCCCCATGCATCAATAGTGTGAAAGCTGGAGTAATAAACTGTTCATTAGCACTGTCCATATCTATGGACTGTGTCTACAGTGTTTACATTCACAAACACAGTACTGTGTTGTTATAAGCTGGTGTTGCTAATAAAGACTAACTTGACTGCCTTGGTTGTTACTGGACTTAAGTCAAAGTGTGTGACTGTTCGATGTGATTCCAGAGGAGATTGTGGACCTGACAGAGCAGATCAGTCATGGAGGGAAGACCATCCATGAGCTTGAGAGAATGAAGAAGATCCTGGATGTAGAGAAAGGAGACATCAGAGCTGCTCTGGAGGAGGCCGAGGTAACTGATCAGCTGCTGTAGAAACCTGTCACAATCAAACTGCACACTGACCTGTTCTATCCAACCAGGGCACTCTGGAACATGAGGAGAGTAAGATCCTGAGGCTTCAGGTTGAGCTGCAGCAGATACGGGCTGAGGTCGACCGGAAGGCTGTTGAGAAAGATGAAGAGATCGAAAACCTCAGGTACCAAATACACGGGGAAGCAAGTCAGGAGCCAGTATAACAGCAGCCAACAAACCAAGAACTACACTCAGATTATTAGTGATTATTTTTGTTATTTATTTATCTGTTATTTTCCCCACTTAATCCCAAATTAATGCCAAAGCTGTAGGTGGTGATAGCACTCCTAAGAGGAAAACCATTTCGGTCAATCACAAGGCTGCTCATGTCGCAAATCACCATGGATACAACCTACTGTTTACCATTGCACAGCGTGATGTCAAAGAATGTTGACAAGAAATCGCGTCTCTCCCGCGCACATGCAGACCCAGCTTCGAGCCAAATTTCCATCCTAGACAAGAATTTGGGTGGCGCACCACTTGTATCACAGTAAATTCCACTGCTAATGCTGAATGGCTTTGGCTTTGATATTCTTTCATTTAAATAAAGAAATTGCACATTCAAAATACTACTAGTAACTAGACAATTTGTGAGAGTTGGGTCTGGGCTCTGGGGCTGTCAGGGGTCCTTGCTGCAGTTTAATACAACAGTCATGATACCATGGATGGGATGCTGGGGTCCTCTTTATTAATACTACAAAGTTTGGTAGGTGTGGGGACTTTGAATCCAAAGGTATTGATGAAAAACTATTCACCAATCAGCTGACACAGACCAACTGCTGCAGTAACTGTTAACTCAATCAGTCGGTGCGAGGGAATCAATTGCACTGAAACGGTGACTTTGTTGCCGCGGTGAACACCATGTGGCTAAGGATGGTGTGGGGTGTTAGTATTATCAATCTCAAAAAGTTTGGTGAGCATGCGAACTTTAGATCCAAAGTTATTAAGAAAAACCCATGAGCCAATCAGCTTTGAGGAGGCGGGGTCCCAATACTGTGCAATTAGTTTGATTGGTCTTCAACATGTCCACCAAGTTATATGGTTGTAGGAGCTTTAGATCCAAAGTTATTGATGAAAACCATTCAACCAATCAGCTTTCAGCCTGAGTTGCTGACCAGGTGGGCCATTACCATGGTGACGAACTGCTCTGCTGCATGTGCTCTGATGACATCACTAACCGACTAAACCTGGGTAGGCAGAAAGTCTACATCTGGTTGGAACACACCCCGAACAACTGCTCATAATTCGAAAACCGTAAAAGATGGAGACAAAATTATCATATTTTCTGAGAGCTGGCCTTCCCCCGGTAATTTCGTTTCATCACCTCCCGCTTCATCTGTTCTCGGGTCGCGGGGGCAGTACCTTCAGCAGGGAAGCCCATAGTCTCTCCAGTGTGTCCTGGGTCTTCCCTGTGGCCGCTGCCCAGAGGGACGTGCATGGAGCACCTCACCAGGGAGGTGTCCAGGAGGCATCCTCACTAGATGGCAGAGCCACCTCAACTGGCTCCTCTCGATGTGGAGGAGCAGCGGTTCTATTCTGAGCTCCTCGATGACCGAGCTTCTCACCCTATCTCTAAGGGAGAGCCCAGCCACCCTACATTTTAGCTGCTTGTATTTGTGATCTTCTCCTTTCAGTCACTACCCAAAGCTCGTGACCATAGGTGGAGGTAGGAACGTAGATTGGCTAGTAAATCAAGAGCTTCGCCTTTCGGCTCAGCTCCTTCTTCACCATAATGGACCAACGCAGGGCCCACATCACTGCAGATGCTGCACCGATCCATCGGTCAATCTCCCGCTCCATCCTCCCCTCATTCGTGAACAAGACCCCGAGATACTTGAACTCCTCCACTTGAGGCAGGATCTCATCCCTGACTCAGAGTCAACAGTCCACCCTTTTCCGGTCAAGAACCATGGCCTCAGATTTGCAGGTGCTGATCTTCATCCCAGTCGCTTCACACTCGGCTGTGAACTGCTCCACCATGAGCTTAAGGTCAATGACTGATGAAGCCAACACGACCAGATCGTCCGCAAATAGCAACGACACAATCCTGAGGCCATGAAAACCACAACTCCTCAACTCACTGGCTGTGCCTAGAAATTCTGTCCATAAAAGTTATGAACAGAATCTGTGACAAAGGGCAGCCCTGACGGAGTCCAACCCCCACTGGAAACAAGTCTGAGTTATTACCATTGCGGACCAAGCTCTGGCACCATACAGGGACCGGATAGCCTGTGTCAGTGTGTCTGGAATCCCATACTCCCGGAGCACCCCCCACAGGACTCCCTGAGGGACACGGTTGAATGCCTTCTTCAAGTCCACAAAGCACATGTAGACTGGTTGGGTGAACTTCCATGCACCCTCCAGGACCTTGCTAAGGGTATAGACCTGGTCCACAGTTCTACGACCAGAATGAAAACCACTCTGGTCCTCCTGAATCCATGGTTCGACTATGTTGCGGACCCTCCTCTCCAGTACCCCCGAATTTCTCAGGCAGACTGAGGAGTGTGATCCCTCTATAGTTGGAACACACCCTCTGGTCCCCCTTTTTAGTATTTTTTTTTTGGTAGAGAATCCAACCCCTAGCAAAGAAACTGGTTCTGGAGTCCACACTGTGCGTCGAGGTGAGCCCGACCATATCTAGTCGATACCTCTCAACCTCGTGCACCAGCTGAGGCTCCTTCCCCACCAGAGAGGTGACTTTCCACATCCCCAGAGCCAGTTTCTGCAGCCGTAGGTCAGACAGCCAGGGTCCCCGCCTCCGACCCCCCCCCCACAACTCTCTCCTCATCCTCCCCCGTGGGCCCCCCCATGGATGGTGAGCCCATGTGGAGGGGGGCCTATGTCACCGCTTCAGGCTGAGCCCGGCCACCAGGCGCTCACACCCGAGCCCCTCCCCCAGGCCTGGCTCCAGAGGGGAGCCCCGATAAGGTGGCAGCTCCAGGAGAAAATCGAGGATTTTCAAATTCAAGTTGAATAGGCCCTTCCATAACAGAAACTATTGTTACAGTTGCTGGCTATTTATTAATTAGCTAACTATGTTATGCTAAGGGTTAATGACATTATCAATCATGATATCATCACATCATCTTTATCGTAACATTACCTCTGTCTTTGTTGTGTTCTTTTTTCTCCTAGTCTCTAGGCTTTGCTATACAGTTAAATTAAGACATAATAAAAATAAATAACCAAAAAAACATGCAGAAAAACACACAGTTTCAAAAATACCCGTGTTGGTGTGGAATAGCCCCTGACAAAAAACAGCACTTCAACACACAAAGAACTAATGGCAAACAGTAGACAGATGGTGAGCAAGACACAAATGAGACACATTAATTAATCAGTAACAACAGGAAGTCAAGGAAAAAAACAAAACACAAGGAGAAGACATTACAAAATAAAAGAAAAACAAGTCAGGCCACTAACAGAATTGACAAATAATTGATTAGTTGCCAACTATTACATTACCAACTATTTTGATAATTGATTTGAGCCATTTTAAAAAGAAGTTCCAGCTTCAAAATCTGATTATTTTCTGTTTTGAAGGCTTAATAATAGTAACAATTATAACACTAATAACAATAGTAAACAGGTGATCTTCAGGTTGTGGACTGTTGATCCAGACAAAAAACAACATTTTAGGTTGAATTGAAAATGTTGACATCTAATGGATTCATTGTTTCAATAATCAATAGATTAATGGACTATCAAAATAGTCCTTAGTTGCAGCACTACAGTAAAGATGAGCAGCTGCCCTGAGGAGGAGCCAAGCAGGAACCATGTAGCAGCAGCACATCCTAACTAATCCAACAGGGACCAAATAAACAACATGAATTGTTAATACTGATGCCGTCCACCAGGCGGAGCCACCAGCGATCACTGGAGACCATGCAGGCCAGTCTGGAGGCGGAGGTTCGCAGCCGCAGCGAGGCGGTTCGTCTGAGGAAGAAGATGGAGTCTGACCTCAATGAGATGGAGGTTCAGCTGGGACACGCCAACAAACAGGCGGCTGAGAGCCAGAGGGTCATCAGACACCTGCAGACACAGGTGACAGGATATAAAGAATTGGCTTTCCTGAGCATGATGAAGATGAAGATTTATTTGTACAGTGAATCAGGTGACATTCATCATGTTGAAAGCAAAGATTCACAGTTTGTGACATGTAACGAGTTTGTCGGATCACTCGACCCAACATATGCTGTTCTACATACTGTATGGGGCGTCCTGTTTCCAGGTAAAAGAGCAGCAGCTGGAGCTTGATGATAAAGTGGAGCTGACCAATCAGCTGAAAGAACAGATCGTGCTGGTAGAGCGACGCTGTTCACTGATGGCGGCCGAGGAGGAGGAGCTGCGAGAGGTCCTGGAACGCACCGACCGCACCCGCAAGATGGCCGAACATGAGCTGGTGGAGGTCACAGAAAGAGTTAACCTGCTCACCACACAGGTGCAGATACTCACTGACACACAGCAGAGTCATGCTGATCAGATATAATCTGTAATCTAAGATCTACAATCTGTGATCTATGATCTACAATCTATAATCTACAGTCTGTGATCTATAATTTGATGTATGATCTACAATCTATGATCTACTATCGATGATCAATAAACTACATTGTGTGATCTATAATCTGTAATTTATGATCTACAATCTGTGATCTATGATTTATAATCAATGATCGACAATCTATGATCTATAGTCTGATCTATCATTTGATGTGTGATCTACAATCAGTGATCAATAAACTACATTGTGTGATCTATAATCTATGATCTACAATCAATTATATACAATATACAGTCTGTAATGTATATGCTATGATCTACATATAATCTGTAATCTACAATCTGTAATACAGTCAGAATCATCATCATTGTTTGAATGATTGATTGATTGGTTCATTCTGTGTTGCAGAACACTGGTCTGGTGAACCAGAAGAAGAAGTTGGAGACAGATCTGTCCCTACTGTCTGGAGAGGTGGATGAGGTGACACAGGAGAGTCGCAGCGCTGAGGAGAAAGCAAAGGCGGCCATCACTGATGTGAGTCCTGACCTCTGACTGCTGACCTTTAACCTCTCACTGCTGACCCTGACCTCTGACTCCAAACCTCTAACTGTTGACCCTGAGCAGCAATTACTTTTGACTTTTGCAAAAGGATTTTCCTGTTTTTCTTTGAGGTGACCTGAATCTGAACTGTGTGTGTGTGTGTGTGTGTGTGTGTGTGTGTGTGTGTGTGTGTGTGTGTGTGTGTGTGTGTGTGTGTGTGTGTACCTCACCAGGCAGCTTTGATGGCAGAGGAGCTGAAGAAGGAGCAGGACAGCAACAGCATGCTGGACAGAATGAAGAAGAACATGGAGTGTACAGTGAAAGGTACAGTGTTCAGGTGTGGAGCAGAGAGCTGATTAGTTCACCTGCTGTTCTGGCAGATCAGTTGTGTTGCTTCATGTGAACGGGAATCTAAATCAAAATGTATAGAATGGGATGGCACCTATGTCATGAAGGCTGAACACGATATATGAATGTATTTTTCAGATGTTTTCTACAAATGCCACGGTTGTTGATTATTGTCGAATACAAGGGGCCGAAATGAGTTTCCTTCCCAGGGTGGCTGGACTCTCCATTAGAGATAAGAGAGTGAGAAGCTCGGTCATCTGCGAGGAGCTCAGAGTAGAACCGCTGCTCCTCTGCATTGAGAGGAGCCAGTTGAGGTGGCTCGGGCATCTAGTGAGGGGCCTTCTGGACGCCTCCCTAGTAAGGTGTTCCGAGCCCCGGGGAAGACCCAGGAGATGCTGGCGCTCTTCCTGGGCGTTCTCGGCTGGTCTGGGAATGCCCCAGGAAGAGCTGGATGAAGTAGCCAGAGAAAGGGAAGTCTGAGCTTCTCTGCTGAAGTTGCTGAAGCTGCTGCTCCTGTGACCCAAACACGGATCAGCGGGAGAAGACGAGACAAGCCACTGTTGTTTTAATGAGAAAAACACAATATATGGGCATCTTGAAAAAAAAAACAGTATATGATATATTCAGGTTCTCTTCAATAATTGTTAGAACAGTTGTAACAGTTAGACAAACAATAAGACATATGTCACACTTCAAGCATAGCAAATTGTATAGAACTACAAAGCAGTTACCTCCTCCTCTCTGCAACATTTAGCACAACTGAGAATTTATATCTAGTCGGATGTCAGTAGGGAGAAGCTTATACTCTTGGTTAAGAGGGTAAGAATTGTCCCTATGTAGGGAAGTTTGCTTTCTTTAACAACCTGAATGTTCAAAATTTCTTCCGGGCTCCTGAACTTCATTCCAGCTTCTAGTGAAGCAATACCCACAATTCTCGTGTCCCTAGCCAGCCATCATAGGTTACAGTCACAGACATGGATTATTTTATAAGTAGTATGCATTTGCCCGTAGTAGCCTACCACATACCTGAATTTGAATGATTTATGTTACTGACTTATTTACTTGCGGGCGCTTTATTTCACGGGCAACAAACGGAATGACTCACACGGGGGTATGGGGTATCTCTGGGATAAAGGCACCTTTCTGTTGTAGTCACCATAAATTTGCGATAATCAAATTGTGGTAATCACAGTATTGTTCACGTGTTATTTTTGTATTTAGAGTTTTCATGACGAGAGCTCAAGCTCAGACTTAGCTTAGCCTTGTAGTTGACAGAGGAGGTAGCTTAGCGAAACATGCTGGAATTATGCTTATGTCACTCGATTGACAATAAGTTTGTCATCATCTTTCATTTTCTCACTGACTAGTTGAATAGGCCTACAATACCCGTAACCGACCAGTATGTCAAAATATTATGTAATTAGAAGACAACATCTTACATATCCAGTAAAAATTCTGCGACTTTGGCATCCGTCTGGAGCCCCTTCTCACTTTTTAGCTGGCGCCAGCGCTGGAAAGCCGCACCGATAATCACTCTTGTCCTGTTTCGTTCTTCTGTTAGCTTCCGCATGGCTGTTGCTTTTTCAAGAACAGTTTTCCCTTGGTTTTGCTGCCAGTCGACGTCTTCTTCTCTGCCATTGTTGCAACGATATATCTGTGCGAGCTAACTTGAATGTTGGCTTTCGAAGCTGTGTCTGCTCACCTGATTGCCAGAGCTGTGGGGGGTCAAGTGACGACGACACAGTGAACGCGCAAAATGGGGGGAGGGGTCGAGTGGGAGGGAGAGGGGGTGGAGCGGGGAGCCGTTGGGAAGGGAGGGGTGCGAGTGTGTGCATAGGTATTTGATGGACGTATTAGACAGCCAATAAATGTAAAGATGATCAGTACATTGATTGGTCAGAGTTTTCCTCTGAATACACCCTCTAGACCGGACCAAAATGTTTCAAGTTTTTTGCAAACATTCTATTTTAGTGTGTGCAGTGGGAATGTGAAAAGGTTTTCAGGCAATATTTTAAAAAATGCTGCAAAAAAGAATCACCCACCCCACCTTTAAGTCGATGACTGTCATTTCATACTGAAAATAAAAAATCTAAATTTTACTCATACTCATATTTTTTTCTAATGCTATGATTATAGACAACTAAGGTGACAAAAAACAAACTAAGTACAGCTTCCTCTCATATAACATCATCAACTACCTGTCCCCTTTCTCCTGAGAACATGGAGAAGAAAAACCCTGTTTTATTTATATTATGATTTTCAACCCTGACATATTTAATCATTCAAGTCTCTAGAATAATATCCAAAAAAAGATTTTGTACTTGGGATAAATAGATTTTTGTTTATGGGCAGATATGTGCAAGCAGCAACTATAATAGCCATTACAATGCAATTTTCTGCAAAGAAAAGAATACAAAATAGAAAAAATATAGATATATAACATGGTATTTTAATTTTTCTGTGTGGATGGTAAGGGAGATGGGCGACTTTTCAGCTAAAATCCTATTTAAAGCTCCAGCAAACTTTATTTTCTACTTAAGATGTGAAATATGCATTTTTGGAACACTGTCTACAACTCAGCTGTCCTTATCAAAGTGATCATTTTTACTGTGCTGTTACACTGTAATTGTTGTTAAAAGTAAGAAAAGTTTAAAAGAACGCAGTCTCCTTTGTTTTCCTTCACTGCCTCGGTCCTGACCACATCACCGGTGGTCCAATGATGTTAACTACTAAAGGGCTATTATTAGTAGTAGTAGTATTTTACTGTATGATACAAAAGAAAATGACTGATTCGATAAAAGCACTATAAAACATTTTCAACAGGCTTCTACCAATTTGGAATGTAGCAAATTTTCAAGACAAAACAGGCACTGTTTTCCTTTTTTTTGCAAAGCAGACCTCCTATGTTTTAGAGACATTGATTTGCAAAACGGATTCTTAGCAACAAGATATAAATTGATTCCAGTATCTTACCGTGACTAACTTCACTGTCACAAAGCAGGCTGACAATAACAGAATCATCAGCGTGTATAATGAATCAGTAAATGGCAGTAGCAGTCGTTTGTGTACAGGATATGAAAAAATTGCAAATGAAGCAGCATCCTAGGGTGAACCGGTTGAGAATGATAGATGACTTGATTGTTCCGTTCACTCTAACTTATCTATTTGCAAGGAAATCAAGGATCCAACCCACAAGATACGTGTCCAGAATAAAAAGATGTGTTGAAATGTTCATGTTGAAAGCTATTAGCTAAAGTTAATTCATGTTAATACATATGTGATAATATAACATTAATACATATGTTCATGTGAAATACACACAAATGTTTTAAGGGAATGTCACTGAAGGAGTTTTCACTTATGCTGCAGCTAACCTAAATCTATTGATTATTTAAATGATTACTTCTTATTAATTGGTTCGTTTTTTGGTTCATTAAATGTTGTTCAGTGTTTCCTAAAACTGAAGATTCAACCTAAAATATCTTTTTTTGTCCACAACCCAAAGATCATCAGTTTACTATTATAGAAGAATAAAGAAACCAGAAAATAATCCCTTTGGTGACTTTAGATAAAAAAATAAATAATGTTGATACAATCTTATGCCCATGCATTAATTATCTTATGACTATGCATTAATTTTTTCATGGCCATGCCCTAATTAGTTTTTACCCAATGTCACCATAGGGGCTCCGTAGATTTAGAAGTTGGAACTAGAGAATTTAGATTGGATTATCTTTGTATAAATGACTTAAATCCATTATGAAAATAGTTGGTGATTAATGAGATAGTTGGAACTAATGGATTATTGGTTGGGTGCAGCTCTAGTATTCACAGTGAGTGTTTTCACAGAGCTGCAGCTCAAAGTGGATGAAACAGAGAAGATGGCGCTAAAGGGAGGAAAGAAACAACTTCATAAATTGGAGACTAAAGTGAGTCCAAAACCCTCCACAGCTTATAGACAATTTTATGATTAACTGGATTAATATAAAAAAAATAATAAAAATGTATTAATTGAAACGGAAATATTCTGCTTCCTATCAGTACATGTTCATGGTGGAAATATTTAACCTTTGTGTTGAGGTGAGAGACCTGCAAACAGATCTGATGGTGGAGCAGAAGAAGAGTGAGGAGTATCATAAAGGAGTCCGCCGCTACGAGAGGAGAGTCAAAGAGCTGACCTACCAGGTAGGATCATGTTCATCATCATCACCATCATCATCATCAATCATTCTGCGTGTTGTTTGAGGGTTGTCTCTGTCTCTGTTCTCAGTCGGAGGAGGACAAGAAGACTCTGCTGACGATGCAGGAGCTGATCAACAAACTTCAGGCCAAACTCAAAAGCTACAAGAGACAAGCAGAGAATGCTGTGAGTTGAACAACCACTGATATCAGATCAATGATCCCCGCTGGGTTACTGTAGCTTAATGAGTTGATATCCTGCTCTTGGGACAATAAACTTACTGAATCTTGAAAATTCTGCGTTAAAAAAAGTTCCAATTTTTGAATTACTGTATTTTCCAGACCATAAAGTCAACGTGAATATAAGCCACACAAGCTACATTTAGAGGAAAGTGTATAATATACAAGCTGCACTAGACTATAAGTCACAGGTGTTTTAATGTTTAATTACCATATGTAAGGGTTGGTGCACAGAGGGCATTATCAGGAATGATATGATGTTTCAGGAAACTTCCATTTTATTAATATTTTGACAAACAAATTGCATATTTGCCTGCCTTTAACCTCAAAGCTGCATTATATGCATTTCTTCATTTACTTTACATCATGAGGGTTTGTGCATTAAAACTCCTTTTGCACAAACTGTCACTCTCATAGTGTCTGTCCTACTCTGGCTCTATCTCTCATGCTGCATTTGGTTCCACATTTGCTTTCATTGTCTCACTCATTTTTGTGGCCTCCGACTTTTCCTGCTGAAAGGACCCGCCAAAGAAATTTAGAAGGTTCCTACTGGCCATTAGCTGTACAAATTTATATTAGCCGCACCGGCCACAGGTTTTAAAGCAAGGGGAAGAAGTCGTGGCTTGGAGTCCGGAAATTACGGTAGTCTGACAAAGTTTGAGGCAGATTTTGTGGAAAATGATAATCGAGTTGATGAAAGGTTGAGTGGAGTGCTTGTTTAATTAATATATTGTTTTTTTGTTTTATTTTTGTTTTTTATTGTTTTATTATACTTGGATAATCTGTAAACCTTTCTACTTCAGTTAGAAAGTAGAGTTGAGTGTTAATGTATTTAGATTTGATTCCTTTTTATTCACTTTCTTTTACAAAAATTATACTGGAACAGGAAAAAAAAGAACTCCCACACACTCAATAAATTAGCAATTGGTGATTTAATATAACAATGATTCAGTACTCACAAATCAGTTTTTCACACAAATCATAACATAAATACACTACGAGGTTTGCTTATATATGTATTTTGAACAAATGCAACCAAGAACTAACATAGAGAAAACAAATCCGTATTTATATATTTATATTTATATTTTTGGTTTACAGATTTTTTTTCTGTATTTCAAAAATGGATGAAAATGTCAATGAAACCACAAAATATACTGTGAATGTAAAATAACATGAAGTCATGATGATGCAATTATAAAGCACCACCTATCTTTCACAAAACCCATATATGTTTTCTACACCTCCTGCTGCACGGACTTGCACATTAAAATTTAGTTTATACCATGTGGGCGTGTTGTGGATCTGAAAACTAAAATCCAGATAAGGGGCAAAAAGCTTCAGTCGCTCCTCAGCAGGCGAAGCTCTGTCAGAGAACAGTGAGCACCTGTCGTGCATCTGTATGTCCACCAGGAGGAGCAGGTGAGCTGCAGCTCCGTGCGCTTCAGGAAGCTCCAACACGAGTTGGACGATGCCGAGGAGCGAGCGGACATGGCTGAGACCACGGTCAACAAGCTGCGGATTCGTACCCGTGAGCAGACCAACAAGGTCGCCACGGTACGTCAGAGACACGTCACACCATATAATTAGTATTAAATTCAAACTATTATTTTCTATCTGTCCAAAATGTTCCATCTAAACAAAACTATGCTTTAATCAGATTTTCCCTTTGTGTTTCTACAGATTGTTGAATGAAGCTCGTTGAACAGCATCAGTTTGGGTTGTTTGTGTGAAATTTCTCTTGTTTGGTTGCAGTGTGTTTATCTGTAAACTTGTCACATGTTTATATATGTCTCTACTGTTGTGTTCTGATTGGATTTGTATTATGTGGTTATAATGACCAGGCCTATCCAGCTTTACTCAGCTTCATGCTAACAACATGGGCTTCTCGCAGTGGATGTAATGCTGTTAGCAGCATTTGACCCAAAAGCTTCAGATGTCATTAAAGCTCCTGACAAATCTGCTATAACAGGCCAAGAATGAAGTCTCAAACTTAAAAGTTCTATACCGTGTTCCTTTAGTTTCTGTAAATCACTAACAAGATATTGTTGTGCTTCTAAGAAGCAAAAATCTCTTAGTATAGTTTTATGTCTCCTCTCTCTTCTCTCTAGGAACAGGTCATACCGTGTCTGTCTGATTAATATTAACGAGGCTCTAATTTAATGGCTATATATATATATATATATATGGCTATATATAATGGCTATATATATATATATATATATATATATATATATATATATATATATATAGTTGTAAACCTATTCTCAGGATAGTTTCAATGGGGCCCCATTAGGTTCTGCCATAACATGATACTCACATGTCAAATGTCCAAGGCAAAAGGGACTGGCAACCAGGATATCCTGGACACGTGACCTCATAAATTGTATGTCTTTCAAAATAAAAGCCCCTTTTTCATGCCTAACTGTAAAAACATAGATTTTACATCACAGCTTTTTAGAAAAATAAAGATAAAGCAGTTAAACCCCTTTTTAAAATATTTCCTTGCTGTTTGGACCTCCGAGTTTTGCTCCCTCACCAAACACGAAGAAGCTAATAAATAACATATTTTTAATTTTAATACCATGGACTCAAAAATAGGTAATAGTTTAACTGTTTCACAATTAAAATCATATTAGCATTTTTAAACAATAAAACGTACCCAATCAAACACCAAACAGAATCTGGCCTTACATGGAGCTCTGCCACTTTTTATAAACTCTGTGCCCTGGGTCCTAATGCTAGACCGCTTTAGCTTCCCTTCCACATTAATATTAGAATTACACTGGATCAAAGCTCATATTATTAGAAAGTGTGGTAGTTTTGATTTTTAACCCTTTGTACCCTTGAGATACAGACACTGATGTTACTAAACTACGTTTAGAAGTTATTAACAAACAGATACTCGTTTGATCAAAATGGTTTAATTTCACACACGAGTGGAAATATGTGTGAGCTTTATGAAACGATACAAGTCTTGTTCACATGTTCAACACATAATGTTAAATCTGGTTTCAGTGATGTTAGTGACTGTTATATTAGCTCTTAGTTTTAGTTCTTGCTGCACAAACATTGTAAAAAAAAAGTGTAACTTTCCTGCTGCACAAAGTGACATTGAATGGCGTTTTTTCTGTGTCGTTGGATGTCCGGTTTCAGCCAGTGAAAGGTTGAGTCGTCACGTATTTGACTTGAGTGTGATCCTGCTGCTCTGAGTCTGCAGCTGTTTGTTGACAGAAATCACTCCATCCTGTGTTTAATTTGACTGTTATCACCCACACTAAGAATCTGGAGGTTCAGAAGTCTGAATATGAAACCATGTGTTTGTTTTACTGTAGACTGAAATGTGTCTGAAATATTATGTGTGGTAAAAATGAATAAAATGCCTAATGTTAATGTTTCCCTCACTTTGTTGGTATCTTTAACACACACACACACACACACACACACACACACACACACACACACACACACACACACACACACACACACACACACACACATACATAAACACTTGAGCAGATGTTTATTCATGCATGAAATCTTTGATTAATCTTTATTATAACACTGCTGCTGTTACTGCTGCTGCTAACAGTGCTGCTAATACTGCTGCTGCTAACACTACTGCTGCTGTTACTGCTGCTAACACTGCTGCTGCTAACATTGCTGCTGCTAACACTGCTACTGTTACTGCTGCTGCAAACACTACTGCTGCTGTTACTGCTGCTAACACTGCTGCTGTTACTGCTGCCAACACTGCTGCTGCTAACACTACTGCTGCTGTTACTGCTGCTAACACTGCTGCTGTTACTTCTGCTGCTAACACTGCTACTGCTTACACTACTGCTGCTAACACTACCGCTGCTGTTACTGCTGCTAACACTACTGCTGCTGTTACTGCTGCTAACACTGCTACAGTTACTGCTGCTAACACTACTGCTGCTGTTACTGCTGCTAACACTGCTGCTGCTAACACTACTGCTGCTGCTGCTGTTGCCCCCTGCCCCCCTGCGTAGCAACATGAGGTCTCTGTGTATTAACAGCAGGTTTCTCTGCTGCTCTGATGCTCATCCTGTTTATCATCTCTGAAGAAACATTTAAACAATTAAATTCTCTGGTTGCAGCCTCTTCACACATAAAACAGACCTAAACCACACAGCTTTTGGTCTGAATGCAGCAGTGCAGCATCAGTGGTCACGTGTTCTTCCTTGATTTTCTTTTCCATAAAGCATTTATTTGGAACCAGGGATTATTTGTCAAAATATATACCTGGGGCCTGTGGTGAATTGAAACCCTGTGTTTATTTGGTATTTTACAATAAATCAACATCAGAAACACTGATGAATCTCCTGTAGACCACTATCAGTGGTTGAAGATAAGGGTTTAGATGAGAAAATGTGCTACAGATAGCAACTAAAATTATTTTACATATAATAAATGTTGCTTTTGGGCAACTATTGTTTTGCTATTAATTGCTATATTTCAGTAATTAATTACAACTAGATAACAAGTAATTAATTAATTAAATTCTTTTGACCAACTTCCACCACTAATAATATAATATGCAAGCATTACTAGAAGGACTTTGATTCTCTATTGTCTTTATTGATGTTAAATTAAAGATATGTTCATCTTTCCCCAAACATTACCAGACCTGCTCCTCTGTTAGTGAATCCACCCTCAGTGTGTAAATCGAAGGACTGAGCTAACATGTTGTTTGTCAACCCATAACTTCAACATTTAACTTGAGAGTCAGATGGGAGAGATTCTCCAGAACATGAATCCACATCAGAGTTAACTTTAGTTTTTCTGAACAGTTTCATGAAAGTCACACAACTGTCAGTTTGTTTTCATTCTCACCGAGCCAGTACTCTCCAGGAGCGCTGCCAAAGACCTTCTGTAGTAATCCAAGGGCCTGTAGAAGTTTACAGAGCCGTCTCATCCTCCTCTGGGGAGGTTTTGCTGATAAACACACCAGATCTCTAACAGCTCATGTTTACAAAGTGCTGGCTACAAAGTGGGTTTATTGTGAAGGTCTAACAGGAAGTGGTTGTACTGAAAATCACTTGGCTGTCAGTCCATGACCAGTTGAAAAACTCACTGTTGTCTGTCTGAGTCCATGTTGCAGTAAACCTGCACACAAATGCTGTCTTTACTCAATAGAAACTAGATTCAATCAATCAGCAGCTTCATGTCTGGAGTACGAAGAATCTTCCAACCTTCAGTTCCAGCAACAGCTGTTGCTACTCTAACTGACTCCCACCAAACAGCCTGAACTTCTCTACCAATACTTATACCCAATAGTCAATCTCGAACTTTGACTTGAAAATTTTTATCGATAACTATGACATATATACTTAACTATGATGTTAAGTATATACAGTACAAGTACAGTTTAGGGGTTGTCTCATACACTGTCTGCAGTCCTTGTATCCAAAAACAACAATTTTACTCTCATCAGTCCACAAAATGGTGCCTTTCTGGTTATTCTTCCATCAGTTCTGATGGTTGTCTTCCGTTTTCTGCCATGTGTCTCTGGTTTTGCTCTCCATTTTAAGCCATGAGAGATCATTTTAGCTGAACAGCCTATACGTTTTTGGCATCCTGTGTAAGTTTTCCCCTCTTCAATCAACATACGTATTTAAACAATGTACGCAGTTCTTCTGAACAATGTCTTGAACAGACATTTTTCAAATTCTGCTAGTAATTTGATTCTGGTGATTATGTTATGTTTAACATGAATGAAAATAATGTTAATTACTACATTGAATTGCAGCGCTGCAGATAGATTCCCCCGGTCCGGACACCAGTGGCGGTAGACAACTGCTGCTCGTGTCAGGGAAACCTGAAGGCGGTGATGAGGAGGTGGAAGGACACGTGAACAGCTGGATGGGGGCAGGGAGGGAGAATTTCTTTTAAGCAGGTGTCTCTGCAATGATAGGCTGATAGGGTGGGTGTGTCACTATGCCATTGGTTAGCAAGAACAGCAGATGTGATTCGCTGTTTGACACTTGACATCTTGGGAAATATCATTACGAATTCTGGCATGGGACAGCAAATATTTTTTTTTCTTTCTACAGTAGCAGTTAAATAAAATATATAGTTAAATCTCAACTTAAACAATGTAATCAAATTAAATCCGAAATTAAAGCTTATTGCCACTACCACTACTTAATGAATATATAAACAACCTACAAAGCTACCTGTGAAACAGTGTGTCACACACCATCCTCAGCAAAATGTTGTAGTTCTTTCCACTACCTGTTTTTATTTTGGTGATAAGTTTGTTTTTCCTGTTTCTTTGTATGCACGGTGTTTGTCTTGTCAGCTTCCTCCTTAATTTCCTTTGATCACCTGCAACTGGGGCTCATTACCTCCTTTCCCTATGTACTCCCCTCCCTGCTTGTCTTTGGTCAGTGTGTCTTTTATGTTTTAAGTTGCCATGATCACTTGACCCTCTTGCATGATTTTATTGTTCCTGTGTATGTTTCCTTCATGCCTTTTTGATTCCATAGTTTTGAAGATACTTTTTTCAACCCTTTTTGACTTACAAATACTCATACTAAGGCCTGTGTAACCCACATTGAAAATTAACAAGAATACATTACTTTAAAACTTTACATTACTTTAAAAGATGCATACATGTTTAAAAAGCTGGAATGAATTAATTTGATGTTAATTCATCAAGACTGATTTTGAGTGATAGTATAACATAATCATTTCAAGATGAAAGATTAAAAGTATGCCTATGTAAATTCATGTTAGTGCCCCTTTAAGGGACTGGTCACTGCACTGGGTGACGCTGCGCGCGCACCTGAGAGGGACGGAGAGAGCAGAGAAGAGACGGAGAGATTAAGCGCCAAGCAATTAACGGAAAAAGCGTGGAAGAAAACCAGATTTACAACTATTAAATATGTGCCTGGTCGGGAACCGATGAGGGAAAAGTCGAAACTAAGCAACACCGGTTTTGGTAAGTTTTATGTTTAATTTAATTATACGTTTTACTTAATTTCTGGAGAGAGCGGCACTTCGTCATAAACGGTTTGCCAGTTGATATTTTGACTTCTGGTGTCTAATGATATGTTTTGGTAGTACTGTAAAGTATTTATTTGTGCACTTAAAAGTATTTATTTCATGTATGACATGTTACACAGGTGAAGTTCTTTTTGCTGGTTGGATGCTTGGTCGGAGCCAGGATTGATCTGCAGTGTGCGGACGTGCACACCCACGCGGGAAACAAGATGGCGACCCAGACCCGGATCTTCACATCACTTTCTTCGTCTCATGAGTGGAAAACATCCTGTGTGGAGACTCTCTCCTAGAGTGGTAGGAGTATCGGG
>CM060480.1:31044323-31104323 GCA_030544235.1 Lepturacanthus savala
AAATACTCTATTGGATCAATTGATCGCCATTATGTGAGAAAAGCATGCTTACCTTCTTGGAGTTCATCTTGAGGAAATCACCAAAAATAGATGTAATCCTGGCCCTGGTCTCGTCTAGCTGGGGGAGAACGTTCTGGACATAGACGGAAATCAGCCCGGATACGCTAGGCATCGGGTGCATGGCTGGAAGCGACACATTGGCAGGTGCTGCTGCACCTGGTGCCTGCAGCTTGTGGAGCATGGAAAGGTATCTGGTCGACTGCATGGAGGCGAGTCACACTGTTGCTGAGAGGGCGCTCCTTTAGCTGTCCCACCAGCTTCTTGTCACAGGCCATCCTATGAGGAAGCACAGCAGAAATAAAATTAACTGTAAAATAAGAACACAGAAAATAGCACAACACAGCTGCTGATGCTGCTGATGTCACAAAACCACTTGTATGTGAGAACAGCCGGGGAACTCCTCACAGAGGGGAAATTTCCAGCTGTTCCAAGATGCCCTGCGACCAGCCCGCCATCTTCTTGTGACAGGAACTGCACTCTAGGTACTCCGTGCCCATGAAGTACCAGCCGTCCCTGTCCAAGACCCTCCGGATGGTCTTGTAGAGTCCAGCGCCCGTCAGTCTACCCCCGCAGGGAGGGCAGCGCAGGTAGTACGCAAATCCCCTGTACGGGAGCCAGAGGAAGAACGGGCGCTGGAAGAAGGCGTGGGCTGTAGCGGGGGGCTGAGTGTACAAGACCCGGGCGCCGGGCGGATACCACCACATCCGCTTTTCGTCGGTGAAGACAAGCTGCCAGTTAGCTTGCCTTCTGAATAACGCCCGGCCAGCCACTCATGCTGCTCTACGGGCAGCGTCTGCATCCAGCTGCGGGGAAGAGGCTGTAACAAACACACACACACAAAGAAAACCATTAGTGTATTGTGCGATAGAGTCAAACGCAGCCGTCACTGACCGATACACACCTCTTTGCTGGATACAGACAACGGGGGGGGGGGGGGGGGGACGAGGTCACGGTCGGAGATGGGGTCCGAGGATGGGGCTGTTGGCAGAAATGCAGGCAAACAAAACACCGGTTATAGACAGAGGACATCACATTCAAGTTCACGTCTGCAAATCGTACGGTCACCTGGCACTGGCTGCGCCATTGCTGTGGGCGCAGAAGCCGCGGCGGAGGCAGCAGCTTCTGCGTCCCGGGCCAACACGTATTTTTTAAAGGCCTCCATCCTGGACCCCGGCCCGCACTGCCGTTTCCTCAGCCACTGCACATAGCTGCAAAGACAAGGGAAACTAAGACATGTGTCAGGGAAACATGACATGAACGCTCGAGTACAGACGCAGCACTTACGATTGGCTCTCCCTGTCCTTGGCCGCGTACATGGACTTGTACGTCCTGTGGGAATGTAACCCGAACCCCAGCAGTGTGTCACCGACACCCCCATGGATGCCCGGATGCCACCGGTCGATGGCCGCTCCCATGGCTGGGAACAGCCTGGCGTACTGGTCCAGGGCATCCTTGTGCACCATGAGGGGTGCGGTGCTGGTGTCGGTCTCCCTCTCCTTCTCGTGGGACGCCAGCACGCTGACGGCCCATCCCATGTCGTTGCTGAGCAGCCACTGGAAAGTCTGACCCCGGTACTTCCCGAACTGCAGCACGCTGCAGGCCAGGACCGCCATCCTGGACCCACAGTCCGGCCCACCCACCAACGCTGCCCTGGCCCTGGCCTCCTTCTCCACCACACCACAGGCAAGGACAGGGCCTGGTGGAGCAAGGCCTGCCTTGGTGGCAGCCTCGGCGGTTGCCCTGAGGGTTAGCTCCCCAGGGTAATTTAGTTCAAAAGTGAACTTTGGAAGAAAAGACATGATCTGTAAGACAACGACGAAGGACAATTAAATTACAAAAGGAGGAACACACAATAGCATGACTAATTGATTATAAGGCTGCACACAGGATGTGTGAAGTGTCTTCCCACACAGGTCAAGGGTCTATTAGGGTGGTCACTTCACAGCATTTACCTTAATTACGTACACAATTACTCTTTGAATTTTACACGCATATTCTGCAATATCTAAGCTGTAGGAGCCATGCAATTTTTATTTTTTTTTTAGTGTTGGACCGGCGATTACGACACTACTACGTTGTCCATTCATATTTACATATGTCCATTCATTCACCAAATGAATGGACATTTGTCCCCCCCCCAAAATGATCACGCATACATTGAATTTCCACACGAAAACTTCACCACATATTCTGTCATGAGAAGGGGATCGGTTATGACAGCTTTATGACGACGTACGATAGCTACCGATGTCGGCTTGGCAGTTGCATTCGTTTTAATATAAATCCAGAAAACAATGAAATTATATGAGAAAATATGTATACTTACAGCGCAGAATCCAAGAAAATGTAGATTTAGTTTAGTTTATTTTTTTTTTCAAAATGTGTAGACTGGGCCGCAGACTGGGAAAAGATGGCGATTTTTAAAAATGAGTTTCCCATCCAAAATCCAAAAGATCCAAAATTTCTGTGCGCTGATTGGTCCGGGTAGCTGCGCGGCAGCCGATTGGCCCGTTCCACCTGGCAAGTTCCGGTCCCCAAGTGGGACAGAGGAGCAGTGAAGAACTGTCCGCCGAGGGCACAGAGGCCCATTCCTTTTTTGACACTGATATCATACATTCTTACATCTGCCACAGGCTATAGATGGTTGGCTGCTCTGTCAATGTTCGATTTCCAGCTACAATACAGAGCTGGGAAGCAAAACCAAGATTCAGACACATCATCACAAAAAGAGTTAGAGGATACAGCAATTCACAAAGAGACATCGATCAGAGATTGACTATGCAAATCTGACTGAAAACACCATCAAGGCCGTATGTGAGAAGCACTTTATTCACCAAGTGATCAACAATCATTGTGGGGAAATGTCTCCCAGCCCCACCTTGGTTATGTTACTTGCCCATCATCCAAAAGCTCTTCCAGAAAGCTTTGAAGAGGAGGATCAGCTTGGTGACTTGTTTCCTTGTTAACACCAGGTGATTTGAGAGACAAGCAAGAAGCTGATACTTGCATTCGTGAAGTAATCAGAGGAGTCAGGAGAGGGACCCCTACCATCCCTGGGGAAGGAATTTCCTGATCTTGGTCTCCTATTAAGGGAGTGGAACAAACTTGAGGTCTTAGATGGTGTCCTATGTCGTAAGCGGCAAGAGGGTGCTCAGACCCGGTACTAACTTGTGCTGCCTGAAGCCTTGACATCCCCAGTCCTTAAGAGCCTACCATTTTACAAAAAATGCTGTGGCTGTCCCCACACCGAACCAGAAAGCAGGACGGTGGCTAAGACCCTATGGGATCACTTCTTTGTCCTCTATGGCATTCCTGAAAGGCTCCACAGTGACCAAGGTCCCAACTTTGAGTCCTGAACAATAAAAACTGTGTGAGCTCATTGGCACTCAAAAGATAAGAAACACCCCATACCAACCGAGAGGGAACCCCGTACAACAGTTCAATAGGACCCTGCTCAATATTGGGAACTCTCGTACTAGAAAAAGTCACTGGTGAGATCACATCAAGCTGTACATACTTATAATTGTACTAAGAACGACACAACTGGCTTTACCCCTTACGAGTTAATGTTCGGGCGGCAGCCAAGGTTGCCAGTCGATTTAGCCTTTGGCTTACCAGTCAATCACCAGCCAGGCTCCCACTCGCAATATGTCCACAACCTGAAATCCCGACTTGAAGACAGTTACAGAGTATCAACTGAACATGCTAAAAAGACAGCAGATCGCAACAAAGTATTGTTCGACAAACATGTCATCGACTCCACCTTGAAAGAAGGCGACTTGGTCTTGGTTCCAAACGTCCATCTTAGAGGCAAGCACAAGTTAGCTGACAGGTGGGAGTCTGATGTATATGTTCTGAAACAGTCCTTTTGGATGTTGTGAGACCTGAGACGAGATTGTCCACAAAGAACCCTTCACCGTGACCTCTTCATGCCATATGGTTTCCTTTCTGTAACCCCAGTTGGAAGTGAAACTAATACACCAAAAGCAGTAAGACGACCAAGAACTCGACAACATCCTTAGAATGACAGTTCAGATAGCACTGATGGGCATGAATCCCAGTCTGATTCTGAGAAATATCATATCATGGTCACAGGAACCTAAAAGTGAGAACAATAGGGTTTGAACCTACCCCTGAAACCATGGAACACTCACCAGGAAGGATTGAATTGGAACCTTCCAAAGAGTTGACTGCTGTTGAACAAGATCCTTCAGACACAGCCAGAGCTTTCCCTGAGGATTCTCCAGTAGACGCTTATGACCTGAACTTACCTGATCTTGGAGAAAGTAACTCACCTGATCCTGAAGAGAGAAACCTACCTGATCTGGGAGAAAGTAACTCACCTGATCCTGAAGAGAGAAACCTACCTGATCTTGGAGAAAGTAACTCACCTGATCCTGAAGATAGAAACATACCTGATCCTGGAGACAATAACTCACCTGATCCTGAGGAGAGAAACTTAACTGATCCTGCAGACAATTATTTACCCAATCCTGAAGCGAGAGACTTACCTGATTCTGAAGAGAAAGTCCCAACTACTCAGGAAAAGAGTGAAAATGCAAGCATTTTGGACCAAACTGATATCCAAATTGAAGGAAGTTGTTCAAGAAGACCTATTAGAGACAGAAAGGTGACTAAAAGACTGACTTACCCTGAGCTAGGGAATCCATTGGTTACAATAGTTCAGTCTTTATTCCAAACTTTGGGTGACGTATTTACAGGCTCCCTTGAGGAACCTTGCCTTCCAAAGATCCTGAGAGTTATGACTGTATTAACTAAGCGGAATGCACAGGGAAGTGTATTAGGTAAAGAGGGGAGGATGTAACCCACATTAAAAATGAACAAGAATAAATAGCTTTAAAAGATGCATAAATATGTTTAAAAAGTATGCCTATGTAAATTCATGTAACTGCCCCTTTAAGGGACTGGTCACTGCACTGGGTGACACTGCATCCACCTGAGAGAGAGCAGAGGAGAGATCTGAGAGAGTAAGCGGCAAGCAATTAACGGAAAAAACACAGATGGAAGAAACACAGATTCAGAACTATTAAATACACTCCAGATCAAAATCTTAAGACCAGTTAAGAAATTGCAAAAAAATGCATTTTGCACTGTTGGATCTTAAGAAGGTTCTAAGTAGAGTTTCAAAATTCAAACATACGAATTGAGAACAAGAGACCAAAAGTTTGTAGTTTGCAATTTATTGAAAATGACCATTTAACTGAAATAGGCTGTTCATCAGCTGATCAAAAGTTTAAGACCACAACTAAAAAATAAAAAGCCAAAAAGCAGAAATTTAAGTGTGAAAAATTGACTCGGTAATGAGTAGCTCCACCATTATCACCACCAGATCTTGGTAGTGTGATTAGTTAACAGGGAATGACCAGGAACTCAAATTGTTGCACAGATTTTGGCTTTTAAAGGGTGTGGTCTTATCATTTGGATCAGCTGCTTAACAGCCAATTTCAGTTACATTGTTGCTTTGAATAAATTACAAGCTCATTTATTTTTTTCTCTTGCTACCATTTCTTCTTTCTGCCTTTTGAAGCTCTACTTCAATCTACAATCTTCTTTAAATCCAACAGTGCAAAATGCATTTTTTGCAATTTCTTAACTGGTCTTAAGATTTTGATCTGGTGTGTATGTGCCTGGTCGGGAACCAATGAGGGGAAAGGTCGAAACTAAGATACACTGGTTTTGGTGAGTTTTATGTTTTATTTAATTATACGTTTTACTTAGTTTCTGGAGAGAGCTAATGCTAAAAATGTAGCCGATATAGCGTTGAAAGAGGGCATTTTGTCATAAACAGTTTGGTATTTTGAGTTATGGTGTCTAAAGATATGTTCAGTGTTTTTGTAGTACTGTAAAGCATTTATTTGTGCACCATTTGTGCATTCATGTAGGACATGTTACACAGGTCAAGTTTTTTTTGCTCAGTCGGGGCCAGGATTGATCTGCAGTGCGGACGTGCACACGCGGGAAACGAGATGGCGAGCCAGACTCGGATCTTCATGTCACCTTCTTCGTCTCATTAGTGGAAAACCCCCTGCATGGAGACTCCTAGAGTGGTAGGAGTATCGGGGTTGTGAACTGAACTGAACTTTTCACTATATATTATAACTGAACCAAATTGAAACAGTTGAACAACTGATTAAATTGAATCTTGAATTGGTATTTTGAATCTGTGATTCACTTGATCGATTTGACTTGACTTTGATATTGGTATTGTTTTACCTGCGAAAACAGTTAACTCAGGAAAATAGGATATAAAATAGGTTTGACCTATCTGTTAAAAATTATTAAAAAGACCGGTCGAATCTATTATAAATAGATTGATTAAAATAGTTGATAACCTAGGTTAAAAAAATAAGCTAAATAGAAGAGAGAACAATACTTTTCATTTATTTTTTGTCATAGTATTAAGAACTGCAGTGTATTTTATTTAATATTTTGTGTATTGTTTTTGTATTTTTGAATATTAAGTACATTCCGGCTTCTGTTCCGGCTTCTACATTTAAAGTTACAGTCTCTGGTGTAATCATTCTTTGCTCCCCACTCCTTAGAGCCTAGAACTGGTTCGATGGCTCAGTAAGTGGTTTGATACCAGTGCTACACCTGGTCTTGGTCTCATGCGTTCTAACACCAGGGCTGGTTTTTCCTATGGGCAATGTGGGCGACTGCCAGTGCGCAATCTATTTAGGGACAAATGAGTGCCCTTAAAAATTGTCTGATTTCTAGAATAATATCGCTCATTTCCATGTCAAGTTGGTGTGTGGGTGGGTGTGGTGTGTTATTCTAGGTGGATTATTTATATTTAAAATGTATCATTCTTTTTTTTTATCACTCTTTTACCATTTAACATTTCTTGTCAAAACAATCACACAATTGTAATTTTGTGCAATGAAAAAGATAAAAATGAACTTTTAAATAACAAAAAACAAACATAAATACAGAATGTACATTTTGGGAGACCTGATGAATTCTTCTTAAAACTATTTTAAAAAGTTTTGGACTTTCTCATCTTGCCAAACATTGTCATATATTGTGACATATCTCACTCATGCTTCACTCGCACTGACGCACATGCTATCGCCCTCACGCTCTCGTGCACTAGCAATCGCATTAACAGTTGCACTCTCACTTAATTGCTCTTAACTGTGTATTATAAAATGTCAAATATCGTTTTGATTCATTTCTATAATTTTGGAGATTTGTCAGATTCACAGCAAGACTTTACATCAATTTCAACAGTTCAACAGATTTCATCAGATTTTTTTTAAGATCATCAACCACTATGTTGAGGACTGAGCAGAGTCCAGATGGTAAGATGTTCAAACCAGAACACAACTGCACTGCTACAGGTTTTCAACGAAATACACTTTTGATCAGATTCTTTATTTATTCTTACTGTAGCAGGATGATAATTGGGCAGCTCCACAGCAATGTCCCCTTTAAATATCTGGTCCCCAGTAGCCAATCGCTGTCCACCAGTCTGCCATAAAGGCAGCCGGAGGGCCATGGATTGGTCTCTTACAGAGGACTGAGCCACGCCCACTTCCAGCCGCTCCGCTTCCTGGTTCTTTGTTTCTCCTGGCGTCAGGTAGGATCACGGTCACCACAGGGTTGCAATGTCCCTTGGTGGGATGTTAAAGAGGGTTTTGTGGTTTCCCCAGTGTGGTTGACTTGGAGGAGAGGGCACCTGTGGGCCGGTAAGATTCCGTGGCTCCTGCTGCTTCGGCTGGCGCACTCCTCTCGCTCCGGGTGGTCTCCTCTCTCCCACCGCGGCGTGGCTGCGTTGCAGCGATTCGGTAAGTTCTGCCACCGGTCACTCTGCGTACCACCCTGTTGTTTAATTTTATTCTAAATTGGAGTATATTTATCACAGTCCGCGTCACTATCTGGAAACACGATGGCCAACCATAACTTGTCCCAAAACACTGCTGTTTTGCCTCGGATTATTTTTATTGTTCAATTGTGTGTTTGCTACTCAAGCGCCGTCCCGAATCACGCCTGCCGCCACAAGCCGCCTTTCTGGGTTGGATTAACCGAGCACTGTGGGTCCGGAGCGGCACGACCGGCTGTTGGGACAGTAGTTTTAACATTTACTCTGTTGGGTGGATTGTTTTATGTTTAGCGTGTATCCACAATTATTCTTTTGTTTGTTTCTTTTGAATTATTCAGTTTTGTTATTTCTTTGTTTAGTTCTGCTATAATTTTTATTAATCTGTTTTCTTTAAATGCGATTGCGAAGTTACTTTGTGCTTTTGTTTATTTGTTTTCATTGATGAATTTGCTTCCTCGTTGGTGATACTTTCACCTTATAATTTGGCATAGTTTAATTTGTTTGGTTTATTTCATTTCGTAAATGGTTTAGTTATTTTCTTAGTAGCCGTTTTGTGAGGTTGCCGTGATATGGTATTTAGTTTCTTTTGGTTCTTGTTTTGAGTTTTCTTTTGTCCTAGTAGCTGAGGAACGACAGAGGAGCCGGTGGCATTGGTGGCGGGACCCTCTTCCTGTGTGCTGTGTTCCCCTCACCGGTTCTCCGTGGTCACACACCCCCCTCCCCTCTTGTGTGTGTTTGTGTGTGTGTTGGGTGTTTGTGTGGAGTGTGCCATGGACGAGTGAGGTGTCTCTCTTTCCTTCTAGGGTCCCAGGTTACCCCCACACAGTCCACCTCCCCTTCTTATGCCTCAGCTCTGGGTCAGTTAGTTCCTTCCACTCACAATAGTTTTAAATACTTCTTATAAATGTGTTTTATGAATTGTGATTGTTAAATAAAATATTATTGTATACCTGGGACCACGTCTGGTTACACTTGTAGTAAAATTGTAAACATTTGTCTCTACATTGCTTCATTATTTGAAAGTCTCATGTCCAGACCCACAAAGGTAAAATTCCACCAAATTTTAAACGTTAATATCGTTATTACTAATAGTTTTTTGAATGTTTTCAGGAAATTTTATTGTTTATTATTTAGAGAACTTGATAAAAAAAAACCCTGTTAAAATATTCACAGTATTACAACATGGCAGCAGATGTCATTCTGTATGAATCATGACATGGCAACAAAAACCCTCAATTTAAAAAGTAAACAAATTCTAAATTCTTTATATTTGAATATATAACGTGACCTCATGCAGCCAAAATATACATTAACACAATTTTGATGGTAGTGTTATCACACCTGTCTATAACTTAAATAGAAATAAACAATTTTGAGAGGAAAACCCCTGTTTTGTAGTTTAGCGTTTGATTTTTTGCAAGAGATTTGATGGATAAAAGTGGATAAAACTCTTTTCAGTTTTGAGTAATTGAGACACATTTTCTGTAAATGTGTTTGTGGAAAAACTGTTATACTGAGAAGAAATATCACATTTCCTTTTTATCCTGGAACCCTTTGATGAATCGTTTAGTTATTGTTTATGTGGGCTAATATTTGTAATTTGCGGTATTTATCCAGTCAGATATTCACCTGTATCCAATGGTTGAAATGAATTTACATGTTTTTCTTTCTGATTCATTAGACAATGTCTTTGAAACTATGAATAAACTCTACACACTAACAAATACCTTACACCAGACCAGATAAACATCATTCCTGCAAAATTCCTGCAAAACTCTTCAAAGCCAATTTAAAAAAGACGTTTTTAACATAAATACAGTACAGACTATCATCTGAATAAGCACTTATGAAGAGTTTAAAATTCTAGCTAGAAACACTTATTATTTTCATAAACAGCAAACTGAAAACCTGTAGCAGTGCAGTTGTGTGTTCTGGTTTGAACATCTTACCATCTGGACTCTACTCAGTCCTCAACATGGTGGTTAATGATCTTAAAAAAAATCTGAACTGTTGAAATTGATGTAAAGTCATGCTGTGAATCTGACAAATGATTCTCTGTGAAGTCTGCTCAGTTATTAACCCGATTAATAAATTGTTTACTTTAAGAATGTTACCCTGACATACACTACTAAGTGTTGTTTATATTTGGATCCCCATGATTTGTTACCAAGGCAAATATACATACACACACATACGAACTGACATAAATGTCTTGGACTTAGTTATTTCTAAAAAGACCTGTCTGAAAGGAACAGAGCAACTAGAAACATCTGAGCAAGAACGAAACTACCAGCTAGAAATCCAACACTGCTAAAGTGTCTTTGGTCATCTCTGTTCATTGCACTCAAGCCAGCTTTCGACTCTCAGCCTTTGCTTTGCCCATGTGTGGTATCTTTTTTGTTGCAAGTTTTCATAGCCTTCGTTCAAAGTAAGATTCGATGGTGTTTCATAGCCTTGTCGTCCTGCGGGATTGTTTTTTCCTTAATTATTTTTCTGGTAGTTTTTTCATTTTTAGGGATTGTTTTTGTTTCTTAGCCTAAGATAATATTCCTAGTTTACCGTAGATAATTATAGGGTTTTCCTCCTTCTGGAGCAAGTTTGTTTTTGTTAAATTTTCCTAGCTCTTCCCACTTTTGGTGAAGCACTTTTCTTTTAAGATTAATTCCCCTTTTAATTACTGCGATAGCGGAGTGTAGCTATTCTCAGGTAGATTTTGTATTTAGTTCATAGGAAAGGTTTTGTTTTGTTGTACATTTTATAGGTCCTTGTCGCTGCAGTCCAGGAACAATAAAAACCTGTAACCCTGATTTCCACATCTGAGTCCTCCTCCCATTCTGGGTCTGACATAATGGTGTGTAGATATTAACATTAGCTTAATGCTATCAATTAGTTTACTCATGTTAGCGGCAATAAGTTGGAACGGAGCCAAATTAACGTAAGATACTGATACATTAAATAACATTAGCTGGCATCCATATATTGTGAATGTGTTTTAAATTTTAAAATCTATGTCGAGTTATCTCTAGCTCAGAACTTAAGTTTTTAACCTTCTCAGTAAATCTCTGCTGTCCATTCCTCTGACCCCTCTGCTTACATTTAGGAATGTAAAAAATACTGACAACATAATATACTACGAAGTTTTGTTGTTTACATTTAATACTTCCCCATGATCTGATATCAAGGCAAATGTACTCACTGTCAAGCAATTAATTATCTATAGGACATATTCACAGTATTAAAACATGGCAATAGTCTTTATTCTATATGAACCATGACATGGCAACGAAAGCCCTCAATTTCAAAAGTAAACAAATTCTACACTTCATGTTTGAATATATAACATGGCCTTATGAAGCTAAAATATACATGAACACTATTTTAATGGTAGTGTTTTACATTTATCACACCTGTGAAATTGTGTGTATAGTTTTCATAGAAAAACATTTATGAAAAAATGTTTTTTTAGATCAGTGTTTAATTTTTGCAAGATTTGGTGGATAAAACTATTCAGTTATAATTTTTCCACAGTTTCTTTGAATCTGTTTAAACATTTGTTGAATAAATATAATACTGAGAAGAAATAGATGTCACATTTCAGTTTTGTACTTTTGTACTTTAACCCTTTGATAAGTCTTTTAAAAATTGTTTATGTAGGTTGTTAATTTGTTTAGGAATGAGTTTACATTTTTTTTCTGATTCATTAGGCACTACCTTTGAAACTGAATAAACTCTACATACTAATCCACAATACCTTACACCAACCTGGTGTGATTACATAGAGATCATCTTATAGCAAATCTTGAACTTATGTAGACACGGAACAGTAAAAAGGTTCATTTTGGCATCGACACTTTATTCACAAACTAAAATGAAAAAACTGCAGGTCCACAGGTCAGTGGGATTGTACAGGTGTGTCAGCTCAGTATCACATCAACACCTGCCTTCCATTGGTCTGTTCAACTGTCCATCAAAGTGCTCAGCAGTTTACCCTTCAGTGTGTGTGTGCGTGTGCAGGTCCATCCAGTTCAGAGCCAGAATCTGATCTCAGCTGGTTAACAACGGTTCGGTTCTTCTGTGCTTCTCTAGAAAACAACCTAAAACATTTACAAATACATTCAAACACAACCAGGAGGCACAATTCTCATCCTGGACAGTTGTTAAACAGCAAATAGCACCGCAGGGCAAATACATGTTAAAAAATAAAAGACTCCACTGACAGCAGAGACCACCCCAAACACCTTCACACAAGTTAGGCCGTTAACGTTAACGGCTTTAAGAATCAGAGCGGCACAGCTAAACATGAAGAAGGAAACAGAAACCAGAGTGACTGGATCTCAATCACATGAGGATCTCATGAGGGAAAATGTCTCCAATCACTATAATGTAGTTATGAGCAGATAGTCATTTTAATGCTCAGGATTTAAAAACCTCCTATGAAGGTGTTTTATACTAACAGCTGTGTTTTACTCTATTGTCATTTTATGGTATATTTATACAACAGGAGGATTAATAAACATTGATATCTGCTGACAGCTGCACTACCATCAGTTATAAACCTTTAATCCTTCATAGGCTGGTTATGAATGCAGAA
The DNA here is from genome assembly GCA_030544235.1 of Lepturacanthus savala. Classification (NCBI taxonomy): domain Eukaryota; kingdom Metazoa; phylum Chordata; class Actinopteri; order Scombriformes; family Trichiuridae; genus Lepturacanthus; species Lepturacanthus savala. The sequence continues at coordinate 31,056,818 of CM060480.1, forward strand.
ATCATTAAAGGACCTAAAGGAAACATCTTCCACATTAAAAGTATAAAAAATCAGCTTCAGCTTCTCAATCTCTCAAAGTGCTTTAATCTCATTCTGTGGACAAATAGAGCAGATTATGCTCAACAGAAAATGATTTTGCAAACTACCATCATAAGCATTTTGCCCAGTTTCCATTCAACTGTGACACAAACTTTCAGATATAATTGGCAAATGTTCATTACCATTGACTCCTGTCATGTAAATGTTGGCAGATAAACTGATTCTCCAGTCAATGTTATTGAACATCAGACTGATGCTCAGGCTTTTCTGTCCACACACCTTATCTGTGATCACTTGCAGAGAAAAGCTTTGTTGCAGCTTATTTTTTGTCAAATGAATGTTGAAATAAAAACTGAGTCATTTTGAAAAGACTTAGACAGCCTGTTTACAACTCATTGATCATTGTGACATCCGAGGGAAAAACATCCTAAGGGGTCCACATGTTTTTCGATTATTTTTGCTTTTGGTATGTGGGTCAATGTCAAAATGTTAACACAGTTTTAAGAAGCATTCATCAGGTCTCTCAAAATGTACATTGTGTTCATGTTGGTTTCTCGTTAAGTCCATTTTATCTTTTCATCTTTTCTTTACAAAAATCCAGATTTGTATGTTTTTTTGACACAAAATGTCAAATGGTGTAACCGAAAAAGGATGAAAATTTTAAAATATAAAATCCACCTAAAATAGCAGGGGTTTTAATTTGAATTTTTTACAACCAGAGTTAAACTATCTGGTATCAGGTCTTTTGGGTTACACTGCATGACAGTTTTATCATGTATTTGAACTCCATTCATACAATGATAATAGTAATGAAACGTATATGAATTAATAATTTAAGATGGTGGGATGTTTGAGTCAAAATACAGTGCTATTGCTCCAACACGGAAAAAGAAAATGTCGGAGTCATGGCACCTTTGAAACAATGGAGGTGTCAATGAGACGCAGACTTGCCAGTGAGCTACAGCCTCTGAAATCTGCCCAACAATGTGTGAGTCAGCATGTGAGACTGTAGACTGTGGACAGGCTCTACATTTAGAATGAAACATGTTTTACCCTGTTTTATAAATGAGTAAGCTAGAGCCTCTGAAAGTTGTGATTTTTGCACTGCCTGCAAATGTTTTCTTTAAAAATCCATAAACATTGTCTGACATAATGAAAACAAATCCCTCTAGACACTTTTTTATTTTAAGGGTCAGTGACGAATTGTTTGGCAAGATGAGAAAATCAAAAACTTTTTAAAATACAATTTTAAGACGCATTCATCAGGTCTCAAAATGTACATTATGTGTGTTATTTTTTTTTGTTTTTACAAAAAACGTGGAATGTGTGTTTTTTTTTTTAACATGAAATATCAAATGTAACTGAAAAAGAACGATTTAATCCACATAGAATATGAAACTAGTTAATATTTTTTTTTAACCTTTTTAATAGGTAAACTATCTGGTACTACGTTTTTAGGGTTATGCCACATGACATTTTTGACATCAAAAATCATCCTGAAAATATTCCTGTTTGTGTGAAAGCATGAAGCACATCAAAGAAACAGGCCTGCAAAGGGTTAATTTATCAATTTTGTTAATTGAATTATAAGTGACACGATGGGAATGAAGTTCAGAAACATTCCAAAGACATTATCTGGAAATATTAAACCATTAAAATGTTTTTTTCCCTCACATCACACAAGGATCAACGAGTCTTGAACAGGATGAGAGAGTTTTTGTTTTTGGGTTAAAATTATAAAACCAAAGTTCAACTGGTGGAAAAAAAAATGGAAATATGACATGTCCTTTTGTTTCAAGTATTAATGAAGGTGACTTCATCATCAGCATCGCTTACATTTGATTTTCATTCACACCAATGCTGTTGCATGTCAACTGGAAATGTTTATGGAGCAGATCTGCTGCTTTCTTCAGTTCAGTTCATATTCTATAGATCAACAACTCAAATGTGAGGAAAAATCTGCTCCTGCATCGTTGTGATTTCTGTGGTGAAACAAGAAAAAAATAGCAGAACATCATCTGAATGGCATTCTGTGAAAAGTCGGAAATCACAATCCAGAGCAACGGTTGGCAAGAAGTGAAATTACCCTCACTATGAAATGTTGTAAAAGTGTCTAAGGGGCACAAGTTTAATATATTTTTTTAATAGTATAAAATGATGGATTGGAGGAAATCAAGCAAAGAGATCATCAGAGGATCTTAAATGTGTTTTTCTACAGTTATGTTTTACTTGAACATTTATGAGCAATGGATAAACCTATGTAAATCAAATTTAAAAGTCAACGATCTTAATTTCACAGGTTTTCTTTTTTCATTATATATCTGAACTTTATTATATATCTGATCTTTTAGGCTTTTAGTTTTTCAATTCAACGTCAATTCAACAAATTCAGAATCATGAGTCCCCATATATATACATGGGACAGTAACACCAGTTCAAAATTAAAACATAAATGCAGTCATCACGTGAAGACCTATTTTTTTCCAACCACAAATCAGCTGTAATACGTTCTGTCCCTGATGACATCATCGTCGCACCTTATTTCGATTGGTTCACGAGACATCAAGAGACTTGCAGCTCTCGTTTTTTCTGTTTGTTCTGGTTGTCTTCATCATGGGTAGTGGAGTTACTGTGTTAGTATGACTTCACTCTGCCGTCAGTAAAGCCGTTGGTCACCATGGTAACCAATACTCAAATTAGCAAAAGAAATAAAAAAGGAAGAAGGAAGGAATAAGGTCGCCTTTACATCAGAGGTGATCTCACAGTTCCAGCAGAGAAACTTTTCCTCTCAGATTAGTAACATGAAGCTGCTTTCAGCTCTTTACACTGTTAGAGACTAAATATGAATGTGTAAAACAAAGATGGCGGCTGGGAGGTGATCTAAAGAGGACGAGGAGGAAGAAGAAGAGGAGGAGGTTATCTCTGCTGCTGCTTTTATAAATGTTTATACAGCACAAAAAATGTTTTTACTCAGAAAAGTAATAAAGTGAAGTAAATAAAATAAAAGTAATGTCTGGTCCACTTCCTGCTGTCTGAGTGTCACAAACATCAACAGTCACTCCTGGTACTGATGCTTTTGCTCAGTGTGTTTACTCCTTCAGCACTGCTCTACACTCACCTGACATTTTTAAATATTCTCTTGAAGAAAATGAGAATATAAAGACTCACAGAGGAACAGACATGATCTGATGAGATGCAGATTTCTGATGAACTGAAGCGTGTTTCGACTTCACAACAGTTAGTTTGCTGTGAGATCACGACAATCACTTATCTTGTCTACCTATGTGCCTCCTCCTCCTCGACTTCCTCCTCCTCCTCCTCCTCCTCCTCTTCTCCCAGGCTCCTCCAGCTGTAGCTGCTCTCCTCAGATAAGCAGGAGAGCAGCTGAGAAGGAGGAGGAGCTGATGAAGAGGTGCGTTGAGTGTCGCGTCCCAGCGTCTCCCTGAGCAGCAGATGGGGAGGGCCTGGTGATGTCACAAAGATTGGCTGAGGCTGATGGCTGACTGGTGAGTGGAGGGCGTGGTCGCTGAGTGATGCCGCCGCCTCATCAATGACCACGTCCTGCTCCTTCAGGGTGTTGGGGGCAGGGTCAGGAGCCTACTCCAGCCAATCAGGAAGCTTAGCCCTTCCAACCGTCCCAGATCGGGCCGCTGGATTCACACAGACACACACACACAGGCATCAGCATGTAAAGAATGTGTGTGTGTTTCAGTAGTTTAAACACATGCTGACTGGACAACATTCACAAAATATTTCCAAGCTGAATTAGTATCTAGAACGTTGTCATGTCCTGACTTTGATGACTTGAAGAGTTTGTGACTTAACTCCATATATATATATATATATATATTCAATGAAGATACTTTACAAAGAAGACACTTTATGTTTCTACATACATGTTGAAAACATCAACATTTCAGATGAATCATATCAACTTTTTTTGATTTGTGAATATTTTCACAAATCCTGTTTTATGCTGTGGTCAGATGTTTAGGTACAGGTTAGAGTAGAAAACATCATTTGGGTTAAAATGATCAATGTGCAAGAGGTCGGGACAAATGCCTGTTAAAAGTGGTGATGAACAGACATGAAACAAAGCATCGATGCTAGGAGAAGAGGAACTGTAGAGGAACTGTCAACTGTCAACGTCTTCTCTGAATCTGCTGCATGAAATTATGTGTAAGGAAACATGTTTCTTTCATCTTCTTCACTGGTTAGATGCAAAAAGAGGATTTGGGCTGTAAGAAGCATGCAGGAAGTCACATGGCCGACAGACAGAGGAGGAGTAGAAGGAGGAGGTGGAGTAAAAGAAGGAGGAGGAGACTCACAGGGTTCGAGATGACGAAGGTCTTTTGACTCTCGGCCACTTCCTCCTCTCAAACAGCCTGATGCAATAAACACACACACCATGTTACACAGTCACTTTGTTACACATACACACAGATGCGCACGCACATACACATATAGACACACACTCACACATACTCTCTGCTCTATCAGGAAAACGTGCAGTGTTCAGAAAAACAATGTGTGTGTGTGTGTGTGTGTGTGTGTATACCTGTAGTCATCAAAGCTGCCATGCTCCCTCTCTCCTGCTGAAGAGACAATGTGATTGGTTAATGAGTAGAGGTGCACTACAGCAGTTTAGTAAATCTGTCTCATAACTAAAATCCTTCTGAAAAAACAGACACATTTCCTGTTTCTGGCACTTACATAATGATTTTTTTCCAATGTTGTCAGACCAAAGCACTTTACAATTTCTGCCTCTAATTCATCCATTCAAACACACATACACACTGATTGTGGCAGAGCTGCTATGCGAGTCACTGGCCTGACAATCAGGAGCAACTTGTATTGCTCAAGGACTTTTTGACACATGGACAGGAAGAGCTGAGGAATTGAACCAACAACCCTGCGATTAGTGGCAGAAACGCGCTACCTCCTGAGCCACAGCCACCCTAGAGATAAGAAGAAGGAGGAGTATGTATGCGTGAGTCGTACCATGTGCCAGTGAGCGTGTGCGAGGATTACACTGTTTGTGTCCCCTGCAGCCTCGAAGCTCCATCAGCTGAACATGGAGCTGATTCAGAACCATCCGATCTAAAGAACTGACGGCATTTATCAACTGGAGAGAGAAACAGAGATTTGGATTTTTATAAAACATTTATTTTCACAAAGTCACTTCAAAGAATCTGTATCTGAAAAAATAAATTAACAGTCACATGTCGTATTAAAACATGAATTTGTTGTGATTTTGACATGAATGAAACACTAAAGAATAATTCATCATCTGTCACATTACAAATAACTATATTATAGCACGAGTGTGAAAAAAAAAATATTCATAGATCCCATGTTTGTACAGATCTGTCCACCCTGGTTTACAGTCACCAGCCACATCCAGCTTCTTCCTCCACACTGAGTCCTCTGTCATCCGGTTTACTGGCATTTAGAGCTTTAACACAGCAGTTATACAGCATCTTACCATGGGGCCAGAACAGCTGTTGAAGTTACTCTACAGTTCCAAGTCTTAAAAAGGATCCTCTGTATCTGGGGTTTCCTCCCCCTCCCAGTAGATCCTCAACAGTTCCATTTCCTCCATGGAGAGTCTGTCAGCCCAGTGCTTCATGATGTGCTGCATGTGTTGGATGTGAGACTCAGCAGAGCAGCCACAGTGTGTGCGCCCGTCAGTCTCTGCCCAGCTGCATCCACTAGCCTCCTCAGAGTCCTCAGTCCAGTGGTGCACAGTGTGCTACTGAGGCTTGGTATCAAACTGTCCTAAACGTCCATCCAAGCCCCACTGACCAGAGGTTCCTCCAACAGTCAGTACAGACAAGAAGCAGGTTCCTACACTTTCACTTTAAATAAAGTCCATGCTTTAAAAACGCCTTTATAAAATGGAGAAAACAGAAAAGCCTAAATTCCTACCATCCATTTAAGACAAGGCAGCATCCAAACCCACTTACCCACCTTGACACTTGTAACATCTTTCCAAACCAGATATTGTCCTGCAACAGATTCTATCCTTCTTTTGAGGCGGAGCAAACCCGGTCCCCCTTCATGCTTTGACTGCCTGAGGTACCCAGTGTAATCTATACCAAAACAAGTCTACCAGGATGGCCTGCAGCTTCTTAATCAGCCCACCATGTAGCTCCATACAGGACAAACAGTGCTTACCACTAACACCCTTCCTCTAAATGACAATTTTGGTAGCAGCCATTTCCATTTATTTACCTTTCCCTGTACTTTTCCTGCCAAGCCTTCCAAGTTCAATTTTTGTTATTTCATCACCCAGGTAGATTCCCAGATATTTAATCATACTCTTGTTTTATGCTAATCCTTCTGGTAAAGATGGTAACCCACCAGGCCTCCTCCCCACTGCCAAGGCTTTCCTTTTCATCATAATTTCCCTTAGCATTTAATATAAACCCCAAGTCATTCACACAGTTCCACAAGTGTCCTACCTCATTCTGGTTGGCAACAACGACTAAAACATCATCAGCATATGTAGATAAAACAAACCTTAGTTTAAGTAGCAGAGGCTCAATGGACAAAGCGTACAACATTCCACCCTCAATGTCCTGATACAAAACCATGATCATAGCTATGGGATCTGGGTCCATGATTTCCCAGAGAAAAAGGTGCTCAACCCTGTCGAAAGCCTTTTCTTAAGAAATAAGACAAACATCTAAACCCAAAGAATCAGAGACGTCCAAAATATCCTGAATTAAAGACACATTGTCACATTGGCACACAGTAAGTCTGGTCCAGGTGAATGATCTGATCCAGCACCTCCCTCTTTCTGTGGCCTTAGACAGGATAGTCTGTACAGAGGAGAGAGACCGGCCTTCAGTTCTAAATGTCCTATAAATCTCTTTCTTTGGCAGCAGAGATATCACAGCTCTCCTGCAGCTGAACGGCAGCATCCCCTCCAGAAAACTTTCATTCACCACAGCCAGAAAATCCTCACCCAGTTCCCTCCAGAAAACTTTATAAATAGCATCTTGATCCCGGGAGCTTTTCCCTCCTGCAGACTCTGCAGAGCAGTACTCATCTCCCTCATAGTCAATGGTCCACCAAGCTTAGAATTCTCCTCAGCAGAGATCTGGGAAGTCCCACACACAGGGAGGTAAAGCTGATTCAAACTCAAACTCACTGCCATGCACTGAACCTCCCCTGTCTCTGTCAATTCACGTCCATCAGTGTAGTGTAAGGTGTGGATGAACCTGCTCTGCCCATTACTTCTCCCCGACCCATAAAAGAAACCGGATGGTGCATCCATCAGGTTGTTGCTCTGAATTGTTGCTTATGTCCAGAGACATGATGGACATCACATCAAGAAACCCCCCAATACAACCCTGACTCAAACAGTATCCCCCAGTACTACCATATCTCATTCACTGCTTTACACACAATCACAAAGAAAAAAGGTAGAAAAACCTTTACAAAACTAACTCGCTCTGAAGCCTCACACCATTCCCATTCCCACATCCCCCAGAGAGACAGAGAGACTGAATTTTCCTATACTGTGTGTTTGTGTGTGTGTGTGTGTGTGTGGTGTGTATGTGTGTGTGTGTGTGTGTACCTGGTAGGGGTCTGTGTTGAGGTCAAAATATTCCAGGAACCCTGTTGCAAACTCACAGAACAGGAAGTTGTGGCTCTCGTTGATGGTCCTCAGACACCAGTACGTGTTGTTGTTTGCGCTGGTGCAGGCGCAGAAAGAACCCACTGCACACAGATTTAGATGCATTTTATAATGATTTATGGTGTTATAACTGCATAACCCTTTTCAAAAGACATTTGTGAGTTGTTCCTCCTTTCACTTGTGACTGTGATGTTTCCACAGAGCTGCAGGAGAGGTGAGAGATGAACTAACAGTGAGTCAGAAACTACTTGGGGTTCAGAGGGTTAATCGGGATCAGATACATCAGGATAGAAACAACAGAAAACCATAAAATGTCCCCTTTAAAAGCAACAGCTTAAACTACAAGATAAGGTTTCCTCTGTATGTGTGTGTGTGTGTGTGTGTCATACATGTCCAGTAGGGCGCAGTGTGCCAATGTTGGTTGTCGTGTGTGAAGCAGGTCAGTCCCGGCATTGAACATGTGTCATTGTTCCGGATTCTCTTGATCATCTTCCTCATCTTCTTCCTCCTCTTCTGCTCCTTCATAAGCCACGCCTTCTTGTCCCGGGCCCCACCCTTCCTGCAAACACACACACACACACACACACACACACACACACACACACACACACACACACACACACACACACACACACAGTGAATGTCACTCAACTTTGCTGTGTTTATTTAATTGGCAGTTTAAATTGAGACATGCATGTCACTTTCTGTTATGCAGACGCACCTGAAGGGGTGTAGGTTGCCTCCTCGGTACCTCAGTTTACTCTTGAGTTTGGACTTAAATCTATAAACATACGCATGCACACACGTACACACACACACACAGACACACACACACCAATAATTGAGCATGAACAGTCATCTCAGCACTACATTGTTGTTTGTGAGTCACTTACATGTATTTATTACAGTTGCACTCCAAGGGACGGGACTTCTTCAGATGACCTTTGACCTCTTTTAGATTCTTGATCTTTGTCTGCAGCGTCTCAATCTGAGACAGATATGAGAGACATGAGTTGATGTATTTAAAGTATTTTGGTATTATGAGTTGATGTATTTAAAGTATTGTTGTACTATGAGTTGATGTAGTAAAGTACTACAGTATTATGAGCAGATGTAGTAAAATATTTCAGTATTATGAGCAGGTGTAATAAAGTATAGCAGTATTATGAATTGATGTCATAAATTATTGCAGTGAAGTTTTTGTTTGTTTTTTGTCTGTGGCATCATCAGATTATCAGGTAAATGTGAGGGGTCCTGAGGTGACTAATGGACAGGTAGTGACAGTGTATTGATATCACCTCATGGTCGATGTGCAGCTTGTGGTCCTTCCAGGCCTGCAGAGACTGATAAACACCTGTGTCACACTTCACGGTGGCATTAGCCAGGATGAAACATCTGTAGGAACCAATCACAGACTAAATCATCACAAACACAGTTACACACTGATACAGCTTTAAATACACAAACACCATCTTTCACCTCAACAGAAGCTCAATTTATTCTCTAATAATGGAGCAGGATTCACACACACTGATAGTATATTATTAACCTGTTTACACACACACACACACACCTCACCTGTGTGTGACCTTGATGGAGGTGGGTGGGGTCACTCCTCCCATCCCACTGAACTCATCCTCATCTGTTAGTGGATTATCCCAGGCTCCACCCACCAGGCTGTGGTTGCTGGGGTAACTGTTCATCGTGGAGATGGAGCGGCTATAACGGTTCCTGGAGTAGCTCTTTAGGGCTTTGAACTCTGACACACACACATACACACACTGAATTTCATCCTAACTTTAGAGCTGCAATTTATTTTCATTAACTCATATTTTTGTATTTAAAGGAAATTTAATAGCTTTAATAACCAGTGTGAACCAACAAGAACCTGTGAGAACCAGTAAGAACCAGTATGGACCAGTAAGAACCGGTATGAACCAATAGGTACCAGTAAGAACCAGTAAAAACCAATTAAGAATCAATAAGAACCAGTTTGAACCAATAGGAACTAGTATGAACCAATAAAACTCCAAAACAACTAGTAAAAAACTGATATGAACCAATAAAAAATGGTAAGAACCAGTAAAAAATAACCAGTAATAACCATTATGAACCAACTAAAAACCCAGGGACCAAAAGACTAAAGGACCAGTAAAAACCGATAAGAACCGTTAAGAACCATTAGGAACCAGTATGAACAAATAAGAACCGGTAAGAACCAGAATGAACCAGTATTAACCATCAGAACCAGTAAGAACCAGTAAGAACCAGCAAGGACCAGTATGAACCAGTAAGAACCAGTATGAACCAGTAAGAACCAGTAAGAACCAGTAAGAACCAGTATGAACCAGTAAGAACCAGTAAGAACCAGTAAGAACCAGTATGAACTGGTCTTCATGAAATGTTTGTAAACTGCTGTGAAGTTTGGTCCTTTGAGTTAAAGTCTGAACTCACTCTTCAGAGGGAAAAACAGCTTCTTGTTGAACGTTCGCTTCATGGACGGCCGCAGGTTCAGAGGTCGGAGGTCACGGAGATCACAGTCACAGGCTTCAGAGTTCCGATCGTACAGCTGAGACTTGATGCTGATTGGACGCTGCCGACCAATGACATCCCTCTGCAGGTTGTTATTGCCGCCCCCTTCATTCTTACATTTAAAGAGGCGGAGCTTCCCAGTGGCGTCCTCCACACACTGCCACTTCTACACACACACACACACACACACACATACACATACACATCATGTTAAGGGTACAGAAATGCTGTGGGTTAAAGTAACAGTTTATTTACAGGAATAATAGATGTAGTTTTTTCTCCCTTGTAATGGTGAAATTATTTTGATTAAAACTGTCTTTCTAGCACCGTCCTGATTTTTCAGATGTGCAACCCCTGAATCTATGGTGGCCTATTTGTCTGTTGACAGCTATTTTTCTGTGAGTGGTTGGCAAAGAAAACAATGAGAATGATGATGTGTTGAAATTCAGGATGAAGCCAACAAGAACAATGACGACCACCAGGGAACTTCATTGATGATATAAACATCTCAGTCCCAAAAACAGCATGAAAGCAGCTGAGAGCAGGTCCCAGTGCAGGTGCTGCCGCACCTGTCCAGTCTGCTGACACGGAGTCTGGTATTCGCTCCTCTGACACAGGTCTTTGACTCGTTGATGTTTGGGCAGGAAGTTCTCCTCCTGCGACACCTCCTTCCCCTCCACACGCTGGTGCAGGAGCTTCCTATTAACAGACCAATCAGAGTAGAGATTCTTGTCACATGATTGGTTTAATACAGCTCCCTGTAACACTCTATCATACTGCTTGATACAGTATATATGGATAATAATAATAATAATAATGACAACAACAACAACAATAATAATAATAGTAATAATATGAGCTAAGGACAGAGAGAGAAAAGAGAAATTATTCAAAAAAAAGATTTTAACCTCAGAAAAACTTCGCTGAGCATTTTTGTGTTTATTTTCCAAAAGAAATGAAAATGAAATGTGAAGTGATGTTTTCTGTGTTTTGGGTTCAGTGAGTTGATCAGTGAATTGATCAGTAAGTTGATCGCTGAGTTGATACAGGTGATAATGAAACAGAGACACCAACCCTCTCTCTATCAGGAACGAGTCTCTCCACACCTTTGATTTCTTGTTCACCTGGAACCTGAAGCACAAAATAAAAGCAGGTAATTCCTGTTGCCTCATATCCTTGTCTCCTCCTCCTTTAAATAACTTCAGGTGATCTAATCTGAGTCCTTGAAGAGTCCAGTTGTGATCAGAACCTTTTGCTGCCACATGAAAAAGAGCACTGAGCTAAAAAAAAAAGTGACATATTCACCACACATTGGTCCACTCATTCATAATTAACTCCATCTGCTTTCTGCTCTGGGATTGTTTGTAAGTTTAATGTTTCATAATAATATTTTGGTTTTCCTGGTGCGCTAAAAGAAACAGTGGAAACAACTGTAGGAGTTTTTCCAGTCGGCTTTTTCTATTTTTTCATCTGCTGAAATAACTGTTGAGAATTGTCAAGGACAGACTAGAACAGGACAGAAGTAAACACACAGTGCCACAAAAAAGGACATATGAACAGAGTTTGGGGGAAAATGTAATGACTAAAAATGTTTTGACAACACAAGCCCTCACCGTTACAGATGAGGGTCAGATTAGTAATACTACTACTACTAATAATAATAATAATGACCTTTAAAACAGCAGCAGTGGAAACAGACTTTCAGTCACAGTGCTCCACTCTTAACACAGAAAGTGTCAGGTCTGATACTAGTGTTATTAGGAAAAGGGCATGGTTTCCTCCATCTCTGTTCAGTGACTATAGATGCATTCACCTGCTTTAACCCTCTATTGCATGAAATATCACTTAGACATTGTAAACATGTTTTAAATGTTTACTTAAAATACCCCAAATAATAGATATATAAAAAATACATAAGAAAAAGTCGTAAACATTGTCTCAGGATAGTTTCATTCTATATAAGTCAATGTGTTTTCCAAAATTGTGAATAAAAAACAACCTTCAGTCATGAGACAATGATGCTCACATGTCAAATATCCATGAGCAAAAGGGACTGGCAGGATATCCTGGTCATGTGACCTTATAAATTGTCTGTAAAGAGATTTTCTATCACAGCTTTATAAATCATTAAATCGTCATATGGCAACATTTTGCAATAGAAGGTTCATGAACATGCTCTATTTTACACTCCTGGTTTACTGGGCTGGCATGTTGTTAAAAGCTAAGATATACACATTTAAACATTTATAACACACATTTCAAAATTTACCTGTTGGCAGGTTTATCGGTCTCTAGTAGAGTCAGTATCGACTTCCCGTCCATGTCTGCAGGAGTGTCGAGGCCTGCAATGTCCAGGATGGTTGGAGCCAGATCGATATTCAGGACCATGTGAGGGTTACTAACACACACACACACACACACACACACACACACACACACACACACACACACACACACACACACACACACACACACACACACAACACCTGTATTATTAAAGCAATAGACTCTAAAAATCGAAATTGAAAAATCCTTTTACATGTAATACTTGCAGTAAACGGATTTTAATTAAATGCAGAAGGATCTGCTGCAGGAGAAGATTTTAATGACATTAGGATGTGTAGTTAATCAGAGGAGGACAGTCATAAACTGAGACACAGCTGTTTGCTTCACAAATGTCAAAAACGTATGCCAACAAATACAACAACAACAAAAAAATCTAATTATGACTGTTTTGGTGTTTAGTGTTGCCATGATGACAGAAGTTGTCTCACTTTATAAGGCTGTGAAATGGAAGTTTGAGTGTTTGTCACGTATTTCTCAGTCAAACTAATTATTTGTGGTTTAAACAGTTACTGGGTGATATGGTGGAGCAGGGGTTAGCGCTGTTGCCTCACAGCAAAAAGGTTGCAGGTTCAAGGCCTCCTTGGTCCTGGGTCTGGGACCTTTCTGTGTGGAGTTTGCATGTTCTCTATATGGGTTCTCTCCGGGTACTCCAGCTTCCTCCCACAGTCCAAAAACATACTGAAGTTAAAGGATCTTAATCAAATGAACACACATTTGTGTCACAATTTACACAGGAAAGCTGGAAGATTTTACAAGGCAGAGAGCAGCAAAAGCATTATGAATGGTATTTCATAATGCTTTTGCTGCTCTCTGTTTGCTTGGTTATACTTGGTTTTACCTCCCAAGAGCAGATGCTAGCTAACATTAGCATTCTGAATCCACCATATTTCGATTCAATACGACAAAAGCACTTGAACACAACTTCATCTTTACTAAACCACATGGAGGCCTTTCAAATGGGATCTGCTGGGTTTAGGTAGGTCTTCATATATATATATATATATATATATATATATATATATATATATATATATATATATATATATATATATATATATATATATAGACCTACCTATATAGAGTTTTTAAGCAAAGCTGATTGGATGAACCTTTGTAAACACCCTGGGTGCAGACAAATTAAAAATCGGGGGGGAAAAAATGATTTGCAGTAAGAATGTTTTTTTTTTTTTCGTTTTTACTTATTTGGCAGAAACCAAGAGTTACATGAATAATTACACACGGACACAATAGTAACACTGGAAAATTGTTTTTTTTGTTTGTTTGTTTTTATTTATAGGTCCTTTAACCCTCTACATGGTAGATCCTGAATGGTAAAAATGTTCTGAATGTTTATATTACTTAAATTGTCCTAAATAGTATATACATTTAAAAAATAAATATGTAAGAAAAAGTTGTAATCAGTTTGCACTAGGAAATCTTTGGCAAAAAATATTTTTTAGAAAAAACAATGTCCATGAGCAAATAGGATATCCTGGTTATGTGACCTCATAAATTGTATGCCATTCAAAATAAGAGCCCCATTTCCACACCTAACTTTTATATCACATTTTTTTTTTCTGTCCTCAATTCCTCATAATATGGTAATCTCCTACTTTCTGTCTGTCACTCTGTCACACACACACACAAACACACACACACACACACACACACACACACACACACACACACACACACACACACACACACAGTCCTCACAAGTCACTACTTGAGTGAGGCATTTAAAGACTTGTGAATGTGACCAGATCCTGACTCTGAGACTGATATCCTCTCACCTGACACTTGTGTCTGTCTGTGTGTGTGTGTGTGTGTGTGTGTGTGTGTGTGTGTGTGTGTGTGTGTGTGTGTTTACATGGTGCCTTGCTCCACGTTGGGTCCTCTGATGTAGAATGGGACTCTGATGTCAAACTCGTACGGCATGGATTTACCTGCACACACACAAATAGACACACACACAGGTGAGTACAGTGCAATTCTGTACCTGGTTTGCTCCTTGATTGTGATTGGTTACCTTTGACAAGGCCAAACTGTCCGATGTGGTACCCGTGGTCAGATGTGTAGATGATGTAAGTGTTTTCTAGCTCATTCGTCTCAACCAACATGTTGTACAACTGAGACAAAAAAACACATTTTAAAATATTGCATCTGCATATGTGATTTTAAGAGAGATCAGTGTTTTTGCTTTTATATTATAGTACTGTCAGGGTTTTTCTGTTTGGAGAATAGTCATATACAAAAAAGACTGCAAATAAATATCTCATGAACACTCTTGATGAACATACTGTATGTTAATGTAACAAATGTAGTGCCATTCAGCCAATAGGTGGCGATGTAGCTCCATAATCGACAATCAAGGAACAGATGTCAGATTCAAGCAGTATTGTCCCCAGCGGAAATTTGTCTTCACAAATTTCTCGTTTATTAGCAGGAACATTCAGCACAAAACACCAAACATACAACATAGAAATAGAAAAGTAGTTAGATAGCACTAAAATAATGTCAATGACATAAATCAAATGAGCTGTTGCAGAACACAGTCAGCAGCAGCATTTATGTGAAGAAGCATGTTGATTCATACCTTCTCCATGCTGTCGTCCACTGACAGCAGCGTCTGCAGCCGTTTCCTCTGCAGCACGTTGGTGAACTCCATGTGGATGGGCTTCATGGAGCCGGTGTAGCGCATGATCCAGTGTTTGTCAGGGTTGGGAGCGTAGTTATAGCTGGGAGTTCTGAGAGAGACACACAGACACTGGAACAGCACGCAGGAGTATATCTTGCTGTACTTCTCCCTTCTGGTTGAAGCTGCAATGATTAGTTGATTAATTGATTGGTGTCCAACTATCACACTAACCATGAAATGGTTGATTTTATGAAGAAAATATCAAAATTCTCTGGTTCCAGCTTCTCAATTCTGATTGCCTGGATTGGGCATGTTTTTGACACTGTTCTTTTTGGAATAAAACTCTTTGTGCACAAGAGAAGACAAGTCGAATGACGATTTCTTTCATCAGCACATCAAGAAACAACACATTGAACATGAGGTTACATGTTTGCCATCAAAACACTGCCATTCAAAATGATACTACATGAGCTAACTGGTCAATATATGAGGCACGTGACCACCTCAATGAGGAATTGTTACCACTTTGATCAGGAAGTAGCATTATAAAACACCCCAGGTGATGTTGATGAGGTGTTGTGGCCAGTCAAAGCTACGCTGCAAGATGTTACCTAATTATATTTCTTGCCTCTTTTTTCAATATATTACACTTATATACACTTTTTTTTGCAATTTTCTATTTCAGTTCACTGTTTTTTGTGAGCATAATTTTCCTTCATCAAATGTAAATATATCTGCTGTGCATATGTTGCACTGACTTGTTTTGTGAAAGATAAAAAAGTAAATGTTTCAACAGCATGTGTGTGTATCTGCAAATATTTCTGTACATGTGAACAATCGGGAGAATGTTCTAAAGTTTGAACTGTTAGTGTTATGGCAAAGCTGCTAAAGATGAGTGCTTTTCATTATGTCAAACAGAGTGTGTTTGGGTAGACAAAAACAAGTAATGGGAATGAAGTGTATCCAATTTGGTGTAAAAGTTTAATTTTGATAATGCTATATGTAGTTTTGGTTGTAGTGGTTCATTTTGCAGGATATATATGACAGTATATATGACATATTTTGCAGTTTGGGTGTGTTTTGTGAAATATGTAAGTGCTTTAGAAAATTTTGTAATTGTTTCATTAATCAATAGATTATTCGACTATCAGAATAATCATTAGTTGCAGGCCTGCACCTGTTCCTACTGTCTAGTAGACAATCTGTGTGTGTGTGTGTGTGTGTGTGTGGGCCTACATATGCTGCGATGCATTGGGGAAGGCGGTGCTGTACTGCGGTGCTGAGTCTTCGGGTCCATGCGGCGCAGCGTGGCTTAAAACCATCAACACCGGTCGGTGAGGATAAACCCGCTTTGAGGAGCGAAAGTAGTGGATGGATTCAGCTGTGATCAGGTCGGTTAAATAGTCCTGTTGACACAAACAGACACCATAACCTCCACCTCCTGATGTCATACAGAAACAGGAAGTGAAGCTTTAACAAGGTCAACATGAGAGAAAACTGCTTCCACACTGGATCTGATGCTAGAATCTGCATTTTTAAACTAAAACAGTAGGTAAATTATCTGTGTCCAGAAGGAAATAATAAGAACTCTAATTTAATACTTTGTGCTTTAAATGTAGCAGATTTGTTCTTTTTTCTTTTACATACAGTATTTTTTCTGTTTTCAAAAAAATATATTATTATTATATTTAAAAAGGAAAAACTATTTTTTCAAAACAAAAAAAGCTCTTTAAACTCTTTCAACTGTAGATAAACTTCTGGTGGCTTTTCGACAAACAAGGATCTCTTAATATATTTTAGTGTGTGTGTGTGTGTGTGTGTGTGTGTAACCATATGTGTGTTGTGTGTGTGTATGTGTGGTGTGTGTCTACCTGTGGGTACTGTGCTCCATGTTTCTCTCGGACTCCGTTGCGGCTCAATGTGTAGTTGTAGAAGCGGCTGTTCTTCACCAAACCGAGCCACTCTCTCCAACCAGCGGGGATGTATGAACCGTTATACTCATTTAAATACTTCCCAAAGAAAGCTGACATACACACACACACACACACACACACACACACACACACACACACACACACACACACACACACACACACACACACAACCAAAAGAAATAAAGTTAGTCAGGAGAATCACTGTGTATGTGTGTGTGTATGTTTGTGTGTACGTGTGTGTGTGTGTATGTGTGTGTGTGCTGCTTTGATACATTCTGTACCTGCAGATCATAGTAGGTAGATGTACATTCAAACCCCCATTTCCCTTTAGAACAGATCTATTAAATGACAATGATGAGCAATGAATAATATTTTTTATTTCCTGTCTTGAATTGTGCTTGTACTGCACTTTACTGCACTGTACTGCATAATGCAATATTTTGCACACAAACAAACTACAGTTTTTAGTTTTTTGAGTAAATTTACTTATTGAGGCCATGAGGTAACAACAGTAAAGACATTGTTTCAGGAAATACATACATAAATTACTAGTCTGTTGTACACAGTTAAATATCAGGGGCTGGTCTTAGACAAAAATGCCAGGGTTGTTTTTTTTTTTTTTTGTCCCATTCCAGCCCTAGTCTGAAATAGGAACTGAAGAGTAAAAGTTACAGCAAAAGTTAGCCAAAGAATAACAAGATACACTCAGAATGACAAGATGCACAGTTATTCCAACCCTTCCATCATTTACGGAAACACCTCAACTTCTGGTGAACTGTTGCTGCAGCAAAAGGAAATTAAAAATCCCTCTCTGTACGCCTTTCAAAATTCCTCCAATCCCTGCTCATTTATAAATGATTTCTAAAGTAGTATGTACTTATAACTGACTGATATGTGCCGGGTCCAGGCTCCAATACTAAGATCAATAATGTTCTCCAGGAAAAGTCAGGGCCCTATGGAGTTCAGGTAGCTTTCTCAATCCCTGTGATGACAGGTAACAGAAGATCGGTTAATCTGATGAGAAAAAAAAAGGGTTCAATTAAAGCGGACAATTTATTAATTATAGCATATCAACCTCGAAACGTTCCAGTGTTTCCTTGTCTTCCACAACCAGCTGAGGAAAACTGTGAAACACTGAGTCTGGCCTTACTAAATGTTAGGTCCTTAGTGGGGAAAACCTTTTTAATTAATGATTTTATTATTCAACACAACCTTGATTTTATGTTTTTAACTGAAACATGGTTGAACCCAGATAACAGTGCAACCATGCTCATTGAGTCAACCCCTCCAAACTTCAGTTTTATAAGTGAAACTCGGGTGGGAAAGAGAGGGGGTGGAGTTGCCATATTGTTTAATGTCTCCCTCAAATGCAAACAGATGTTATATGGACATTTTAATTCATTTGAATATGTTGCCCTTCAGTTAAATTCCTCGCCCCGGGCAGTTTTTCTGAATATTTACAGGCCACCAATATATTGGTGCCTGTGTATTCATTATTGTCATTATTGTCATTATTGTTGAGAACTGTTTTTGGACTATGGGAGGAAGCTGGAGAAAAAACACAGAGAATATGAAACTCCATACAGAAAGGTCCCAGACCAAGAAGGTCTTGAACCTGCGACCTTCTTTCTGTGAGGCAACAGCACTAACCCCTGTTCCACTGTATAAATAAATAATTTAAATGATGGTGATGAGCTTTGTAATTTACATTTATGGATGTGAAAATTGCCTACGAGGATATACAGCTTAATTTGTTGTTTTTTTAAATGTTATTTTAATGTTAATGTTAATTTTATTTGTTGTTTTACATGGTATATAGTTTTCCAAATTTTCCAAAATTTACTACTATGGCAGGGCACAGCTTCTTGTTACATGTGATGCTGCATGCATACGTCATTTCTGCATGCATGTGAGTGTGTGATAAAAATGTTCAATTAGCTTTGCAATAAAACACATAAATGTCATGTGTAGACCCAGCAGAGTGCAGCATCCTCAAATGTGAATGAGCGCTTGAACAGGACCATTATAAGTCAACAGGAAATCTACATTAGATGTCAAGTGCTGCTTTGCTGCACAGGCGTCGAAGCTGGTGACAGAGTGGGCATTCATAGTATGTATCTGTGTGTGTGTGTCTGTGTGTGTGTGTGTGTCTGTGTGTGTGTTGTCTACCTGTCCTGTATCCAGTGTTGTTGAGGTAGACCCCAAAGGTCCGTGGCTCATGCTGCCGTTGCCATGACAAAGAGGAACAGTTCTCATTATTGGTGTAGGTGTTGTGGTTGTGGACATACCTAGAGAGAGGAGAGAGAGAAAGAGAGATCCATGTATCTGAGGACATGTTGTGGCTGAATGTTAGTGGTTCAGAGTGAAGACTTATTGAACATCACATTTCAATAACACGTTTCAATAAACAGTCAGTCAGCCATCTTCTATACCCGCTTATTCCTCATTAGGGTCACAGGGGTCTGCTGGAGCCAATCCCAGCGCGTTACAGCAAAAGGCAGGGATACACCCCAGATGGCCGCCAGCCTATCACAGGGTACACACACGGTGTCACCAATTAACCTCAACATGTTTCTAGACTGTGGGAGGAAGCAGGAGTACGGGGAGAACATGCAAACTCCACACAGAAAGGTCCCAGACCCAGGACCAAGGAGGTCTTGAACCTGTGACTTTCTTGCTGTGAGGCAACAGCACTAACCCCTGCTCCACCATATTGCCCTCAATTGTTAATAGTTTAAGTAAAGACTACAGTATGATGAAAACAAACCTAAAACAAGTCAGATCAAATGTAATAAAAACTAAAGCACATTTACAAAGTAAACTACATTCAAAGCTGAAATAATGTGAGGATCCATCTGTGTCCTGAGGATAAACAGCAGATAAGCTGTCCCACAGCTGATCAACCCTTCTCTGTTCCACCTGGTTCAGGTGTGTGTGGCTCCCTCTGCTGGAAGCGACGGGTACAGCACCAACCAACAAATCACTGCTCAGGGAGTTTGGCACCATGTGACTGTATCTGTATCTTTGTATCTGTGTATATTAATCTGTGCATGTGTGTACTGGTATCTGTGTATCTGTATATCTGTGTATTTGTGTATCTGTTAGACTTGTATGCAACACCACACAAACCGAGACCAAGACAAGACAGACCACATCAAGACCAAGACCAGGTGAGCTCAAGACTGAGACCAGTCAGTCAGTCATGGGTGGGTGCTAAAATTTATAATTAAAAAAAAATAAAATAAAATTTATATTGTGGTATAATTTAAACCGTAGATGGTAGACGGTATATATCACAGTATACTTTAGTATGTAAATTACAGCATAACAGTTTCTTAATGGTTACCATAGCACATGGTAAAGGCATTTAAGCAGTAAGTTATTTTTTAAACTATTAAAAAAATAAATGTCAAGAATATTACTGTTCAAAAGTTTATAGACTAAATAGTCTGACATTAAATTTCCCTGGAGATGCACATGAACAGAAAACAACTTGATTTTTAGTTTTAATGAACTTTAAAATCTGCCTCATTGGTGCTAGTATGTATATTACCTGCGATTTAAGCATAGGACTATTTTAACTGACTTTATCTACTATTATCCACATACATACTCAGTGACATGTATAACAAGAATACAGTGAAGTTTGCTGAAAACAATTTTATTATTATTTTTTTAATTTAAATTTTTTACCCACTTTCACTCATGAAAGTGGGTAAGATGAAGGCAAACTTATCTTTCCATTCTCCACCACAGATGTCAAGGATGCAATGAACTACCATGATACCACTACCAATAATGATATTCAAGGAAAGTCTAGTATCTGTGTATCTATATTTGTGTATCATTGTATCTATATATGTGTATCCATGTATCTGTACCTGTGTAAGTGTGTATTTGTGTATTTGTATAACTGTGACACTGTGTTTGTGTGTATCTACTATGACAGTGTGTGGGAGGTGAGAGCTATTGGAGCTGAGAAGCAGGAATACATCTTGCTCCTGTTAGTGTTTCTAAAGAATTTGTCTCTGATGGACATGTGCAACCTTTGGACCGTCTAACTCTGCCCATAGTTCATATGATGTTAGATCCTCAGTAAAGGAACTTACTTCCCAGTGAGCATGCTTGAACGGGATGGACAGCACATGGGTGTGGTCACAAAGGCATTAGAAAAAGAAGTCCCACCCTCCTCCATGATACGGCGAGTCTTATTCATCGCTTGCATCGACCCTGCAGGAATAACAGTAATAATAGGAAAAGTAGTGAATAGGAATAGTAGTAAATAGTAGTAAATAGGAATAGTAAAAACAATAATAATAGTAGTAATAATTGCATTCATATTAAAGACATTATTTGTATGTCTATCTATATTTCTATATTTTGCATCTGTCAGAGAAGGCAGAGTCTCACCAAGCTCCAGGTCTTGATCATCCGTCAGGACGAGGATGATGTTCGGCCGGATATTGCGTCGGTCTCTCTGGAGGCGGGGCTTCAGACGCTGGCCAGATGGGAAGTGGGCATGGCTGAGTGTCACAGCAACAAACAGGAAGAGGAGGAGTCGACCCGCCATAGCCTTTGACCCTCAACCTCCCAAATGGGTCAACCAGTCAGCTGCTTCTCCTGCTGAGTCTCAACTCACCTGGATGAAAAACAAACAGATTCTATTCATCTGCAGAGATATGAAAAGTATGAAGGGTTTGTTGTGTCTGTCATCGGAAGCATCTAAACCTGCAGTATCATATTTAGTTTTTCCAGCAGGAAGTCATGATCCCAACTTGACAGATCTTCATCTTTAAGTTGAATTTATTACCAGTCAGTTGTTTATTTTTCATGGGCCTTGGTAGTTTCTGGTTAAAATTGTGTTTTTGTCTGCTTGTTTTCAGCAGAATGGTCTCATACATGTCTTCTGTCATATTTTCATCTTATTGAGTAGTTGTGGCAAACATGTTTGCTAACTGCTTATGATTTCCACATCCAACAGTTACTGATCAACATCATCATTTCAGTGGATTGTGTTTTGGTACACTACTCTCTGTCAGCTTTGTTTCTGCTCTCTACCACTTCTAGAGGGAAACATCTGCTTCTTAGCTGCTAAATGCTGCAACATGTTCACCAGCTGGTCTGCAGCTAACTGAGAGATTAGTGCTGAGCAGGTAGAGGGCTGGTGAAACAGGTGAAACAGCTGCTGTGACACAAAGCAAAACTATGAGAGGACTGGAACTGAACCACAACACTAAAGCTGCAGCTACTCTATTATAAAACATTGATTGTAGCTGCTTTAGCCAAGTCAATCAACAGGAATATCGTAGGGAAGTTTAATAAATTGTCATTATGAATCAGAATTTTATATTCCATCATGTTTCTTGCAAGCATTGAAAAATATCTGGTCATATCTGCAGATTTAGAGCTGAAAATCTACAATAACGACCATTTGAGATAACTAATTGTTTTCATTATTTGAGTGGACAAAGTAAAAAATGCTACTCAAAGTAATTAGAGAGAATGGGAAGGAAACTAACATGGACAGTTATTATCTGCAGGCTTTTGTTTCTGGATAATAAAAGAGTGAAATGCTTTAGTCATACTGACACAAAACAACGTGTGTGTTCATCTATCAATGTGTATGTGCTCACAGCAGGGGGAGTCATGCAAATTACCTCCTAATCAAAACAGAGGAGGGTCACTGCTGTGTGTGTGCGCGTGTGTAGCCTTTGTATTAAAGTGTTTCTTGTGGCTCCAGCTGTGAATAGACTAAGAATAAACACAAACTGATGAGTCTCTCTCTCTCTCTCTCTCTCTCTCTCTCAGTCTCCCTGCCCCCCCCTCTCTCTCTTTAAATCTGAAACAATTATTGATTCATCAGTTGATCATTTTCTCAATTAATTGATTAGTTGTCACCATGTTGCTAAAATATCCTCAGGTAGGAAACAGTGTTCATCAATAGCCCAACTCCTCTGATTATACAGTTGACACCCGGCTTCCTGTATGGACTTTCAAAATAAAACCAGAATTGTATGCTCATGTCTCCTCTGTTGACTCTTCAGTGAAACTGAATCTTTTCTTTCCAGTTGATTCAAGTCAATGTTTTGAGAATTTTGTTTTTGTAAAATATGGTGTCATATAAATTTTAATAACATTACAGCATCAATATAGTGCCTTCCTCACTGAACTTCACATGCTGACCTGGAGCACACACACACACACACACACACACACACACACACACACACACACACACACACACACACACACACACACACACACACACACACACACACACACACAGGACTACACCATACTTCTTTACAGTTCAACTCTAACTGTTGATATTTGATGTTACAGCTCTGCTCAGACTCTTGCATCAGTCATAAATAAACAAGTAAAACTGCGAAAAAAAAATCAAAGTTATTGTCCAAACAGCAGTGAGCAGCAATCTGATTGGCTGAGAACCATAGGTCATTGTAAAGTGTGGTGTGCAGACTAATTAGTTCAACACCAACACAGGATAAATAACACATAACACACACAATCAATAACATTTGTTATGAGTTATGTGATTGTTTTTTTGTGGATCTTTGTTGCTGTTTTATGGATCAGATGAGAATGGACGTAGCAGCTCCAGCTGTTGCATGTTGCATGTCCGACATGTTGTATTCTGCAGCGACCTACAGCTTTAATCCAGCTCCTTACGTCACAGTCTCATTATGAAACTGACCTGAGACCAGGATTATTTTCTCCCTCAGTCTGGGTCACAGTTGCTGTGCAGTAGGTTCCACATCGGCTTCATGTTTTATCAGATTGCAGCAGATACACTGAACAAAAATATAAACGCTCCATTTTTTAAGATCTAAAACATTTTCTACATACACAAAATAACCATTTCTCTCAAATATTGTTCACACATCTGTCTAAATCTGTAATAGTGAGCACTTCTCCTTCCATCCCACCTCACAGGTGTGGTATATCAAGATGCTGATTAGACATGATTATTGCACAGGTGTGCCTTAGACTGGCCACAATTAAAGGCCATTCTGAAATGTTCATTGTTATTGGGGGGGTGTCTGGGGACTCAGAACACCAGTCAGTATCTGGTGTGACCACATGCAGTGCAACACATCTCCTTCACATAGAGTTGATCAGGTTGTTGATTGTGGCCTGTGGAATGTTGGTCCACTTATCTTCAATGGCTGTGCAAAGTTTCTGGATATTGGCAGGAACCGGAACAGGGGATATGTCCAGTGAGTATGCTGCTCATGCATGAACTGGGAGGTTTTCAGCTTCCAAGAATACTGAAGAGATCCTTGCAACATGAGACCATGCATTATCATGCTGCAAGATGAGGTGATTGGATGTATGGCATAACAATGGGCCTCAAGATCTTGTCACGGTATCTCTGTGCATTTAAAATGCATAAACAAAATGCACCTATATTCTTCATCCATAATATATGTCTGCCCATACCATAGCTCCTCCACCACCATTGGGCCACTCCATCCACAACATTGACATCAGAACCCCGCTCACCCACACGACACCATCTGCCCTGAACAGTGTAACCGGAATTCATCCATGAAAAGAACACCTCTCCAACGAGTCAGACGCCATCGAATGCGAACATTTGCCCACTCAGGCCGGTTATGACTTCAACTGGAGTCAGCTAGAGACCCTGACGAGGACGACAAGCAACAGATGAGCTTCCCTGAGACAGTTTCTGACAGTGTGTGCAGAAATTCTTTCGTTATTCAAACCAGTTGGTCTCAAAATATCTTGGAGGTTAACTTCCTGGATGTGGAGATCCTGGGCTGGTGTGGTTACACGTGGTGTGCAGTTGTGAGGCTGGTTGGATGTACTGCCAAATTCTCTGAAATGCCTTTGGAGACCACTTATGGTTGAGAAATGAACATTCAATTCATGAGCGGGCGACACGGTGGCGCAGGGGTTAGCGCTGTTGCCTCACAGCAAGAAGGTCGCAGGTTCAAGACCTCCTTGGTCCGGGGTCTGGGACCTTTCTGTGTGGAGTTTGCATGTTCTCCCCGTGTCTGCGTGGGTTTTCACCGGGTACTCCGGCTTCCTCCCACAGTCCAAAAACATGCTCAGGTTAATTGGAGACTCTAAATTGCCCGTGTGTGTGAGTGAATGGTGTGTGTGCCCCACGATTGGCTGGCGACCATCTGGGGTGTATCCCTGCCTCTCGCCGTAACGTGCTGGGATAGGCTCCAGCAGACCCCTGCGACCCTAATGAGGAATAAGCAGGTATAGAAAATGACTGACTGACTGACAATTCATGAGCAACAGCTCTGCTGGACATTTTGGCTGTCAGCATGCCAATTGCACGCTTCCTCAAAACTTGCGACATCTGTGGCATTGTACTGTGTGATACAAACGAACATTTCAGAGTGGCCAGTCTAAGGCACATCTGGTCAATAATCATGCTGTCTAATCAGCATCTTGATATGCCACACCTGTCAGGTGCGATGGATTATCTTGGCAAAGGAGAAGTGCTTACTATCACAGATTTGCACTGGTTAGTGGTGAAACTGGTGGAGTTTCATGTTCTACCCATGTCTGTGTGGGTTTTCTCCAGGTTCTCCAGCTTCCTCCCACAGTCCAAAAACATGCTGAGGTTAACTGGAGACTCTAAATTGCTCATAGGTGTGAGTGTGTTAGTGAATGGTGTGTGTGCCCCATGATAGGACTGGTGACCATCTGGGGTGTATCCCTGCCTCTTGCCTGTAATGTGCTGGGATTGGCTCCAGCAGACCCCTGCAACACCCTAATAAGGAATAAGCAGGTATAAAAATTAATGGATGAATGGGTTATTTGTGTATGTAGAAAATGTTTTAGATCTTTGAATTCATCTCATAAAAATGGGAGCAAAACCAAAAAAAAAATGGAAGTTGCATTTCTTTTCAGTGTATTTCACCATGCCCTGCATTCAGACACAAAAAAATGGTTGGTCCTCAGCATAACAAAAAATGTGTTGTTTTTTCTTTGGGAACCATGACATTATCAGTGGGTGCCATAAAAGAGCCAGAAGGAGAAGGTGGCAGCGAATTACAACATGAAAAAGAAAAGTTTGCAGCGATCCGCTGAGGAAAACACACCTTTGGTGGTGAGAAAAATCAGAAAACAGGAGAAGACAGAGGAGAAGTTATCTGCTGATCTTCATAATTAAATTGAAGAATGGTTATAGACATGCCCCAAGAACTGTGGAGTAACATCCTCCCTCCGTGCTTCTGTTTAAACTAAGTGAACTTGGCTGCTTGAAAAAGGGCCAAGATCCTGAGACTCTAGAACCAGAACCAAACCAAGTCTTTCTGAAAACAGCCTCAGTGTCTTTTGTAAACAGATGAGTCATCAAACATTTAAAGTGTTTTACAGGATGAGAAAAAAACAAAAACTAAAATGGGATTTTGATCCATTTGATGTAAATAACAAGAGACACATTAATACAGGATTAAAACTGTGGAAATCTATCTTTAGTTTATTGAGGCTTTTAACAAGTAAAAAACTATGAGCTCAACTTCTGCTTCCTGCAGCTCTGTTAATATAAACGTCAGCTGATCTATGTCATATATTCATCATGTTTGATGTCTTTTAACCACTGAATTTAGTTTATGATTGTTTCTGTTTTTATAGGTTGAACGACACAAGTGCTTTTGGAGAATGTGAAGTAGCCACAGGCCAAAATCCAAATTTCTGATTTCACAAATTGGTCATGTCTCAGTTCGCAGACAAAGTAGTTTCCCTTTAAAAACAGGTTTCTGGGTCATAAATGCATTAAAATGCATGAAACTTGTGATCATGGAACTGCATGTCATCATTCATTGATAAGAGTCCATAAAAAAAAAACAACAAAAAAACAACGATGATCTGAGTTTCCTGACCTGTTGTGGTGTTGGGTGGAAAATAATTTAAAAAAATGTTCAAGATTAAAAGCTCAGCTGCTTCTGTCTGTGCTGTAAAGAGACTTTCAAATTCCACTGTGACATTTATGGTCTAATGACATCTTCTGCTGCAAAGGTAAAAGGCAGCGACAGCAGCTGATCCTGACGGCAGCTGGACTGTCTTTGTGTGTCTGAACCGTCCACAGACTTTCGGCCACATATTGCATCACATTCATTATGCGTTGGGACACGTGCAGTCACGACGTCCTGAACCACAAACAGGATTCCCTCCTCCCAGGGGAGCAGAAATGTGTCGGCTGTCATCCTGATGCTCCCACTCTCTTCCATCACATCACACATGCTCATTAATATTCATGAGCTGTGGGCGGGCCCCGACGCAGCTGGCAATAAGGATTTAATAAGAAACACAGACAATGTCAATAGAGAGATACGACGAGTTCCGATGTTCCATATTCATCCCATAGCCAATCCCAGCAGACTTTGGCGAAAGGCAGGAATACACCCCATGCAGGTCTCCAGTGTGTGACACACACACTATTCACTCACACCTATGGGCAATTTAGAGTCTCCAATTAACCTAAAGCCTTGCGACAATAACATATTGTAAAATATGCATTTTTCCACATATATTTATAATTAATAATGACTGTTTATGAGATAAAATATAGTTATTTAGGCTCTATAAATCTTGAAATATCCACTGGACCACTTTTGTTTTACATGAGTGGTTTCAGGTAAAATGGTCCATCTCATCAGTTAAAATAGCTTTAGTTAGATTTGACATGTGTGGCTACTTACCATGCGCATTTCTGGTTCAGTTTATATTTTAAGTATTATCTCACCACCATAGAAACCAACCTAATCAAATCACCTGTTACTAGTCAAGCACAGGTATGTCAACATGTAAAATCCTTTGTAGTCATTGTCTCTTGAAATAAGCAGACAATTATCTGTGGATCATTAGTGTCTATAGTGGTCTAATTGTACTAACAATATATTTTTAATTTATATTTAATGTTTTACGGTGTGAGATTCACTCACATGCTTTAATCCAATATTAGCCCTGATCGATACTTCTGATCAGCTCAGGAAAGGTCAAGTGCAGCTTCACTTGTGTCAGACTGAACGTTCATAGTTCAAAACTCTTTTTTTTTTTATCACTGACCACAATATATCTGCAGGTTGTATGTTTTAAAGCTACAGATACAAAGAATATTTTGGTTAATTCTGAGATTTTGGTTCAGTTTCAGATGCAGAGGAAACCTGCATCCTGCTGCAGTTTTGTGTGAAAATCACTTATTAAACACAGCTTGTGGTTTGTTGAATAACTTGAAGATCAATGAGAACAAGTGAGAGTGAAAAATTAGATTTCACTGTTTTGAGCTTCATGTGAAGTTTGATGCAAACATACATTTTCCTCAGTGAGTTAAAGTAATTTATTGAATATTTTATTGCCTCACAGAAATCTGACAGGATGTGATTGTCTTAAAGGCAACAAGACATTTCCTTTTCCTCAGGAATTCATACATAATTTAAAGATTGATTTAAAGCTTGATTTAAAGCCTTAAACACGTCACATTTCTGAATCTCAAAAACAATTAGGAATATCCTTCAAAATAAAAGTGTCACTGTTTTCTGTAGGTTCAGGCTGTGAAGTAGTTTGCAAAAGTAAAAAAAGGAAACCCGTGCTGCTGATTCAAGACAAACAACAAATCCCACAAACATTCATCTGAAAAAGGCTCAGTTCTATCATCAATGCATCTGTCTGCATCTTATACTGACAACTGATACTATATACTGACAACTATCAAAAATAAAGGATTTTCTGCTGTTTATATGAACAGACTGTTGTATATATCAGGCAGTGATAATAATAATATAAGTCTAATAGAGTAAAGTGTCAGAGCTGCTGATTCAGGACAAATCTACAGATGCAATATGAACAAAGTGAAGCAACAGGATCTTTGAAATGTGGATTTTCAATAAATCTTTTCACTAGTCAGAAACAACATGGATCAGCTCGACTCTCAAGGAAAGACAAAAAAGAGATGAAATGAGGAAAAAGACGGATTGACTTACTGTGACTGAGACAAACGGACGAGGACAAAAACTCAAACTAAAGACTAAAGAATCTACCACTTCCTGTTTTTGTTCTGTTTCTGATTCTTTATTCTTTCACTTCCTCATGAATCAAGTTAACATGTAAGCCTTTATTCATTTCTGTCTCTACTTGTCTCTGCTTCTCTCTCTCTCTCACCTTGTCCTCCTGTCTCTAGTTGCCTTGCTCTCGGGCTTTTCTCTCCCGTTGTGGAACCAACAACCTTCTCTTCTCTTCAGGTCCTGTTAGCCGTTGCCGTGACAGCAGACATGGGAATAATCCCTGTGGCAACAGCTCCTTCCCCTCGACAACGGCAACTCTCCCTGTGTAACAACAGCTGATCGTTGCTCCTCTCTGTCACCGTCTCACCGGCTCTTCATCACTTTCTCTCTCTCTCTCTCTCTCTCTCTCTCTCTCTCCTCTCCTCTCTCGTCCCTCCCTCCTCTTGCTCTATTGTCTCCATCTCACCTTCTCTCTCTCCTCCTTTCTCCTTTTTGTTTTCACTGGCAGAGATGGTACCATGTTCAGGTTTATATTTAGACTCAAATTCAAAGTTGCAAAGAAAACCTCTGATCAACAGTTGACATGGAAGGAAATAGAGGAAGAAGAGTTAGATGAGGAGCGATGAAGGTCAGAGGTTATTGTTCATCCATCATTATCATTATTTTTCATCACTTAATAAATGATTCGTATCATTTTGCCAGCAGTTTCTCAAAATAAATGATTTGATGCATGATTCAAACACATCTGCATGACTGGAACACGACTGTGTGACTGGAACATGTCAGCGTGATTGGAACACATCTGCATGACTGAAATATAGTCCCCTCCAAAAGTATTGGAACAGCAAGGTCAATTCCTTCATTTTTTTATACACTGAAGACATTTGGGT
This sequence comes from Lepturacanthus savala, assembly GCA_030544235.1. Classification (NCBI taxonomy): domain Eukaryota; kingdom Metazoa; phylum Chordata; class Actinopteri; order Scombriformes; family Trichiuridae; genus Lepturacanthus; species Lepturacanthus savala. The sequence goes on from CM060480.1 coordinate 31,086,850, forward strand.
TTCAGATCAAAAGATAAATATGAGACAAAAGTTCAGAATTCCAGCTTTTATTTTCTGGTATTTACATCTAGATGTGTTAAACAACTCGGGACAGAGCACCTTTTCTTGAACCCACCCACTTTTCAAGTTAGCAAAATATTGGAACAGACATTATTAAATTAACTTGAAGTGAATAACATGTAATATTTGGTGGCATAACCCTTGCATGCTCTATTGAGTTAAGGTCTAGTGATTGATTTGGCCAGTCCAAGACCTTCCACTTTTCCCCCCTGATGAAGTCCTTTGTGTTGGTTGTGTGTTTTGAGTCATTGTCTTGTTGCATGATGAAGCTTCTTCCAATTAGTTTGGATGCATTTTTCTATAAATTGCCAGACAAAATGTTTTTTTAGACTTCAGAATTCATTCTGCTGCTAAGGTCATGAGTCATCTAATCAACTAATCAATAAAGATTAGTGAACCCATTCCAGAAGCAGCCATGATTTTGCCTCCACCATGCTTCACAGATGAGCTTGTATGTTTGGAATCATAAGCAGATCCTTTCTTTCTCCATACTTTGGCTTTTGGTAGAGGTTAATTTTGGTCACATCAGTCCATAAAACTTTTTCCCAAAACTTTTGTAGCTGATCTCTGTACTTCTTTGCAAAATACAATCTAGCCTTCCGATTCTTTTTGCTGATGAGTGGTTTGCATCTTGTGGTATGGCCTCGATATTTCTTCTCTCGAAGTCTTCTTCTCCTTCATCCCTGCCCTGTGGAGTATGGCAGTGATATCACTGACTGTTGTTTTTGGGTGTTTCTTCGCAGCTCTCACAATGTTTCTGTCATCAACTGCTGTTGTTACCCTTGGCCGACCTGTTTCCTGTTTGTTGCTCAGTACACCAGTAGTTTCTTTCTTTTTCAGTACATTCCAAATTGTTGTACTAGCTATGCCCAATGTTTGCGGAATAGCTCTAAACGATTTTCCCTCTTTTCTCAGCTTCAAAATGGTTTGCTTTTCTCCTATTGACAGCTCTCTGGTCTTCATGTTTGCTTAGCATCAAATACAGTTTTCACAGGTGAAACCCAAAGCCAAAATCAAGAACTATTTAACGTTTCAGTAATCAATCTAAAAAGCAACACCTGAGCAACTAGAAACACCCATCAGTCACATGTTTCAATAATTTTGCTCATTTGAAAAGTGGGTGGGTTCAAAGAAAAGGTGCTCTGTTCTGAGTTGTTTAACACATCTGAATGTAAATACCATAAAAAAAACTGGAATTCTGAACTTTTGTCTCATATTCATCTTTTGATCTGAAACCCAAATGTCTTCAGTGTACAAAAAACAACAACAAAGGAATTGACCTCGCTGTTCCAGTACTTTTGCAGGGGACTGTACAGTATGTCTGTGTGATTGGAAAATGTCTGAATGACTGGAACATACCTGTATGATTGGAACATGTCTGTGTCATGATTTGCCCCCCTAGCTGCCCTACTGGGCATTTTTTATGACTTCCTTGTGAATTATTGTTTGACTCCCTGGCCACCCTACTGGACACTAAGAGTACTGTATTTTGTTTGTTGTGCTCCACCATGTGTTCTTTGAAACACTACTGTCATTTGAGTGCTGATATCCATGATTACGTCACCTGATTCCATTCTGTTTCCATTTGTTGTCTTCCTCTCTTGCATTCCTGTTTGAGTTCTTTGTTTGATCGTTGTTGCTGCGAGTCTCTCTTTCTGAGTCTGGTGTAGTCTAAGTACTAAGTACTCTGGTGAGCCTGGTACCTGCCACTCCTTTCTCACACAGTGCTACCTTTTTGTTGAACTGCAGCCAAGCACTCTGATCGTAGTAAAATGGCCCACTCTTGAGCCGTCTGGAGAACTGAGTGATCTCCGGACAGCCCAAGAGTGGATAACTGCCCGAGTTGAATCCTATGAGGGTTTTGCACCGAAATGAGTCAAGTTTTGATCACCTAAAACATGGACCCGAGGCAGCCTGTGAGATACTATGCATGCACCGGGCTGTCGGTCTGTTTCAGACTATACTACAGCCTCCCATGACTTACTATGTATCTGCAAGGGTCTCCCAACTACCCTTTCCTTTGGTCTGTGAGGCTCCCAGGCCAGAGCTTATGCAGGTTGGTCGCACCCATCTGAGTCTGACAGAACATCAGAGAAGGATCAACTCTCATGCCTGCGTCTACTGTGGTCAACCAGGTCACTTCATTGCCACCTGCAATGTAAAAGACAAAGCTCACCAATGAAGGAGGTACTGATGAATGTGGCACCCATTCAACCCTCCACTGCACAATGCCTACTTCTGGCTGTTCTGAAATGGGTGACCATTGACAGGAGCTAGCAGCACTGACTGACTCTGGGGCAAAGGAAAATTTCATTAATGCAGCCTTTGTGGCCCAGTGGGAACTGCCTACTACACCACTGTAGACCTCTATCATTGCCAAGTCAGCACCCTGGTGAGACTCTGTGTCTCAGGAAACCACCAAATTGAACAATTAACAAATTGAACATCTATATGATCAACTCTCCTCAGTGCTTACCAGGACATACTCTGGCTGGTAAGCACAACCCCCACATTGACTGGTGAGGAGGATCGTGGTTTGGAATCCTTTCTGTCGCATTAATGGTCTCCTTCATGCCCAGACCCAGCTATCTCCTGACTCAGAACCTATGGAGGTGTTTTCGGATCTGTCAAGTGCCTTCCAAGTAAATATGGGCCTCAAGACAGTCTTCCAGAGCACCATCAGTCCCTCCTCACCACCCCTATAACTGCTCCATTGATCTCCTGCCTGGATGTCTCCATGTCTCCCCATAGAGGTTACTTTTATTCATACTCCACCTTGAGACCAAGGCATCTGAGACTCCTCGGCAGCAGGTATATTCCATCCAAGCGTTATGGGGCTGCGAAGAAAGATGGCTCCCTTTGACCCAACACTGACTACTGGGATCTCAATAATATCACAGTCAACAACCAATACCCCCTTCCGCTCATGTCATCTGCCTTTGAGCTACTTCATAAGGCCTCTGTATTCACTAAATTTGATCTAAATTAGGTTTATGACCATGTTAGGATACACAAGGGAGGAAGTGGAAGACTGCTTTTAATACTGCAAGTGATCACTATGAATATCTTGTGATGCCTTTTGGTCTTACCAATGCTCCTGTCTTTTTTAAGCTTTGATTAATGACATCCTTTGTATGTTGAATCAGTTTGTTTTTGTGTATTTGGATGATACTCTCATTTTTTCCAAGTCTTTGTCAGATCACATCTCCTATGTTCATAGGGTTCTTCATTGTCTATTAGAGAATCGACTGTTTATCAAAATTGAAAAGTGTGAGTTCCCTCGCTGGGAGGTTCAATCCTTCTTTGAGTTTGCAAACTTTCACCATCACTTTGAGAATTATAGTATTCTAGCAGTCCCTTTTACCGCTCTCACCTCTCCTTCTGTCAGGTTCATCTGATCCACCACTGTTTGCTTCATGTGAATGGTTCACTTCAGCACCTGTTAGTCCAGTGCTAGTCCAGCTAGACTACACGATCAATCCACATCTGGGTGATTTGAAAGTGATTGGAAAACATCTGAATTGGAACACTTCTCTGTGTGATTGTAACACGTTTGCATGACTTGAACATGTCTGCATGAATCCAACATGTCTATGTAACAAAAATGGAACTGTTATGATTGGAACACTTATGTGTGTTTAGAATATGTCTGTGGGATTAGAACACACTTCTCTATGACTTGAACACATCTATGTGATTGGAACATGGCTGCATGATTTATCACGTCTGTGTGATTGGAACACATTTAGGCGATTTGTATTCGTCTGTAAGACCAGACCACATCCGTGAGAGTAGAACAGGTCTGCATGATTCCAACATATCTGTTACATGACTGCAACACACCTGCATGCCTGTGTGATTGAAACACATCTGTGTGATTGGAAAACAATTCTGCGATTCAAACGTGTGATTAGAACACGTCTGCATGATTCAAATACATCTATCAACATGTTTCCATGGTTCCTACATGTCTATGTGATTAGAGCACATCTACATGATTCCAACATGTATGGAACATGACTGCAATGCGTTGTGATTGGAACACGTCTGTGTGATAGGAACATGTTTTTGTGATTGGAGCATCTTTGTATTATTGGAACACTTCTATGTGATGAGAACACATCTGCGTGATTCCAAAACATCTGCATGATTGGAATGCGATTGCATAACTGGAACACATCTGTGTGATTGGAACCACAGCTAGTAGCAGACGAACAGAGATCAAGTGACTGAATACTGTTGTAAGTGACTGAGTACTGTACCGGGTGTTTACTGTCCATGTTAAACAAACTAATGATCATGTGGGATGTTGAGCCATAGACCTGTTTTTGAGATTCACTTGTCTGTGTGACTGGAACACGTGTGTGATTGCAACATGTCTGTGTGACTGGAACATGTATGTGTGATTTGAACACATCTATGTGTTTAGAACATGTCTGCATGTTTCTACAATGTCAATGTGATTAGAACCTGTTGTTGTGATTGCATCACATCTGTGTGAATAGAACATGCCTGCATGATTTGAACACATCTATGTTATTAGAACACATCTGCATGATTCCAACATGTCTATGTAATTAGAATAGGTCTGTGTGATTAGAGCATGTCTGCATGAGTCCAACATGTCTGGAATGTGACTTGAACACATCTGTGTGATTAGAACACATCTACATGATTTGAATGTGTCTATGTGATTAGAACATGTCTGTCTGATTCCAACATGTCTATGTGACTAAACACGTCAGTGTGATTAGATCATATTTATCTAAGACGAACAGACGTCAGACTAGTGACTGAATACTGCTGTGATTCTCTCATATGGATGTGTTTAATGTCCATGTTGAATAAACTAATGATCGTGTAGGATGTTGAGAAAAGACCTGTGTGTCAGACTCACTTGCTGAGTCAACATAGATCAGACCAGAAGTCAGCGAAAACAAAGCAGCAGGTGACAGACCGGAAATATCCAGCTGCTGTTCCAGCTGCTGTTTAAATGGTGGTGAAACAACTGCTGCAGAATCTCTGAGAATCACTGACAGCATCTGACAGGAAACATCAGCTGAGTGGAGGCCATGCATGAGCTTCCCTCATCAATAAAGCAACGAGGGAGGCGTGACTCTGCTGTGTCTTCACATTCAGATAAATGATTCAGACCCTGTGTGACATTACTCCATGCTCAGTGGCTGATCTTTTAATTCATAAACATGAATATTTGTTTCTGCTCTTTAATGGTCAAAATCAATTCATAGATTTCAAATGAAAAAGGACAGTTTTCATAAAGACAGTTTTTGCTCAGCAGGAACCCAAAGCAAACACATGATTCATTTATAAATCTGCATATAGACAAGAGGACAGAGACAAAGGACAGAGACAAGAGGATATAGACAAAGAGAGAAGAGGACAAAGACAAGAGGACCAGGCACGTAGCAAGATGTTTTAAGAAGGGGGGCTGCTTACTAAAAATGATGATGTCATCTTTTATGTAAGGTGTATGTGTAGTAGAGCAGGGATTCCAGAAGTGTGGTGCTCGAGCGGCCACTCAGGGGTGCGCAAGCTAAAAAATGTGATGGCGGTGTGGAGTGTTTTTTTTTTAAGTTTTTTCAAAGTGGGATTTTCTGACGTCTAAATAAATGTTTTATTTGTCATATTTAATATCAAAAGCTGATAAAAATAATTTTATTTTTACTGCATCACATTTATATAACAGCTTTAGTTATTTTTCAAATATATGTTTTTCATATTTGTAATACTTTAACATTTAAAAACTTTACATGATGTGTAATTTTACTTTTGTATACATAAGACCTTTACTTTGGAGGAAGTATTTTATCCTGTTGTACTAAGACCTGAATAGTTTTCCATCTGTGTGGATCAGGATTCATCCTCTGGGATCTGGATCATCCACAGAGACCTGAAGAGAACAACTAACATCAGCAAGCAACACCTGATCATACCAAATAAATAAATATCATCAAATTAAATATTACATCACTGAAATTAAAACACAAATCAAAAAGAAACATGAGAGCTTTAATCAAATGACAAACAAATGACAAACAAAGAATAACTTCAAAGGAATAAAGGTGCAATACCCCTTTAAAATATACTCTACACACACACACACACACACACAGAAGATGAAGACTGAAGCATCAAGGCCTCATTTACACTCGACATCCGCCTTTCACTGCTTCATTTCAACCATATTTTAATCATCCCTTCATTCTCCATCCTCCCTCCATCATCGCAGACTGTTACACAGACAGTATAACAGTATACCTTCTCTAATGCTGCACATACAGTAGTGTTCAAAATAATAGCAGTCCAATATTTTTATTATATTTTTTATTGCTACATAGCAAACAATTGTGCACTAGATTCCGAAAACAGACAAGACCCATTCATGATATCACGCTCTTAAGGCTGTTGGAACTGGGCAATTAGGTGAAGGAGGTGTGTTCAAAAAATAGCAGTGTGACATTTAACCAGTGAGGTCATCAATTTTGTGAAAAAATAGGTGTGAATCAGGTGGCCCCTATTTATGGATGAAGCCAGCACTTGTTGAACATGATTTTCTCTATGAAAGCCTGAGGAAAATGCTCGTTCAAGACATTGTTCAGAAACAGCAATTAAAAAGTTGATTGGAGAGGGGAAAACGTATACAGATATACAAAATATTATAGGCCGTTCAATTAAAATGTTCCCCCCTAGGCCTATTTTTTAGTCTACCTCTCTAAAATTACATGCCCAGACTTAATGCAGTATATCTCCACAACTACAGGGGTTTTCTGAATGATCTTGGGTTTCCAATAAAGGTAACACCTCTGAGTTAGTTGTATCACTGCCAGAATCAAATTAAAATGTACAGTGTTGAAGTACATCCAGCTAGAATGAAGCAAAAAAGTGAAAAAATTTGCTCCGCACCCCAAAAAATTCATCCATTCAATTCATCCATGGATCAGTAAAATAAAGTCTTAGAAGTAATTGCACAAATGTTCAGCCTTATAAGGTGAACCAGACCAATTTTAGAGATGTTTTCGTACAGGTATGTCCAGGCAGACCTGATTTTGGAACATTTCAGCACATATGGCACATTCTCAAAAATTAGAATAATAATGACATATATACTATATAATTTGCTAAATAATAATTATATACAAGTAACATGATAAATTATATAAAATAATACTATATAATATACTATATAATAATAATTATCTATCTATTTATGGGCACATATGCGTTGAGCCGGACTGTGTGCATAAAGTTGGACGTGAGGAGGAACAGTCACAGTGATATCTGGAGACCCTATTGGTCAATTTGGGTGATTGACACCTCTATGGAAGCGTCAGAGCGAATAGAATCAAGTCATGTGGTCTAATTTTATGTATTATGTATCAGAGGGACATGTGTTTTACAAAGATAGGTTATACGGAGCGACTTCACACTCAAAATAATCTAGTCTATAACTTCATAAACAGTGTGGATTGTATAAAAATAACTTAAAATTGATGAAGAAGGTTTAGAAGTAGCAGATTGCAGTGTTTTTATGAGCTCCAACACAAGTTTATTAAAAAATAGCAACCCTAAGACATAATGTCAGCTCCAGGATGATCAAAGACAGTCTGGAATTACTTGTAAGTCAGGGGTGTCAAACTGCAGTCCTGGAGGGCCGGTGTGGGTGCAGGCTTTTGTTCAAACCAAGCAGTACCACACCTGATTCTACTAATGAAGGTCCTTAGCAAGGGCTGTAGTGGCTGATTAGTAGAAACAGGTGTGTAACTCCTTGGTTGGAACAAAAACCTGCACCCACACCGGCCCTCCAGGACTGGAGTTTGACACATGTGCTGTAAGTCATGGGTGTCCAATCCTGGTCCTGGAGGGCCGGTGTGGGTGCAGGTTTTTGTTCCAACCAAGCAGTTACACACCTGATTCTACTAATCAGGAGCCCTGCTAAGGACCTTCATTAGTAGAATCAGGTGTGTAACTGCTTGGTTGGAACAAAAACCTGCACCCACACCGGCCCTCCAGGACCAGGATTGGACACCCCTGCTGTAAGTGCTGTGACTGTTAGAAGATGCCTGTGTGAATCTAATCTATTTACAAGAATCCCCCCCCCCCCCCCCCCCCCCAAAAGAATACATCAACTGGCCTAATAAGAAATGGAGAAACATTTGGTGGACTGATGAGAATTGTTCTTTTTGGGTCCAAGGGCTGCAGACAGTTTGTGAGACGACCTCCAAACTCTGAATTCACAAGTCACTCTGAAGACAGTAAAGCATGGTGCTGCAGCATCATGATATGGGCGTGTTTCTGTACTATGGTGTCAAGCCTATTTATCATATACCAGGGATCATGGATCAGTTTGCATGTGTCAAAATACTTGAAGAGGTCATTGTTATATAGTAAGGTGGGTATTGGCATTCTTTGCCTTACCCACGTTACCGGCATCATTACATCACTACCGGCATCATTACGTCACTAGACGTAGCCAGCTGATTGCTCAGCTGATTACGTGGCTTTTTAAGTTTGACTGGGAAGCCGGTATTCACGGGCTGAGAAGCATAGCTGGCGGCTGTTTGGTCTTTTCTCCTCCATCCCTCGCGGTTTTGTGGCAAATCGCTGCGGTAGGTGCTCCCTTATTTTGGTGGCTTGACATTTTATTAATTTGGGCAGACTTATGCGGTGTTGTTGTCTCTAGCTCCGTCCGGTTTCTTGCACGTTTATGAGCGCATCTGGCTGCTGTTCGCCTATATTGATCTCGTCTCTACCGCGCTCCTTACTGCAGAGTTTGACACTTTTCCTGGTTCAGGTAGGCCACCTTCGCACGGCTAACATGCTCGCCTGGAGCTTGTACATTGATTTGGTTATAACCGATGTTTGTTTTCTCTAGTTTGCATTTGAGTTTCGTCCTGCTTGCTGGTCTGTGTTGCGCTCTTCTCGCCGCCTCTGAACGTGAGTACAATGTTTTAATCCTCTGCCAGTCAACTTTATGGCCCGTGTTTTAATTTATACTTTGCGTTGTAGGCACGCTTGTGTAGCCGGGGACCCCCAAGTGTCTTTGTGGGTGTTGCTGCTCTGTCCCCTCTTGAACGTTCCCGTCGCCGCGCTGCCCGGTGGGCAAGCTGCGACTGGGTGATTCTTCGTCCCACTGGTCCATCGTCAATCGTGTATGTGCGTGTGTATGCGTCTGTGTTTGCTAACTGTGTTTATCGGGGTGTATGTGTCTGGAATCTGTATGATTGATGTATGTCGTGGTAAGGGTGCGACTAATAGTTATGTTGTGATTTTCTTTCTTTAATATTGTTCCATTGTTCCTTTCATTTGACGTCCTGATGTGTTTTTTTCTTTTGTGTTGGCCATGTTCTGAGGCCTATACTGCATAAGCAGTTAAATTTATTACATCTGGCCTTATACTGTGTATTGTTTGGTGTGGTGCTCATTAACTTTTTGTGGGTGCAGTCTCTGGTTGTGTCTTTTTTTTTTTTTTTTTTTAACAGGTGCAGGCAGTCCCCGAGGGAGATCGTTGCCCATTGTATTGGCCCAATTGCATGGGGTGCCGTGTAGTGCAGTGCTGTGTCACCTGGGTGTGTTTCCTGACAGTGAGTGCCTTAGCCCACCCTCATTTAGTGTGTGTATTTGAGCATGTGTATGTGGGTACTTATTTAATCAAGGCTTTCACAGGGGCTGACCATCTCCCTCCAGGCGCACCTGCCCTGTGTTTGAAAGTTTTTCTTGCGTCATACTCATTGTGTTACGTATTTTGTATAACTTTTCGTGTGTGTGGGCCTGTGTGGGTGACTGAGTGTGTGTGTGGGGGGGGAGGAAAATCCAAGTGGTTGATTTTAGCGATTTGTAATTGGTAAATTTCTTAATAAATTTTTTGTATCAGAATCCACGTCTGCTGATTTTTGCATAAAACTTGTGTGGGGTTCCAAGTTGGGGCTCTTGTGGTCCCGGGGTGGCAACTTCTAGTAATTCCTCCGGGTGGTGTAGTCGGGCTCAATCCAGGGGAAGACTATAGTTCTCCCCCAGTTAATATCACCTGGTCACAGTTACCTTATGCTAAAGAGGAAATGCCCTTGAAACATGTGTGGACCAGTAAACCAGCAGCATCTTTGTTCCAAATCAATAAAATTAGTGTGGCCAGCTACAGTCTCAGCAACAACCTCGGCTACAGTCTCAGTAACAACCTTGGCTGCAGTCTCAATAACAACTTCAGCTATCATCTCAACTACAACCTCAGCTACAGTCTTAGCAACGATCTCAGCTACAATCTGCCCAAAGCAGTCAGAGCTGAAGACTTTTTGGTTTGTTGCTGTTTATTGCTGATGTCATTTCTTGTCTTCCACTGCACTGTAACTTCTTGTTTTTAATTCTATTTTTGTTTTCCCCCTTTTAATCAACTATTCATAAAATCTTTCTTTTTTCAGTTTGGATTTTAATTTCACTTTCTTGGTTTTTAATCTTATTAAATTTTAATTAAGTCTTGCCTTGCAGCAGAAGGAGCAGCACAAGGCACCAGCAGATGTAGTCCTGCACCAGTGAGGCTCAGCCACGCATCAGGTCACACATCAGCCACTCCTCCAGTTAGCCTTTTAGAATGACATGGTCTGACTTCAATGACTTTTTAAATAATTATGTAGCCCTAATTTGCCTTGCTTAAATTATACCTTGTTTTGCCCATCACAGCCACTGGTTAGTCAATCCTGAACCTAAAGAACACTTTGAACTGTCAGGTCAGCAATCTTCCTCACAATTGACATGGATCCTACAGAACTACACTGAGAGACCATTCAAAGGCCCTTGCAGGTGTTTTGAATTAGCTGATCAGAGCAAAACCACCCCAGAGCAAAACCACCCCCCCCCCATATAATATTTTTATTTATTGCAATGCCTGTGGGAGCTCTTGGAGGCTGCTAAAGTACAATAGAAAGGGTTCTCAAACTGATTGAAATTTGTCTGAGCACCTTAGAGCAAATTGAATATTTTCCAAGTGCAAAAATAGCATTACATCTTTCAACCACTGAGCGACCGAGGGTGGCACACTTGACTTCCAATGAAGTAAAATTCGCCTTCATAGAAAAAAAATGCTATAATGTTCTGTTGGTTCTTGTTAAATTTGCTTCCTTGTTTAGTACCCCAAATAGTGCTATCATTGCACAGGGCTGTAAAGTGAACCCAAACATGGACACATGGCAAAACCAGAACATATGAGTCAAATCTGCCACATTATGACATTTAAAAGAACCGTCAGGATTTGGGTAAATGGAAGAGATACTCTACTCCAGTGCAAGCGATGGACAACCTTAAACTGAATGAGGCTTAGTCTTGCACAAGACTAAGCCTCATTCAGTTCACTCTTTTTAAAGCATCAGTCCAAATGTCTTCTGAGATTTCAGTTCCAAGTTCATTCTACCAGTGATTTCTGATCTAGTCCAGGTTGATAGTTTCCGTTTTCATGATGATTGTGTAACAGTGTGTAGTGAAACCCCTCAGAAAGAAAGTAGCCTTAAAGATTAGGTCCAAAAGTGATTTGCTTGGAAGGATAGGAAATTGTGGGCTGTCTTTTCTAGCAAATTGGCGAGCTTAAAAATGGCAAAACAGGTCCTTTTGCTGAAGCTTGTACTTGGAACACAAATCCTTGAAACAAGAAAAGGATCCATTAATATACAGGTCACTAAACCTTTTAATTCCTTTCCTATGCCATGTGATAAATGTGCGGTCGAGGTTGGCTGGAAGGAAGTTGTGATTGTTACATAGAGTATAGGTCAAAATAGTGTCCCTCAGGCCATGCTGCTTTCTGAATTGAGCCCATATTTTTAATGTAGATATTACCACTTGGTTTGACGTAAACCTGGAAATCTTTATTGGAAGGTTGGATGAAAACAGAGCGAGAAGAGAGAATGATATGCATAACATGTAGTCAATTTCACACCAACCTGTATCTGTTGACTGAATTCAATATGCCATTTTGTGGAAATTATATATATATATATATATATATATATATATATATATATATATATATATATATATAATAGTAAACTCTAAAATTTGGCAGAGCCAACCTGCCTTCCACCCTTGATCGTTGTAAGAAGTTGTTCTTAATTCTAGGATTTTGACCTTTCCATATGAATCTAGATATAAGTTTGTCACGTTTACAAAAAAAGGTCTTTGGCAAGAAAATAGGAATGCATTGAAATAAAAATCTAAATTTTGACAAAATATGTTTAGATATAGAATATCAATTTCATCTTTCATCTTTCATCATTCAATCTTCAATTTAGACATTAATGGGGAAAATTTTTATGAAGTTTATGAAATGAAGGTGTTATATTGATTCCTAAGTAATTAAATCCTAACCTAGAAATATGAAATGGTAGAGCATGGTCTGGGATTTGCATAGCTAGTTCATTTATGGGTAAGCATTCACTTTTTGTTACCTTCTGACCAAAACTGTGCAACACTGAAATAATTGTATTAATAAAATTCAATGGATCTGATATGTAAAGCAATAAATCATCTGCATACAATGACAATTTTGATTCTAACCCCCATCTTCTGATGCCTCTTATGGAGAGAGCAGATGCGATTTGTAATAACTGAGGCTTGGGCGAAGAGTAAAGCAATTGAATTCACTTAAGGAATGTTTTACGAAAACCAAATTTCTTTAGAACATAAAACAGAAAATCCATTTACACCCGGTCAAATGCTTTTAAAGCATCTAAAGACACCACAATCTCTGGAAGATCGGTTGATGAAGGATTATATAGCACATTCAGGAGACCGATTTTTCGATTTCGATTTTTCCAAGCAAGTAGCTAGTAGTTTAGGATTTTAATATCTGTGTTTAAAAAGGATATTGGTCTGTATGACCCACACTTAGACGCATCTTTACCTGAATTTAACAAGAGTTATGGTTGCTTCATTTCAGAGAATCAGATAGTTTGCCCTTTGACAGGGCGTCATCAAACATATCTAACAGCAGCGGAGGAATTGTTTAGAGAATTTTTTATAAAAATTGATTGAGAAGCCATCAGGCCCTGGAGATTTACCATTTTGCATGCCAGAGATGGCAGAGCTGATTTCACTCAATTCAATTGATTCTAGATTTTTGAAAAAAATATAAAACAGTGTTGTGTTCTTTAAAGATTCTGAGCTATACAAATCAGAATAAAAATCTTTAAAAATATGATTCATTTTTAAAGGGTCTGTTGTGGTCATTCCCGTTTCATCATCAATTTCTGATATAATCTGTGCTGCTGACTTAGACTTAAGTTGATGTGCCAAAAGACGTCCTGATTTTTCCCCCTGCTCATAATATAACCCTCATGATCTCATAAGTCGTTCTGTTTCAGATGTAGATATTATGTTGTACTGTGCCTTTGAGGTTAGTGGTACACAGTAAGAAACAGAAAGCTGACAAAGAGCAAGAATACAAATAACATAAAAGGTCCAGTCTACCCATTCATCCCCAAAAAACGTAACCCCTCCTAACTCTGCTAAAATAGCAGCACGCAGGACTTGTCCCACACTTTCAAAAACACACTTTCATTCAGGAGGGCGACACAGCAGTGCAGGGGTTAGCGCTGTTGCCTCACAGCAAGAAGGTCGCAGGTTCAAGACCTCCTTGGTCCTGGGTCTGGGACCTTTCTGTGTGGAGTTTGCATGTTCTCCCCGTGTCTGTGTGGGTTTTCACCGGGTACTCCGGCTTCCTCCCACAGTCCAAAAACATGCTCAGGTTAATTGGCGACTCTAAATTGCCCGTAGGTGTGAGTGGTGAGTGAATGGTGTGTGTGCCCCACGATTGGCTGGCGACCACCACCATGTATCCCTGTCTCTCACCGTAACGCGCTGGGATAGGCTCCAGCAGACCCCTGCGACCCTAATGAGGAATAAGCAGGTATAGAAAATGACTGACTTTCATTCAGTAACCTCTTTCTCTTACATTATACTCTCAAGAGAGAGAGCTGCTGAATAATGATGTAAAGAAAAAAAAAAGGGGGGGGGGACCACCTATATAACTTGAAGTATTTGTTCACAATAAACAAGTGAATAGTAAACTTAAGCTTGAAGACAGTAAACCTAGAACACTGTCCACCGAAGCATGCCTTAACAGTTCACTTTTTTTTTTCTTCCCCTCAGCTTCAAATGTGCGTTACTTTACCCATTGCTGGATATGCTGTGTTATTATTAACCCTGTTCCTCCGACTCAGCTCGAGCATCGAAGTTCTCCTCATTCAGGATGCCTGGGCTTCCTTCAATCTTTTGAATATTTCAGCCTCCGTGGGTGTCTTGAACAGTAGTGTTTCCTTTCCATAGTTGACACAAAGTCGAGGAGGTTGAACTCAAATCCTTTCTTTGACGTTCTTGAAAGCTTCACGCTTTCTTGAGAGATGAGTGCTGAGGTCAGGGTAAAATCTCAGGGTGTGTACCCGGTATATCACTTCGTTCGGCCTTGCCCAGTTCCGAGCTCGCCTGCGTTCTTGAAAACTGTGGAAGGCGGCGATTATGGGTCTGGGACTCCGCTGCTTGCCTTTTTTAGGTTTAATCCTTTAAGAGAGCCAAGATAAACATGACCATGTTGTCCCCTTTCTTTTCACTGCCTTCGGGCACATTAAGGATGCGAAAATTCACCTCCTAGACCGGTTCTCCAGGTCGTCAATGCGATCCATCAGCGTAGAGTTTACCTTTTTCAATTCAATGATATCTTGCTCAACCTTAAAAAGCACATCAAAGTTGTCACCTGCTGTGGACCCTCTTTTCTAATGTATCCACCATCTCTGCCACCTGTCCCCATCTATAGATGCCTGGATACGTGCCAACGATGTATTAATTAAATCGGTCATGTCCTTTTTCAAATGTTTGCATTGCATTTCTATTGCCAGCATCGTACCAAAGTCGGCGGCGTTTTCCAGTGGTTATAGTCAAAATCTCAGGAGACCCTCGTTCTCACGTCTTGCTCCCACAAGTCGGATCAAAAGTTTCACTTTTTGAATGGAATTACTAATATAAATCAGCTCTTTTATGATTCAAATTTTATGACCAGTACCTGTATATATTTTGCATATATGGAATAAAACAGAATGCAGCATTGACGATAACAGAACAGAATATAATTATTTTTAGTATATAGAGGATGAGATGATCCAGCTTCCATATCCACCACAGCATGAGTAAAATCTAGAACAAGTCATGTGACCATGATCGGTGACCATCAATCATGCGCATTTATATAAAAGCAGGAAGTACTATCACACTGAGGGGGGGTGTACAGGTGAGTTGTGTTGGCACTCTGACAGGAGGTAATTACTGCCTCCATTACCAAGCTGTGATTATGTCAAACACACACACACACTTACACACACACACACACACACACAGACACACACTCATTATGAGATTTTTATTGCTGTGTTTGTGTGTGTGTGTTTCTGTCCTTTCAGACAATGGTGGAGAGAGACAGAACATCTCTTGCCACTCTCTTTGATTGCCGTTGTCATGGTAACCCTGCGTGATGCTGAGTCTGCTTTGAGTGTCGACTAATGGAGGACACGCAGCAGCTACTCTGACTTATGTTCATCTTTTTCTTCAGTCATAGATCCTAGCAGCAATGAGAATATGCTGTTTCTATTCAAAAATGAATTACAGACAGTTTTTACTCTACGCTAGTTACTTGTGTTTTTTCATCAAGACACAACTGGTCATATTTATTTATTTATGGATTACAACAACTCACTCCTCCACAGTAAATGGAACCATATCAATATGAAGGATCAACACCAGCTGACAGGAAAGAATTATTACTTTCCTGAAGATTTTCTCTCATATATGATTTTGTTTCCAGACTCGCAACCTCCTTATCTTCTACTCTGTTTATTACAGCTGTAAATAGCCTGTAGCACCACCTGCTTATTGCATCTAGGTTTGCTCCAAACCTGTTGATGGAGCAGAGCTTCATCGTTTCTTCAGATAAGGATCTGAGAAATTTAACTGAGAAATAAGTTTGACTTATGACACATTTTTGGTTCTGAGAAGTTGAATATGAATTAAAAAGACTAAAACTGAGTTGTGTTTGGTTGAAAATGTCAGGCCATTGACATGTAAAATAGTGTTCAAAATAACAGCAGCCCGATGTGACTAAACTTATGAATCCATGTTTTTATTATATTTTCATTACTACATGGCAAACAATTACCAGTAGGTGCAGTCGATTCTCAGGAAACCAACAAGACCCAGCATTCATGATATCACACTATTAAGGCTGTGACATTGGGCAATTAGTTAAAAGGGATGTGTTCAAAAAGTAGCAGTGTGGCATTCAATCAAAAAATAGATGTGAATCATGTAGCCCCTATTTAAGGATGAAGCCAGCACTTGTTGAACATGCATTTCTCTTTGAAAGCCTGAGAAAATTGCGTCGTTCAAATCATTGTTCAGAAGAACAGCATGATTTGACTAAAACATTTATTGGAGAGGGGGAAACTTATAAAGAGCTGCAAAAATTATAGGCTGTTCAGATAAAAGGATCCAATGCCCTAAAATGGAGAAAAAAACAGAACACAACCATCAGAATAGATGGAAGAATAACCAGAATGGCAAAGGTTCAGTCAATGATGAGCTCCAGGATGATCAAAGACAGTCTGGAGTTACCTATAAGTGCTGTGACAGTTAGAAGACATCTGTGTGAAGCTAATCTATTTACAAGAATCTTTCGCCCTCTGTTAAAAAAAGACATGTGCAGAAGATGTTCCAATTTGCCAAAGAACACATCAACTGGCCTAAAGATAAAATGGAGGAACATTTTTGTGGACTGATGAGAGCAAAATTGTTCTTTATGGGTCCAAGGGCTGCAGATGGTTTGTGAGACGACCCCCAAACTCTGATTTCACAGTTCACTTCATTACAAGACATACAAGAGGAAATGTAAAACGGGTGTTTCAACAAGACAATGACCCCCAAAACAGTTGTAAATGAGCAAAATCTTAATTTCAAACCAATAAATGTAATCTTATGGAGTGGCCAACCCAATCCCTGGATCTTAATCCAATCAAGAACTTGTGGGGTGACATCAAAAATGCAGTTTCTGAAGCAAAACCAAGAAATGCTAATAGAGTGTGAAATGTTGTTAAACAATCTTGGAGTGGAATAACACCTGAAAGGTGCCACAAGTTGGTTGGATCCATGCTGCACAGATCTGAAGCAGTTTAAAAAAACTGTGTTCATACAAGTAAATATTAGTTTAGCAATTCACAGGACTTAAAAATCCTAGAAACAAAAAGGTTTGTACAAATTAGTTTGTAAAGTCAACAGCAGACACTGATATTTTCACAGCGCAGACACACCTCTTTCAACTAACTGCCCATTGCACAGCCTTAAGAGCGTGATATCATGAATGCTGGGTCCTGTTG